>CM022944.1:73420550-73695171 GCA_012931725.1 Litsea cubeba | reverse complement strand
GGGACGTATCCCAACCGTATCTTACGGTATCCCATACCCATATCGGTATCGGACCTTGTCTGCACGGGTACCATGGGTGATTTGCCGTATCTGGGTATCATAGGCTGCCAGGTTTATCAACCCAATCCAAAAAAATGAAAAAAGTACTGGGTTTTTTCTGTTCAAAATGCAATTGATACCACTTGGCAGAACCCATCATCTGCATTTTGCAGGTTGAGACGGATCCTTTTAGGTTTGGATGATATGAAAGTCCTTTGGTCTTCAAGTTTCTTCTCCTTCCCTTCTCTGATGCAGGCAACGGGCGGCGAAAAGCGGCGGCGATTACAAATTTATCTGAGTTCTGAATTTTTTTTTATAAAATTTATCTGAGTTTTGCATAAATTTATCTGAGTTTTTGTAAAGTTTATCTGAGTTTTTAACAAATTTATCTGAGTTTTTATGAAATTTATCTGAATTTTTGTTAAATTTATCTGAGTTCTAAACAAATTTATCTGAATCTTCATCAAATTTATTTGAGTTCTGGACAAATCTATCTGAGTTATTGGCTAATGTATCTGAGTTTTGGAACAAATTTATCTGAGTTCTGAGTGTTTTTTTTATAAAATTTAAATGGGTTTATTGTGAATTTATCTTAGTTTTGAGTGAATTTATCTGTTTATCTGAGTTTTCGCCAACGCCTTGCATACTTTTTTTTTCTCTTTGGAAAAAGGACAGGGCACGTGTTGCTATTTTAGGAGCTGGCAGGAAATGAGGGGGCTAACGAGGCAGATGATTTTTTTAGATTTATTTGTACTGTGCGTTTCGACGGTTTGGATCGTAAAGTCCCGATTTAGATTGGAGTAGATCTAAGGCTTTCGTCGGTCCTAATCTTCCTTCGTTTCTCTCTGCAAACTAAAGTTGAGAAGAAGAAGACATATCCTTCTTTGAGTCACCTCGGGTTTCGCGCATCATAGGGAAAGCGTGCAAGTAAAGGACGGGAACAAGAAAAGAGTAGCACTTATATATCTTGTCGTCATCAGGTCATTAGTTTTTCTCCTTTTGTTCGGTGCGTCAGGGAAGAAACGAACTGAGCACGGTCCATCGACCAGCACATTGTATTCACCCTCTCCTCAGGATGCGTGCATCATTGGTGGCCAACAATGAGGGCGACATCTTAGAAAGGGGCAAATTGGTCTTTTCAGGTATCCAAAAGTGTGAGAGGGACCTTTGGCTGAATGACTTCTTTTTTTTGTGGACTGTTAGCAACAAAGTTATGTTATGAGGGACCTCCGGCCAAAGCCCCCAATTTAATTTTAGTTGTCAATTCCCATGTAGCACATACATTTATTTGCACTTGGGTGTGTCTTAGGAAAAGGTGGCTAGCAAATCACTAAATGATCTTGATGGTTTTATCTCACCATCCAATAAAATTGACCATTGGTATAGACAATCTGAGGAAGGTATGACGTCAATGAACATCATGGATGCGCTTTCAATGTGTTGGAGGGATGAGACAATCTGTTAGGATATTGTATGTTGGCTAATTTATGGTTGGACAAAACTCCGGGTCCATTGAGAAGTAATTTTCTCTTTTTTTTAGAATGGACTGTGATTGTGTCGCCGAAAGAGCTGAATGATGATGTTTGGAGAAAAGTGGTGATATCTATCAAACGAACCAACGGAGTGTGGCAATCTACACACCATCGGAAATCTTGTTTCGAGTAGATATCTGTAGAGCCCAAGATCACGTCAATCGTAGCTAAAATGAGAAAGTTATGGCCTCGGGAAGTTCTCAGAATAATTATAAAATTGCCATCCGATAGATCGAATGACGAACATAAACCCTCTGAACTGCGCGAAATCACTTTCCTTTTCAAGTGGGGTTTCTTGTTTGAGTTCAAATCATGCCTTAACTCTTATGTACGACCAAGGGTTTGTTGAAAGGGGTTTTCCCTCAACCCTAAGACATCTCTCTCATTGTTCTGAGCAAGAAAACCTAATCGAGAGAATTCTTCATCTCTAGAGCTTCCATTGGAGAGTTGTACTAAGTTGTTCATCTAAAGAGTTGCTGCTTCTAAATCTCTTATAGAAGAACATTTTCCTTCGTAGAAGATCTGATGAGTCAAGCGGTGTTGAATCTGTTGCGGTCAACATGGGTGTGAAGTTGTTGAGGCGTGAAGCTACACAAAAGGCAACTGCAGTCCTTAGGTAGTGATCATCTGGGGAGGGATCTGTCAGTGTCTTATAACTATGGATTCATAGTGTTTGATTATTTGTCCAGTTTGGATTCATGATTTTCACCTGATTTTGGTTTTTCACGTTAAAAATTGCTATCTTTTGTGGTGTGTGCTTGTTGATTTTTATTTCCGCTGCGTGTTATATTGTCTTGCACACATATCTTGGGTTGTTGAGTTGACCAGTCAAGCATGAAAAATAAGTTTTGAAAGTTAACCATGCATGATTAAATTCAAGGATTTCAAGATTCTCAAAGTTGATGCACATGTGAAAATTCAAGTGATGCTAGAAAATGCATATGCATCCATCAAATTGCTATATACAAAACCCCTAAGAATCCCCCCCATTGAGATTTGATGACAACACACACGACAAAACCTTCTATAGTAAACTGCCAAACCCAGGAAACTCCTGATCTCTGCTACATTCTTCAGACTCTGCTATTTCACTACTGCTTCTATTAGGGGTGTAACGGTTCAGTTAATCGGTTATTTTAGGAAAACCGTTAACCGAACTGTAACCGAGGTTTTCTGTATTTGAAAATCGTAACCGTAACTGTGAAGGCAAAAACCGAACCGCGGTTAACCGTAGTAGACGGTTCGGTTGCGATTAATAACAGTGGAAAAATCTAATCTTGCTTAAGTGTTCTCTTAGTATTAAGTAGCAGTCCCTAGCTACTACCACCCAAAAAAGAGTTAACCTAATGCCTAATGGTAAAGGATTGAGCTCTGCAGCATGTTGGCAGAGAATGACGAAGAAAAAACTAGATACTTACTTTCAGATAAGCACTTCCCAGCATCACATGTACCAGGACTTCTTGAACCAGATTCTATATATTTCTCCACCATGAGAACACCATTTCTTCTTCCACATGAAGCCCCAATTCCATCCATGGAACTGGATCACTCATCTTCAGAAGAGCAAATCGACAGGGACTTGTTCACCGAGCTCTGACGGTTATCATCAGTAATGAAATATTGCTGCCCAGTAGAGTCAGCTGATACTGCAAACAGACTATTCTCCATCTACAGATAAAGACTAACATCACTTACCAGTTGCAATCAATTCAATATATTAGCTCAACTGCAGGTTACAATATTTTAGCAACACCTAAGTGAAGACCTATTTCATGTAACAACAATGCAGGGAATGAAATGTGCACTGTCACTATAAAATTTTGATTTTGATGATCAAAAGTCACCCATAAGCATTTGAAATCAAAGAGGAGAGAAAAAAGTGGAACCCCACCTGATATTGCCAATGAGTGGGAGAATTATATTTTTGTTCTAAATTAAACGATACATTATTAAATGGAATTCCTTTTATTGGAACATGACTCGAACCCACAACACTGGTATTGTTACACAAATTTCAGCTAAGGAATGAAAAAAAATGGAATACCATCATCACCATCATTATTATTTATTTATTTACCACCGTCATCACATTCAACTTCAGAAAGAAAAAGGAAAAACCAAATGCCTGAGCATCTTTATTCTATAACATTTCTACATCTATGATAAGGCCCTTCACGGTGGCAACTTCCAAGGCACCCCCGTTGGTGTGGCTATGGACAATCTCCGCCTTGCCATCGCCGCCATTGGCAAGCTCATGTTTGCATAGTTCTCTGAACTGGTCAATGACTACTACAACGGTGGCCTCCTGTCGAATTTAAGTGGGGGGCCAAACCCCAGCTTGGACTATGGCTTCAAGGGGGCCGAGATCGCTATGGCATCCTACACATTGGAGCTGCAGTACTTAGCAAATCCAATGACAACCCACATGTAGAGTGCAGAGCAACACAATCAAGATGTAAATTCTTTAGGATTGGTGTTTGCTGGGAAGTCAGATGAGGCAGTAGAGATACTAAAGATGATGATGGCCACTTACCTTGCGGCATTGTGCCAGGCATTTGATTTAAGACACCTTGAGGAGATTATGAGGCAGACCGTCAAGACCGCTGTGGTTTCATTTTCAACATCTAACATTTAAAAACAAAATAAACAAAAAAACCCTAGAACACAAACAAACCGGGATTTGGATAGGGGAGTCTTCTTCTTCGCCTCCGGTCGGTGCAGGTCTGGTCTCTGTCAGGGAGGAAAGAGAGAGAGAGAGGAGAGGAGAGAGAGTGAGGAGGAGGAGGAGAGAGAGGAGAGAGGAGAGAGAGAGAGAGAGAGAGGCATCTGAGGCGAGAAAGAGAGAGGGCGAGACAGAGAGGCGTCTGTGGTGAGAGAGAGGGTCTGAGGCAGGGAGGCGAGAAACGGAGGAAGGGTTTTGGTCCTTTGTTGTTAGGGTTTCCTTTTGTTAACATAAAGAATTATTTCATCTAGCCCCTTATTTTTTCTTGTATAAGTATAATGGTACGGTTAACTGTGTGCGGTTAACCGAACCGTACGTGAGTTATTATGGAAAACCGTAACTGAACCGAGCCGTGCAGTTTTTGGATTTCATTAACAGTAACTATAACCGAACCGTGAAACACGGTTATTAACCGTGGTTCGGTTCGGTTCAGTTAGACGGTTTCTCGGTTTTTTTTTACACCCCTAGCTTCTATCTTAGATAGGTCAACTCCTAAACCCTCTTTAGAAATCACATGCCCCATAAAAGCGATACACTCGAACCAAAAATCACATTTATCCAACTTTGCATACAACTGATTATCCCTCAATAACTGTAATTAAGTCCTCAGATGTTCAGCATGATCTTCTCTGGACTTCGAGTACACCTAGATTTCATCAATAAAAACAACCGTGAACTGATCCAAGTCTGGAGCAAAGATTATGTTCATTAAGGACATAAAACCTCCCGGAGCATTGGTTAGTCCAAAAGGCATAACTAGAAACTCTTAATGTCCATACCTTGTTCGGCAAGCTGTCTTGGCTATATCTTGCTCTATAACCCTTAACTGGTGATATCCAGACCTAAGATCAATCTTTGATAAATGAGTTGCACCTTACAACTGATCAAATCATTCATCAATCCTAGGCAGTGGATATTTGTTCTTTATTGTCACCTGGTTAAGCTGCCTATAATCAACATACATTCGTAAGGTGCCATCTTTCCTCTTCAGGAATAAAACAGGCGCTCCCCAAGGTGAAACACTCGGGCGAATAAAACCCTTATCTAGAAACTCTTGCAACTGAACCTTCAGTTCTCTTAGCTCTGTAGGTGTCAGACTACGGTGCTCTAGAGATTGGTGTTGTCCCCTACATCAACTATATGGTGAAACCTTTCTCCCTAATAGGTGGCAAACCTAACACTTCATCCAGAAACATACGGGAACTTACAAGCTACCAGGATTTCTTCTAACTTCTTAGGCTGCTTATCCTCTATAATAAAACCTATGAAACCTTCACAACCACTACGGACTTGCCTCTTTGCCTTAAGAGCTGAAACTAACATGGCGTCCAACCTCTTCTTAGACCCCTCAAAGATCACACCTGCACTAGACTTATCTATCTTGATGGTCACTATCTTGTGGAAACAACTTATACATGCACGGTACTTCACTAGCCAATCCATCCCTAATGTCACATCAAAGTCGTGCATAGCCAACACTATGAGATCTGCAGGCATAACAAACTCACCTACCTGAACTCTACACCGCGGGTAGAACATCTCACACACTACCTTCCTACCTACCGGAGTAGTGACTGCAAGAACCACCTGCAACTGCTTGGGTCTTGCTCCAATCACAACAACAAAGTGCAGTGCAATGAAAGAGTGTGTGGATCCAGGACCAAACAATGCTCTAACCTCATGATCACAAATAGCCAACTTACCTTCCACCACATTGCCTGCTGCTTCAGCCTCTCCATGATCCAGTGCATATGCACACGCCCTGTTACGGCTGCTGCCTTGGTTGCCCTTGCCTTTACTAAACATGCACCTGTTTCCTAGGCCTCTGCTGGCCTTGCACTTGCCTTTGTTGCCGCTGATGTGGTGGCCTCTGAGTTGCTGGCAAACCTTGCCGAATAAGTTGTGCCTGGATAGGTGGTCGAGCTTGTTACTGCTGCGAATATTGAGGCATTCTCAAATCTCCGTTCTGCGGACAGTCCTTGATAGAGTGATCTATAAAACCACATCCTAAACACGCACCAAGTCTCTTCCTACACTAGCTTGAATCATGGCTCTTTTCACAATGCACACATGAGACCGTCCTCTGAGAGATACGCCCTAAGTTGAACTTCTTGCCTTAAGACTGTTGCTGTGAACTCTTGTTGGAGGGAGTGAAATTACGCTTGGATTCATGCAGAAGAACATTCCGATGTTGTTGCTCAGACCAATAACCTCTTTCCATTGCATCATCATATGTGGTTGCCCTCTAACATGAGTGACATCTTTCTGAACAGAAGGCCTTAACCCCTCAATGAAGCATTCGACTTTCTTCTCTTTAGTGTCTACAGATTCCGGAGCAAATCAGGAGAGACGAATAACTTGTGGATATACACACCCTTTGTCATCAGCTCCTGCTTTAAGCTATGAGACTCAGCCTTCTTCTACCTTGTGACATGACCTAGGATAAGCTTCTTTCGAAACTACCTCTCGAAGGTTGTCTAAGCATCATCGTTTTCTATGGTTCTGTAGGGCCGATGAACACTCTTCCACCAAGTATCTGAGATGAGGCAATTGCGATGTCTCAAAACATAAGGTAGCTAACGCTACCTTCTGCCTACCTGTGCACTATTAATGGTCTCATACACATTCTCCGTGTGCACTATCCATTCATTTGCTTGTAAGGGATCCTCTAAACCAGTGAACTCGATGGCTCCTTGCTTCCTGAGTTTTTCATAAAGCGAATTAGGATCACTTTCTCTAGTCTGCGATTGCATCAAGTGCATAATCTGCTCATTCTATCGCGCTAGCTAAGTAGCCATAGTCTGTAATATATCACGAAGCCCAACATCCCCTCCTGGAGGCGATGAAGGTGGAGGCGGCAGCTCCTTTTCTTGGTTCTCAGTAAGACCTTCTACAGGAAGCTCTACAAAAAGTGTGTCATCTAGATCTTGGCCACTACTTGAAGCATTTTGGGGATTGGGAATCCTACGTGGAGACATTTTCTGTAAAATAATTTTGAGTTAGTACACAAACAGATGAACAATCCTACAAATTCCCAAGAATAACTCACATTCCCAACGTCCTAACATGTCCTCACACCATGCCCTAGAGTTCTAATGCTTTTAAACTCTGAAAACCATTCATGCACTAATACCAACTTACGTATGCTGCACCTCGAGCCTTCACACCTCTTGAGGAGCGACGTATGCCTGCGCGGAAATTTGATCCAAACTCGATGATCAACTAAATCCAATGAACGAGTTTTTCTCCCACAGGATATCACGTGTGAGGTTACATTTCCATAAACCTGTATAATTTGACAAAGGTATCCATCCATGTTCATTATCAATCACATATCCATCATGATATAAGAGCATTACTAGTTCATGAGCATAAGTTAAAGTTTCAAGTTTAAGAAAAGAGGAGAAGTAGCGGAAGTAAGTATTAGTTAAAGTTTACAATCCCAAAATAAAACATCCTAAACATCAACTAAACATGTGGCGATCCAGGCCACGGTCATGGAAAATATAACGTCCAATAGCTCATCGTGCAGATGTCTTCTAGGGCCCACTCAGCTAACTGTTGAGGAGTTTCCTTCTTGACACAAAAAATATCACTTTGCCCCCTCATAAACTTTTAACATCAAATAAACTATATGAAGCTGCATCCGACCACAACGAGCAATGCTACTTCAAGCATCAAATCTTGTCGGAACCATCCAGAAACTTCAAGATCCTTCAAAACAGTCATAAGAAGAGTACACATGAAGTTATGGGCCATTTCGACATCATTTGGCCCAACTTCACTCTTCCAGCTGCTAAAAAGGAGCTCCGGACAGCGGTAAAGCTGGAGACCTTGTTTCACAAAACATAGCACACTGTTGGTCTCAAAATCCCACTAAAAGGCTCCACATCAAACTTTGGGCCAGTCTGACAATGCTTGACTCAAAGTGCAAAAGCCGCATTGTCCATGCGACAAAGTCGGCCCTTTCGGCGAAAACATTGGATACATCAAATCTTCAACCAAAGACTATGGATGATCAAAATACCTCCAAGAGGCATTATGTCAAATTTCTGGTCAAACCGACAACGTTTGACCCAACATCAACCCTCAACACAGCAAAACCAGGCCTCCAGGCGGTGGAGACCGCCGAGGCCATCACTCATGAAACAAAGCACACGAATGGTCTCAAAATACTTCCAAGAGGCTACATGTCAAGTTTCAGGTCTTTTCGACATTATTTGACTCGACTTTGACCCAGAGAAAGCTAAATCGAGTCCCCCAACGATGGAGCCCTTCAAGACCATAATTTACAAATAAGAGCTAAAGGATCATCTTAAAATGATTCCAAGAGGCTCCCTGTCAAACTTCAGGTCAATCGGATATCATTTGACCGTACATCAAAGCACGGCAGCTTCCTAGCAACAAAATCAAGTCCATTGGCGACATGACCCCACACAGCTTCAAAACTCAAACAAAAGCCTGTGGTTGGTCTTATTTCTTTCCCATGAAGCTTCAGCTCAAATTTCAGGTCATTTCGATATCGTGATAAAGTCTTCGGCTTTCTCGGAAAATTAGAAACTTTGCTCTCCGTTTTGCACAGCTTCTCGTCAAGTTTTCAGTAGAGAAATCATGCCAGAAATTGTACAAAGTTGCCAAGAAAAATATGCCAACAAAGAAAAATTAGAAAAAACAAGAACAAGGCCGAAAAACGCAACCAAAAGGGGCAAACTTGCCCCATGGTCGCGGCCGACCATGGGTGTATGGTTGCCGGTGACCCTAGAAATCTTGGTCACTGGATTTCTCCGAAAACCCTAATTTTTTCTCGTTTCGAGCTATTTGGCCTCTATGATTTTTCAAGGATCTGATTTTTAGGGCACGAAATTCGTCGATCTTTGACAACATCACAGATTCGCTGTCGAAATCATGGGTTCGTCATCGGACACCTCGAGATCATCAACCGGTCAACCAAAAAGCATACTTTCTGCCCGACAAATCGAGAAATCAACGAGATAGATGGTATCGGCCACTGGTAACAGTCAATGTCTGAAATTGTATGATCATCCGATGACAATCGTGTTGACACCAAAAATGTCACTTTGCCTCTTTAAGATCCAAAGAGCTACATGAAATCGCAACCTGCTAGGCAATGCTACTTCCAAAAAATCAAATCTTGTCAGAATCAAACAAAAACTGCAAGATCCTTCAAGACAGCCAAAAGAGGAGTACACAAGAAGTTTCGGGCCATTTCAAAATCATTTTGGCCTAACTTCGCTTTTCGGCAGCTGAAAAGGAGCTCCCGGCGGCGAAAAGCATCGGAGACACCAAATCTTCGATCAGAGCCGATGGATGGTCTCAAAATACATCCAAAAGGCTCCACGTCAAGTTCCGAGTCAAACCGACAACATTTGACCCTACATCAACCCTCGAACAGCTAAATCAGGCCTCTCGGCAGCGAAGCTCTCCGGGACCATGGTTTCCAAGACAGAGCATATGGATCATCTTAAAATGACTCCAATAGGTTCCCTGTCAAATTTCAAGTCAATCGGACATCGGTTGACCGCACATCAAGCCGCGACATCTTCATCGCGATAAAAGCAAGTCTACTGGTGACAGGACCCCAAATGGCTTCAAAACTCAAACAAAAGCGTATGGTTGGTCTTATTTATTGCTCAACAGGCTTCACCCCAAATTTCAGGTCATTCCGACATCGTTTGACCCAGTTTCAGCTTCTGACGGAAAATCGGCAGCTGTGCACGACAAAGTCTTCGGCTTTCTCAGAAAATTGGAAACTTTGCAAAATAAAATGCAAGGATTCTCATCAGGTTTTCTACAGGGAAATCAGGCCAATAAATGGTCAAAAATGTCAAGGAAAAATACAGAAGAAAAAAGAATCGAAAAACAGCAAAAACGGACACAAAACAGGACAAAAAGGGGGAAAATCCCTCCAAGGTCCCCTGCGACCCTGGAGCCCGAGATCGCTCGGAGGGCCCCGGAAACCCCATTTTTCGCCTTTTTTTTTCGTGATTCGAAGTGTTCAACCTCTGGTATTTTCCAAAATTCATACTTTTGAGACACCAAATCCTTTGACATCCGTCAAAACCACGGGTCAATCATCAAGAGTATCGAAATCAATATTGATCGCCAACCGGTCAACCAAAAAAAGTGTGCTTTCTACCCGACCGATCGAGAAATCGACAGGACAGATGGCAGCGACCCGCTATTGGCAACCAATACCTGAAATTACATGGTCATCTGATGCCGATCTACATGAAGATCCATCATTGATCATCGCCAGAAGAATCCCAAAAGACGCGGCACGGCCCGCAACTCTTCAACTGCTCGGCGACCACTTAATGCGATTAATTGACTAGCTTTATTACATCATTAATCCATTTCTTTGGATGGCCCAATCAGAAGCAAGCACTCGGGAGTTACAAGTCAAGAGATTCATGGCATTCAACCCATGAAACTCTTCCCATCATGGCGATTAAAGGCGATTAAAAGCCCTCAATCTCCTTCGGCCAATCAGAAGCCAAGAAAAAAGAGTTGCAAAATAAAGAATTCAATCTTGTAACTCCTCCCTTTATGTAGCTTTATGAAAATTAAGGCTCATAAATCCTCCTAAATGGCTACCTAAAGGCCTATAAATAGGAGAGCATTCCAAAGAATTCCGGATCGGAAAAATCACAGAGATCATCAGGAAAAAGAAGAAAGAACCCAGATCAGAAAAAAGCACAGAAGTCCAGAGAAAGAAAGAGAGAAAACTCTGTGGAAGTTCTACACCGACCACCGCTACAACATGACAAAAGTCCTTTGGGGGGTACCCCCCCCCCCCCAAGGTCCTTGCCTTCTCTTTCTGTCTCCAGTGGCTTAGACGTGGCTTTTCAGCCCGTCTACTTGGTTTTTTATTGGACATAGGACCTCCTTTTGGTCTTTTTCCTCTAAAAACCTGAGGTTATAGCCAAGCCAAGCAAATCAATAGCATCCTCTGTTCTCATCTGCATGGATGATGGCGAAGTCCACATATGGCTTGCGACCGTCAATCTGAACGGGTCCCCCACAATCTCCTGAGAAGTTAGATCCTCCTTTTCTTGCATTTCATTGTAGTTTTTATTTTTTTTAAAAGAGACAAAAAACACAACTCTTGTCTTTCATTATTGATAAGGATTGTAAATCGGCTATAAACGCCAAAATTGGCTATAAACGCCAAAAATCGGCTATAAACGCCAAAATTGGCTATAAATGCTAAAAAATTGCCTTTCACGGCAAATCAAGAAAATGTCTCTTTTCTTAAATATATGTGCAATGGAAAACTTGAAAGAAGTTGATTTCCTTTTTACTTGCGAAGGTTGATCTCCGGATCACCACTTGCAATTCCAAGTAAAATAGAAAATCTGGCACACCCACACAAAAGAAATGTTGATGCACGCCTCTGCCCCCCGGTTACGAAAGGGTCGGACCCAAACGGACTCCCACGTCCGCCGACCTCGGTAGAACCGAGCAGAATGCGCTGGTCCATCAAGCTGGCACACCCGGTGGGACTTGTTCATTTGAGAACACGATGCTAGAAATGAAATATTTGCATATCATATCTATTGCTCTATGCTTATACTTCTTTTCTTGATTCCTTGGCTACTTTCTAATTGGTGGCCTATGTTGGATTCCGCATCTAAAAAAAATGAGATGAGATTTTTTGGAAATTTCTAATTCTTTGAATTTATTTCCACTCTTTCTCTTTTCAACAAAAAAAATCGTATTTTTGGATTCAAAATTGAGAAACCTTGATCCTTTCCTATTGTTCATCGTGCTTGTAGAAATGTTGAGCCTGTTCGACTAAGGTTTTGGGCCATCATTTCTCTTCGATGAGTTCATTAAAGATCTAGAAAAAAAAACAAAAAAAATCAGAATTTTCATTTTGGATTCAAAATTGAGAAACCTTGATCCTTTCCTATCGTTCATCGTACTTGCAGAAATGTTGAGCCTGTTCGATTAAGGTTTTGGGCCATCGTTTCTCTTCGACGAGTTCATTAAAGATCTAAAAAAAAAAAAAAAAAAGAAATCAGATTTTTCATTTTGGATTCAAAATTGAGAAACCTTGATCCTTTCCTATCGTTCATCGTGCTTGCAGAAATGTTGAGCCTGTTCGACTAAGGTTTTGAGCCATCGTTTCTCTTCGATGAGTTCATTAAAGATCTAGAAAAAAAAAATAAAAAAATCAGATTTTTCATTTTGGATTCAAAATGGAGAAACCTTGATCATTTCCTATCGTTCATCGTGCTTGCAGAAATGTTGAGCCTGTTCGACTAAGGTTTTGGGCCATCGTTTCTCTTCGATGAGTTCATTAAAGATCTAATAATATATATATATAAAAAGACAATGAACACTAAGGTTAAACCAACTGTGTTCTTTGATCATGGTTGATTCAAGAAAAGCCTTGTCCAGAGTGTGAAGACAGCTTGACTGTTCTAGGCAAGGGTCCTCCAAACGGGTTCATTAAGTAATCCTACCCTTACCTGGGGGCAATTCTATCAATCGAGATTTCATAAGACCGGGTTAGGAGGCCTATGTGTACTCTCTCGTCTTTTAAATAAAATTTTTAAAAATAAAAATTTTAAAATAAAAAAAATAAAAATTTTCAAAAAAAAATCTTTAAAAAAAATAAATAAATAAAAAAAAGATTTTAAAAAAAAATCTTCAAAAAAAAGCTTCCGTCATTTTGGGTTTAGATTGGAGAAATCTTGGCTTTCTCCTTTCTGAGCACTGGCGCTCGCGGAAATTGCTGAGCCCATGTTCAGATTGGAGTACATTTTGCTCTCTTTGATGAACCCGATATTGGCCTTTCAAAAAAAAAAAAAAAACTCGTCATTTTTGGATTCAGATCCGAGAAATTATGGTTCATTTCCTTCTGAATACTGGCGCTCGCGGAAATCGCTGAGACCGTATTTGGATCGGAATACCATCTGCTCTCTTTGATGAATTCAATCTTGACCTTTCAAAACAGAGAATCTCATCTCATGGATGCGGTCTCAAAACATTTGTGTCTAGCAGTACTAGTACGCCCTTTCAGGGTCTACTGTATTCGTGACCGGCACATTTGTAACTCCAACTTTATATTCTTCTTACCTCGAGCAAGCTCTGCTTCTCGATAAGTCGAATTTAAGTTCACAATTGCTTCTAGCAGTCAATGGGACACTCATTCTGGGCTTCCATACCCGCGATCAGAACAATTGCACCCTCTATGGTTTTCTGCCTTCTTCATATTGCTTGGGTCATCTTCCTCAAGCAATTTGAAAAGACAAAACCATAGAACTTCCCATTTATGATCATTATATTCTTATGATTACTAAAGGATGTGGTCTTGTTTCAGAAACTTTTCGAAAACTAACAATGGCAGCTTCACTAACCATTTCCTTCGACGAGAACAAGCACTAACTCATGCTTCAACAGAAGCAAACTACGCGCACCTACAAGCGCCCCATCAGCTGCCGAAGCGTCAACTCCCTCGGCAACTCTTTGAACTCTGGGTCGACCTCGACTCCCCGGACTATCGTCTTTGGGACGCTGGGACCATTCCCACTTCCCGAAGAACAAACTGCTCCTTCCAAGAAGTAGAAACTCGCTTCTCAACGTGTCACTACCGTGACACCAAAGGCGAGCACTAGAAGGCACGAAGCCCGTGGCAGCCCCACGAAGCCTCGACCCTCAAACGACCAGGTCTATCCCAAGACTTGGTCCCCAAGACCTTCACCAAAACAAAGAAGGTCCCAAACATCCACCAAGCCAGCATTCCTGGCCCCACTCAAGGAGAACCAGTTCTACCCTCTTGCTTACATGAAAGAGGAGAGACCCATCTCCAATTTGACTCCCAAGTCAACCCAGCATCACAAAATCAAGTCATGCATCACAAGGCCTCTGCGAGCACCTGTTAAGGCCTACAAACCTGCAGTTCGACCCTTCATCTCTACAGGGGCCGAACTCCAAAAATTCAAAGCTTCGATGCAACAGACGAAGGACAGGGTTCGCATCCTGTCCTTGCCCAGCTACAAAGAAGACAGGCTCGGCTGCTGCGCCCGAGGGAGCACATCCTTCATTGTCAAAGCCCAGCCAGAGCTGACCGAAGCTCAAATTGCTCGTCGTATACGCCGCCACGCGTCGTATCGGCAAAAGAGACTAGAGAAGCAAAGGACCCAGCCTCCTACACTTCAAGTCTCTCCCAAATGGGTCAAAAAAGAAAGACCCAACCAAGTTGCTTCTGTCCATAAGGTTGGAAAAACCAGAAGACGCCAAAAGTCAGCATCCAAAATCCATGTCCGACGTCCGATGACCCGCAGTGTCTCCAGGACAAGAAGACATTCAGAAGAATCCCCTGCTCCTTCAAGTAAAGGACGGCAGAGTGATCGTTCCTCAAGATCTTCTTCAAAAAGAATGAGCCCCAGCTCAGTCACCAGGACAGTTTCTTCGTTCGAATCACGAAGGATGAACGTCTTGGCTATAAATTTTGAGCCACCACCCCGCAATCCACCTCAAGATGATGCGATCACCCGCATCCAGTAGTTGGAACAAGGCCAACAGAGGATTGAAACTCTGATGGAAGACGTTCTCCTCGCCTTCCAAAATCAGGCGAACAATGAACCTCCTCCGAATCATTAAGACGATGAGGTAAATGGAGAAGAAAATGAGTCACGCGCCCTTACGAAAAAGGACGTAGACAGTATCCTCGCCAAAGCAAAAGAAGAGGATATACTCAAGGAGCATGGGATCAAGCCACCATATCCCTTATGGATGGACTCGGTCCCGTTCCCAACAAAATTCAAGCATCCTACTCTCCAAACATATACGGGGAAAGGATCAGCCAGACAACACGTCATCCACTTCGAGATCCTGACGGGAGCTATCGCGGATCAAGATGCACTCAAGATTCGCCTCTTTGCAAGTACCCTAAAAGGTACGGCCTTCGATTGGTACTCCACTCTGCCGGAGGACTCCATCCAAAGCTGGGCCATGCTAGAGACACGCTTCTTGACTCACTTCAAAGGTGAGGATCATCCCGCTAATATGGATCAGCTGTGCAGCCTAAAACAGGGGGAGAATGGGTCAACATATGACTTCATTCATAAGTGGAAAGCAATGGCATACAAATGCTCTGATGTATTGCCACAAGCATCGCTAGTCGACATCTGCCGAAACAACATGAGAGCTAGAATCTGCTCCATGATCATCGGCAACAACTCAAAGAACCTGGGAGAACTCCTAGAAGCTTCCATGGAAGCTGAAACGGTGATTAAAGACCTCAACAGTCAGAAATCATCAAGAAAAGAGCCAACCGCCATTGCAACCTCTAAACCAAAGATGAAAGAGGTCCTCAATGTGCAGACCAAGTCAGCTCCTCAGCCACCAAAGAAAGTTGAAAACAAAGCTGCTGGTAAGAGACCTGAACTCTCTGATGCCTTCAAAGAACGAGTAGAGAAGAAATACCCGTTTGATGAAGATGTTGATGAAATCTTTGGGGCTCTTGTGGCAAACAGCAAGCTCACCTTGCCTGAACCAAAAAAATCGGGTGATGTTGGCAAAACCAACGATCCTTGGTACTGTCCATACCATCAGATGATCTCGCATCCTCTCAATCAATGCTTCGTTGTTAGGGAGAAAATAAACGAGATGTGGAAAAACGGAGTCATCACCTTTGACAAAAACTATGGGCCTGCCTCCGTCAACATGGTGACATGTGGACAAACATCAAAATCACCAAAGAAGAAGATCACTACTTCCTTCAAGGTGATAAACTCAATCCAAGCGTCTGAGAAACTGGTTCCTTACCCTACACCAGACGGACAACCCATATGGGTACATCCCGATCTCCTGGAAGATAAAAATTGGGAGGTCGTGAAAACAAATCCTACAGCTCAACAGCGAAGGTAGGCTAGGAAACATCTCCTCAAGCTCAAACGGCAAGAGAAGACCCAGCCAAAACAAGAAGTCAAAGAAAAGGTAGAGGCTTCCTCTACCGCTTCACTGGAGGCAACAAAAACATCCCTTCCAGAGACTTCAAAGGGGGTAAGAAAATTCACACTTAGTGATTTCATGCCACCTCAATTCAAAGAAGCCATGCAGGAGGCATCATACTCTTGCAATTCGGTAGTTGGATTCTCCATTGATGGATACGAATCCAGCGACACCGATGATGGATTCGAATCCAACTACACAGACGAGTGGAAGGAGTCCTTTGAAATAGGAGAATATCTCTCCGATGAAGAATGGGTTCCTGAGAATCATCTCATGCCAGTAATCTGGTATAACCCCCTACAGCCACAAGGATCCTGGTCTGATGATGAAGAAGACCAAGAGGCTGTACAAAAAAATATTGCTGAACCAGCACCTCTCATTGCTCCAGTGGAAACCAACCATGTTGAGCCACAAAGAGCTAATGAAGAAGAAGATTTGGCTCCCATACCTGATCTTGAAGAATATGCAAGGATCTTGCAGCGTCTCGCTCTAGAACAAGAGCAGGACCGCGTCAACGAGCTTCCTCGCAATCCAGAGCCTGAAGTCCATGAAGACCATTAGGTACATCCTCCTTTAACTCCTGAAAATGGAGAAAATTGCTGGATAGACGATCCTCTTACATCCGAGGATGAGTCTGATTCCGATCAGGAAACGTCTCCTGTCAGAGCTTCCTGTAATGTGATAATTCGGGATTATAGCTCTTCCGAAGCATCGTCTGATGAGATCACTTACACTCCGGCGACGCCTAGCAATGTATCTTCTGGAGCCACCTCATCTTACGTGACTTTCACTGAGACGACACCCTCTCAGGTTTCTTCTCCTGAGACTGTGACTTCAAAGTTCACACCCTTCCTAACTGAAGAATTCCCAGCTATTGATGCTTGGGACGATGAATTGGTCAACGAAGAAGAAAGGTTGCTGAATGCTGTTCAGGACTTATTCCCGGAAAATGCTCCGTGCAACACAATCACTGAGGATGGCAACTCTGCTGCTGATACATCCTCAGCAAATGAAAAACGACAGCCTCTTGATCCTGAAGACAATCTTCCAAACGAAGACCCTTCTCAAGAAACTCTCGAAGTTGGTAGAGGCACCCGCTCTGGCCGGGACTACCACAAAAATTACAACCCATCTTCCTTTACATATGTAAATCCTTCGGGAAAAGATGTTGTAAGCGCCCCTAGTGGCAACAATGATGAACATGCAGGCCCTAAGGAGGCTTTCAAGTATGACTTGATTGAACACTTCAAGCACATACCTGCACGTCTGCACATCCTAGATTTGTTGTGAATGTCTCCACACACTCATAATAATCTCATTTCAGAATTACAAAAGCTGAATAAGGATGTCGACAAACATGCCCCGCAAGTCCTCTAAATTGAAATGGATTACCGGGTCAAAAACTCAGAAGCTTCCTCAAAAGGAGAAAAGAAGAAAACTGAGGGATCATGCATTGAATGCCTCTCGGTTAAAAAAAACAGCCAGTGCAACCATCGCCTTCACAAAGGACGACCTCCTACTTGGCGAAACAAGGCATAACCGACCCCTGTACTTCACAGGGTACATCAATGAAATGCCTATGCACCGAGTTTAGATTGACCCAGGTTCTGCACTCAACCTCATCTCCACATCGGCTCTCAAAGAGTTGGGCATCCCACCCAGCAAGCTGAGCCACACATCTGTATCTATCTTTGGATACGATGGGAGTACTCAAAGGCCTATCGGCAAAATCAGGTTCAAGTTGCAGATCGGTGATCTTATCTCTAAGGTCACAGTGTATGCAATAAAAACCCCTTCATGCTACAACATCCTTTTCGGACGCCCTTGGATCCACGAGAATGGTGTTGTCCCTTCAACTTTACATCAATGCATCAAGTTTGTTGGCGACGACGGCATGATACATCATGTCTTTGTCGACAGAAAACCCTTCAAAGGTAAAGAAGTCCACTTTACAGACTCACAAATGTATGAAGGTGAGAAAGAAGAAGAGGAGAAGCACACAACACCCTTTGCCGAAAATCTCCAGAAAGATAAATGCAAGGCTCCTCAACAATCACTCAAAGAAAACAAATCATCCGGTAAATCCGAAGAGAGCATTCAAACTCCCTTCATCATCTCCCTCAAACCTTCAAAGCCTTTGGTCATCACAACTAAAGTGAAGAAGGCAAAGCAAAAGTCTGGGGGTAAATTTGTTGTCTTTTTCGTGTCTATCATGCAAGACACGGATTCGGATTCAAAGCTAGAAGACGACACATCGTCAAGCCAAGCTGACACTCAGCAAGTTCAGCCTGCTCTTACTCCAATGGAGACAACTTCTGACATAGAAGATCCTATGTCATCTTCTTTCGTTGTTCCAGCAACTTCAGCAAAGGAAAAACCGATCTTCTTCCATAGATCGGATGCTTTTCATCAAACTCCATGCTTGAACCTTTCCAAAATGAAGGTATACCTCAACTATCCTTATATAGTTCTGTGGCACAAGCTATTATGAAGAAAATGGGCTATGACGCTCAAAACCCAGTCGGTTTGGGAGAAAGATGCGGTATTCTCACGCCATTGGGGCCCGTCTTGACCAAAAGCCAGCTGGAAGATTGGAGACTCTACGGCTATGTAGAAAAGTCTTCACACGGGTTAGGGTATGATCCCGACACTCCCCTGAGACAGTTGACACAAAGGCTTAAAAGTCAATTTACTGACCAAGCCTCAACATCTCGTATCCATGAAGACATCGATCTCCCTGGATATCTCTTCGATGAGTCACCTGACAAAGATCCAGGAAGCTCATCCAATTGGCACGATTTCTCTGAGAATGAAGAGGAGTTGTCCGATGGTACAGACATGTGGTCTTATGAACCAGAAGAACCCTCATCTCCAAAAGAAGTAGCCTACTTCGACCCGGTTTCAACAGGCGATTGGGATCATCTCATAGCAAGTCTTAGGAAAATTACCGATCAAGAAGACCCGTGGAAAGGAACAAAACCTTAGTCTGGAAATGCCTTTGAATCCCCAGAAGGTTTCGTTGAGCTGGAAGCCTCCGAAAATATTGTGGAGGAACCACCTTCGAACCTTCCAACAGAAGATCCTGTTCAAAAGATAGACTTAGGAACACCAGATAACCCACGTCCTGTATTCATAAGCAATAATATAAAGGATGATGAGTTACCCGAGTATATCGCATTTCTTCGTGAGTTCGTTGATTGCTTTGCATGGTCTTATGCTGAAATGCCTGGCTTAGACCCCAAAATAGCGGTCCACAAACTCAATCTTCAAGAAGACATCAAGCCTGTCAAGCAAGGCCAAAGAAGATTCCGTCTAGATGTGATGGATAAAATTGAACAAGAAGTTCAAAAACTCAAAAGCTTCGGCTTAATCCGTGAGGAACAACATCCTGAATGGTTGGCCAACATTGTCCCTGTGACAAAGAAAAAGGGCAGATCAGGGTCTGTATTGACTATAGAGACCTGAATGGCGCATGCTCTAAAGATGAATTTCCGCTCTCCATACCAGAGGTAATGATTGATAATACATGTGGATTCGAGCGAATGACATTCATGGATGGTTTCTCTGGCTACAATCAGATAAAGATGCATCCTGAAGATGAAAAACATACATCTTTTCGGACCCCATTTGGCGTGTATTGCTACACTATCATGCCATTTGGTATGAAAAATGTTGGTGCCACATATCAGAGGGCTATGATGAAGATATTCCAAGATATGCAGCACAAGACGGTTGAATGTTACGTTGATGACCTCGCCGTCAAGAGCAAAAGAAAATAAGATCATCTCGAAGACCTTCGAGAAGTCTTCCTCCGGCTTCGCAAACACAAACTGCGAATGAATCCTCTGAAATGCTTCTTCGGCGTCTCGTCGGGTAAGTTCCTCGGATTCTTAGTTTAGAGAGCTGGAATAGAGCTTGACCCCATTAAAGTCAAAGCCATTCTAGAAATGCCCTCTCCAAGAACCTTGAGAGAACTCAAAGGGCTTCAAGGGAGATTGGCCAACATCAGACGGTTCATCTCCAATCTTTCGGGGAAATGCCGTCCATTCTCCCAGTTGATGAAAAAAGGTGTAAACTTTGTTTGGGATGCTGACTGTGAAGCTGCTTTCCAAGATATCAAGTCATACCTAACAAAACCTCTAGTGTTAGCTGCTCCTACCACTGGAAAACCATTCATCTTGTACACAAGAGCCCTTGATCACTCTTTGATAGCTCTGCTTGCACAAGAAAATGATCAAAGAAAAGAAGCTGCTCTATATTACCTCAGCCGCATGCTAGTAGGTGCAGAGCATCGCTACTCTCCAGTCGAAAAAGAATGTCTTGCAGTGATGTTCGCCATACAAAAGCTGCGTCACTACTTGCTTTCCAACACAGTCTACCTGGTCTCGAGGGTCAACCTCTTGAAGGTCCTTGTCACAAAGGCAGGTTCTCTCAATGCCCGACTGGCAAAATGGTCCATCCTTCTGTCACAATTTGATATTAGGTATGTACCACAAAAGGCAATCAAAGGGCAAGCTCTAGCGGACTTCCTCGCAGAGCATCCATTGCCTAAAGATTCTCCACTCAGAGATGATCTCCCAGACGAACCAGTCTACAATGTGGAGACTTCCTCACAAAATGCTTCCTGGGACATGTACTTTGACGGTGCAACCAGGACAAATGAAAAAAGACAGCTGATCTCAGGAGTTGGAATCCTCTTTGTTAGCCCTGACAAATACATGATTCCATACGCTTTCTCGCTACTGGAACCATGCACAAATAATGCAGCTGAATATCCAGCTCTGATCCTAGGATTGGAACTCGCCATCGAATCCGGTATCACCATGCTGGAAGTCTTTGGAGACTCTCAACTGATCGTCAACCAGATGAATCAGAAATTTGAAGTCAGGAAGCCAGATTTGCTGCCTTATTACAACAAAGCACAATCGCTTCTGCAAAAGTTTGACATCTGTCACATCACCCACATTCGTAGAGGTGAAAACATACGTGCAGATTCCCTGGCTGGACTTGCCGCATCTATGGCAATCCAGGAAAGGGAAAACATGCAAATCACAGTGTGTGAAAGAAGAATCCTTCCTCCTCTTAACACACACCAAGCAGTTGCTGAATGCCACCAGTGGTTGGAAGTCGGATTTCAATCCTTCAAACTTCAATCGGCGACTGGACAGATCCGTTCATTGATTACATTATGTTCGGAATCCTACCTGAAGATCCAAAAGAATGGGTAAGCATCCAAAGGCGAACCCCAAGCTTTCATTTGGATATTCCTTCAAAAATCCTTTACAGGAAATCCTTCAACGGAGTACTTCTATGCTGCTTGTCACAACAAGAGGCTGAAGAAACACTCAAAGAAGTTCATGCTGGTATTTGCGGAGCTCATCAGGCTGGTCTCAAGCTCTATGATCAGATAAAAAGGTTAGGTTATTACTGGCCTACCATGGTAGCTGACGCAATGCAATTTGCTAAGTGCTGCCAACAATGCCAAGTTCATGAAGATTACATTCACATGCCTCCAGAATGGCTACATCCTACAGCGATTTCATGGCCTTTCGAAGCCTGGGGTATGGACATCATAGGTCCTATTTCTCCCCCTTCAAGCAAAGGTCATCGCTTCATCTTCGCCGCTACGGATTATTTCTCCAAGTGGTCAGAAGCATTTGCGTTCAACGAAATGAAGACCTCATCAGTCCTTCAGTTCCTGCGCACCAACATCATTTGTCGTTTCGGCATACCCAAAAGATTCGTCCATGATAACGGACCATAATTCCGGGATCACCGATTCTACAGGTTCTGCGACAAATACAAAATCCAAAGCTGTCCTTCGACTCCATACAATCCGGCAGCAAACGGATTAGCAGAAGCTTACAACAAGACACTCTGCAAAATCCTAAAAAAAAATGGTCTCTAGTCACAAAAGAGACTGGAGCGACAAACTGTCTGAAGCTTTGTTGGCCTATCGAACCACCGTTCGAGGACCAACCCATAGCACACCATTCTCCTTGGTCTATGGATGCGAAGCTGTCGTGCCCTTGGAAGTACAAATTCCTTCCTTGAGGGTATCTTTGCAAAATGACATGACTCAAGAAAGCAATGTCAAATTGCGACTCCATGAGCTGGACAATCTCGATGAGAGACGGCTCGAAGCTCAACAAAGCATTGAATTTTACCAAGCACACATGGCAGGATCTTTCGATAAAAAGGTCAGGCAACGTGCCTACAAAAAGGGTGACTTGGTTCTTGCGGTAAAAAGACCAATGGTCTTTGCTCACAAGTCCAAAGGCAAATTTGAGCCAAAATGGGAGGGACCCTACGTTATCGACAAGGTTTTTTCCAACGGCGCATACGCACTCCTAAACATGGAAGGTGACAGATGTATGCTGCCCATCAACGACAAGTTTTTAAAGTGGTACTACACTTGAAGACTTACCCAACTGGGTAAGAGCAATGCCTGTACGGCCAAAACCGGTTTCCAGGTACATGCTCGCTAAACCCACCTTTTTTAGAATTTTCATGTCAAATGTTGAAATTTCTAGAAATTTAAACAATGCTTACTTTCATCGTTTCATTGTTCAAAAATCCAAGTTTAGGAACCTTTCCCTAACTTGACCAAAATTTTCAACCCTTGAACCCAAAATTCATGGTTTGAAACAAAATCCTGATTCAGGGATTCCCACCCTAGTCCACCCTACCTTTTACCGCCTAAATGGTTTTAGGTCAAAACTTATGACCCTCGTGTCTTTAAACAAAAAAAATGATTTTTCAAAAAGCCGCGGGGAAGTGACGTTTAGTCGATACTGGCACAAATCGGAAGCATATGAACCACGTTCGACACTTCCAAAATCGCAGGGAAGCGACATTTCGTCGATACTTGTAAAATCCAAAACCGTGGAGATGCAACATTTCAATTGATATCCACAACCCAAATTTCAAAGGTTCGAAAAAACCTAAAAAACCATGGAGACGCAACATTTCAGTTGATATCCTAACCCAAAGGTTCGAGAAAACCACAAATTTCAAAAATCGTAGGGAAATGACATCAAGTCAGTACCCGCAAAACCAAAATTTTTGAAAAAGCAAGGATGCGACATTCCATCGATACTTGCACCCAAATCCGTGAGGATGCGACATTCCATCGATACTCGCAACCGAATGAGCAAGGATGCGACATTCCATCGATACTTGCAAGAACATTCAGCAGGGAGGCGACTTTTAGTCGATACTTGCATTTTTGAAAACCAAACCGGCTATAAATGCCACCAAAACCGGCTGTCAATGCCACAAAACAAAACCGGCTATCAATGCCACAAAACAAAAAAAAATTGGCTTTCAAAAAATCCGGCTATCAATGCCACAAACTCGGCTATAGATGCCACCAAAATGGGCTATCAAAGCCACAAACCCGGCTATAGATGCTACCAAAACCGGCTATCAATGCCACAAATCGGCTATTAATGCCACAAACAAAATCCAGCTCCCATGCCAAAACAATCATTTGACAAAAGGTTTTCACAAAATGACAAGCTTTTGATAAAATCCCATTTAGCAATTACTTTTATCACAAAAAGGTTTAAGTGAGCATAGGGAAAACAAAAAAAAAACATCCCATTTAGTAATTACTTTCATCACAAAAAGATTTAAGTGAGCATAGGGAAAACAAAAAAAAAGTACCAAAAAATGCATGTGGTACCAAAAAAAGAGAGAGTGTTCACAAGCACTACAAAAAAAAAAATAGTACCAAAAAATACATGTGGTACCAAAAAAAAAAAAAAGAGAAGGATAGTTTCTACTACAAAAATCAAGAGCTCAGCCAAAAATGGTCTCTAGCCAAGAGTTCAGATCCTCAAGCAAACTTTTGGCCTCAGCCGTCAGGGATTCTAGGGCACGCTTTTTCAGGAACTTGCCATGAGATGCTGGGGTGGGCTGTAATCCTTCTTTCACACCGGGAAGCTTATCCCGAGCAGTTTGCCATTGTTTGTCCTCTTGGAACTTCCTTTCAAGGACTCGATCAGCATCTGCAACCCGGCGAATCAGAGCACTCTCCCTGTCGCGAGCCTATGTTATAGCAGCCCACTTGGCAGCGACTTGTGCCTTTAAATGCTCAAGACGTTTCCTGGCCTCATTGACCTCCCTATCAAGGATGTTAAGGTCATGAGTCAGCCCAATGATGGCTAGCTCTTCTAAGTTCTTCTCTCGGACTATCTGCTTCCTGCTTTGTGTAGCCTCATTCAGGTCAGACTTAGCCTTATCAGCAGGGTCCAGGAACATCTCCTTGAAGAATTGGTCATCAGTAAAACCCATGGTCTCAAACCACTTGTCACCCAGTGCAATGATCCTATCAACGATCGCCCTGGCACCTGTGACATCTAGACCAGCCTCTTCGGCATCAATGAGAATCTCCTGCACATGCTGGATCATGCCAAATCTGGCATCCAAGTGCCCAGATAGGAGAGTCTCAATCCAAGAGCTCAGAACCCGCACCACCACCTTCTTCGCAAAAAGAAGAGATGGCCCAGCTAAAGATTTTCCTAACTCCGTTGGTCGGCTGCTCATGTCATCACCCGTTGGAAGAGTAACAAAAGAACTCTTTCTAGTTGGAGCTGCTCGGGAAGGAATCTCAGCACGAGGTTGTTGGAAATAGGGTGGGCCTCTAGGATAGGTTTCAAAAACTTTTGACCCACTTGATGCAGGGATCAACTATCCAGAAGGCTATAAAACCCAGTCCATGATCTATGTCCTCAATCTCAGCCATCATGATCAGTAAATACAATCTATCTAGAAGATAGAAGCAGCAACTAATAAGCATCCATAATAATCTACAACATGCAAGGAAGTAGATTATACTTTTGGAGCTCGGTTGTGCTCTAATGGAGAAGTTGCGTCTTTCTTTGATGATGAAACGCTTTCACTAATCAAATAGGGATCTCCAAGACCTCTTGATCTTCCACGCTATAACCCGTATCAGATTCTCCTTTTTCTCAAGAAGATGGTGGGATCTCCAAGAGAAAACTACTAGGAACTCTAGGGAGGAACTAAAAAGAGAACTAGAAGAGAGAAGAGAGGAAAAACTCGTGCAACTTTTGCACTAGAGAGGGCTGGGCGTGAATCCCAATGCTATGGAGCATTCTTGGACGTCCAGCCCTCTTCTCCTCTATTTATAGCTTTTGCAAGTTGCCTCCTCTTTACTAATTACAATAGAAGTCTTACTTCCATTAATTAGTAACTTACCATATCATAATTAGAAGTCTCACTTCAAATATGATTAGTAACTTTCCAATTCCTTTCTAATTAAATTAGAAGTCTCACTTCTACTAAAATTTGTAAGTCTACTATTACAACTATTAGAAGTCTCACTTCAAATAGAAATAGTAACTTTCCTTTTAGAGTTCAACTAGAATTAGATACTTTCTAATAATTGGGCTAGCGTGGGGACCACTAGGGATTCCTTAGAAAGCTGGCTCCAACTGGGACACACGACCCCACATCTCATGTGTAATCCGGGCCCACAGTTAATTGCAAATAACTCCACTATATAAATGCAATTGAACTCTAGTCTTAGGAATATTACATAGAAGACCCTAAACTTCCACATTACCATAAGTAGACCCCTCTATCAATATCCATAGATCAATTGGACGTGTCTTCCAAACTAGATCCATATCTTATTATCCTTGGGCCCCAATTAATTATAATGATCATAGGTACCTTTCCAATTAACTCTTAATCGGAATGGGTGCGCACTTATCAATGATAAATCCATTAATTGGCACAAGGGAATATTAGAGATAGATTCCATCTTGACCATTGAATGTTCCCACAGCTCTACTACCACGTACCCAGATCACCGAGGTGTTGACCTACAGTTGGCCTCACTCATTGGTGACTCAAAGCAAATGAATAGATAGAAACTTGAGTTCATTAATGTCTCAGGATTGAGAGCCTATTGCTAGGGAATTATGAGAGGAGACCTTAAAGTAAAGACAGTATTTATAAGATGCCTCTCATGGTCCTTCAATACATCCAATGTACCAGCACTATGATCCAGAATCTTCCATTCTGATGATCGAGACAAATCACACTATCTCATATTGATCAAAGTGCTGCAACCTTGTCAGTATGAGATGTCCAGTCTCATCACTGGTTGTGATGATATTTTAAGTATAAGATTTGCCATACAGGTCTCCCGTATGTGGATCTCATCCATACACATGTGTTACATCTAATATACTTGTGGATTCCGGTTCAGCTCATGAACCATCATGTCATTCGTATTGGTTTAGTGCAAGTATATAATAAATCACCATTCATCTCATGAAAGGAAAGCATGAATATACTGATAAATAAAGAAATTAATCAATTTATTATATCATCTACTGGATTGAGTCCATAAAACTAACAATCTCCCACTTGGGCTCAATGCCAGTTAGAGTTGCATCTCATGCATATCCTGTTTACTTATAGCTCCAAGACTTTGGTAGTCAAAGGCTTAGTAAAGGAATATACTAGATTGTCTGCAGAGGCTATCTTGGTGATCGTACATCACCTCTCTGCACAATCTATGTGACCATGTATATCTTCCTCTGTACATGCTTTTTGGCTCTTGGGTTATTTGGATTTAGTGACTGCCCTGCTGTCATCACAGTAGACTGTGATCGGCTGTCCTGCCAAAAATACCACTTCAAATTCCATAAGGAATCTTTTGAGTCAATCTACTACCTTAGCTACTTCTCAAGCTGCTACAACATAAGCACATACCTAGAAGTTGATTTCCTGGAATCCTGATCTGACTAGAAGTCAGTATCTATGTAACCGACTAGAATCAACTCATCACTGCTATAACTCAACATGTGATCTCTAGTCCTTCTCAAGTATTCGAGAACACATCTTACAACAGTCAATGATAAAGACCTGGGCTAGACTTATATCTGCTGACTAGGCGTACTGCGTGACAGATATCCGGTCTAGTACAAAGCATAGCTTACCGTACCAAAACCTTATCTATGTTCACATCATTGGGATAAGCCTTATCATCCTATTTTTCCGGTCTCAATGGAAATTGATTCCTAGGATGTACCTGGCTTTTCCAAAGTCCTTTATTATCAAAAGTCTTAGCTAACCAAAACTTTTACTGTTGACGATATCCCTATATCACTCCATAGGAGAAGGATGTCGTTGACATATAATATCAGAAAAAACTACCCTGCCTACTTGACTTTTCATTTACACATGACTTATCCGGATACGGACAAAAATCAAGTGACTTGATTTCCTTTGTCAATACGGATGTTCCTGTTTCGGGATATCCGCTTGAATCCATAAATGGACTTATGCAGCCTGCAAACTCTTCGCACTTGGTTATTAGCTATAGAACCATCTGGTTACATCATATAGATGTTTTCCTCAAGATTGCCGTCGTGAGACGCTGTCTTGACATCTATTTGCCAAATCTCGTCACCGAGATGAACCGCAATGGATAAGTGTACTCAGATGGAACTCTTCCATCTGGCTTTCTTTTTCTCTTATAGACTCACTTGCACCCAATAGGTTTGCTATTGGCAGGCAAGTCCACAAGTATCCAGACCTGATTAGAGTACAAAGACTCCACCTCAGCTTTCATAGCATCTAACCACCGTCCTGAAACTATGTCATTAATTACTTTATCGCAGTTACAGGGATCTTATTCCTATTCTTCCGGGATTGCCTTGTAAGACTTCCTTAGACCGAGAACTTGTCAAGCGTCCTGACAGTACTCCCATTACGACAAGGCACTAGTGTAACTATTGGATCTGGTATGGGCAGATTTTCTTAAAGTTTGGTTATTCTTGGATTTGGAATTGATCTCTCTTGAATTTCTTCCAAGATAAGTATTTCTAAAGATTTCCAGTTAATCTTATAATCTCCCTCCAGAAAACCACATTGGTGCTGTGAAGAACTTTTTGCTCTCTGGGATTATAGAGCAACCAACCTTTAGTTCCTTTTGGGATAGAATATAAACATATATACTTCCAACTTCGATTCCAACTAATCCGTCTTATCCTTCAGCACGTGTGCCGGTAACCCTGAAAATGTTGTAGACTAGGCTTTCGCCCTGTCCATAACTCCCTGGGAGTCTCAAGTATAGACTTAGATGGAATGAGGTTTAGTATATATATTTTAGTTTCATATCCCAAAACATAGGTAATCCGTAGAAATTCAATCATAGACTTGATCATATCTAAAAGAGTCTTGTTCCTTCTTTTTGCTACTCCTTTCTATTGAGGCAAACTAGGAGCAGACTTCTGGGATCAAATCCCATTTTCTGATAAGTATCCCATAAAATTAGTGGAGAGATATTCGACTCATCGATCTCATCGAAGAGTATTTATACTTTTACCTAATTGTTTTTCCGCTTTTGCTCGAAACTCTTTGAACTATTCAAAAAATCTTGGACTTGCGGTGCATAAGGTATATGTATCCATATCTCGAGTAATCATCGGTGAAAGTGATGAAATGCCCGTATCAATCTCTTGTTCTAATATTATGGGTCCATACACATCCGTATACACTAACTCCAATAAATCTTTGGCCCTACTGCCCTTAGATGAATAAGGGTCTATTGGTCATTTTGCCTTCCAGACAGGATTTGCAAACAGGCATTGATTCTACCACCAATGAAGGCAAGATACCATCTTTCACTAGCCTGTCAATCCTGTTTAGGTTTATATGACCTAGCCTCTTAGGTGCCAAAGTTTGTTGGATTAGATGAAGGTGACTACCTCTTTAATGAAGGTCTATTATTAACATCAGTGTCATGTATCTCATACATTGTGGGAGTTAACAAATAAAATCCATTGATTACCATGTCAGAATATATAAGAGTACCGCTCTTCTTTAAGACAATTTAATTACCAAAAGTAGCCGAATAACTCTTAGTCATCATACTAGAAATTAAAATTCCGTCTTAAAATGGTACATATAATGTATCTGACAAAATCAACTTAATATTTGAAAGCAACTAAGTTACTACTCCTACTGACACTGCTTCTGCCTTGGCTTCCGATCTCAGTTTAATACTGATTTCCCCGTCATTAATCCTCCTGGTTACCTGTAACTCCTACAACATATTACTGATGTAATTAGTTGCACCGAAGTCTACAAACCAAGATTCTGAAGTACTAGTTGAAAAACTATCTTCAGAAACAAATGACTCAATCATACCTGAGGTATTTTCCTTTGACAGAAATCATGGACAATTCCTTTTCCAATGTCCTGTCATACCACAGTAGAAACACTTTCCCTTTGCTCCCGTATCCTTAACCTTTGCCACACCACTAGTGGAACCATACTCCACCTTAGGACCTTTGATGACTGATTTCTTCTTGCTATCCCGGTCTTTGCCTTTCGGCTTAGACTTAGCAAATGACTTTTCTGTCATGAGGGCAGTTGGTCTTTTCTTCATGATTTCCTCAAACACTACCAGCTGGCGAGACAGCTCAGCTATTGTCATTTCCAATTTATTATAATTGATCTCGAAATGTTTGAATGAGTCCGGTAGTGATTGAATGATCATGTCGATCTGCGATTCTGTATCAAACGTAGTCCCCAATACATCTAACTCATTCAATGCCAACTTCATTTGTAACAAATATTTTTGTACCGGGGTTCCCTCAGCCATCTTTGTCTCCATCAGCATTTTATAGCAGCCTGCCTAGCAGGCCTAACCTGGTTTGCAAACATCTCCTTTAAGTTCGATATAATATCGTATGCTGACTTATAGGATTGATGTTGTTCTTGCAAAACAGTAGACATGGATGCCTGAATAAAACATCTGGCCTTCTCATTGTCATTGGTCCACTTGGTGTAAAAGTTTTTCACAATCTGTGGTGCATCAGGCTCAGGCTCCAGAAGGGAGGGTATAATAAGGACATATTTGCAACTTGAAGCTGTCAAGATAATATCCAGGTTCTTTTTTCAGTCTACATAGTTGGATCCCATCAACTTGTTCTGGTTGAGGATGGTCTCAAGTGGATTGAAAGTATTTAAATTCATGCTGTATAAATTAAAGCACATAACCATACATTCAATGAAAGAATATAAATGACATTAGGGTTTAGTATTCTACCAAATTCATGTGGGAATCCTCATAAGCACTGAATTTAGAATACATCGGAATCCCAATCCCTTAGGGCATGCCTCCTAGGGGAGTGCGAATGTCCTTGGATTGGTGCGGATCAAAGTTCGTCAGAATTGAAATTAATACTAACTATCCATGATCCCCATCATTCATTATCATCTAGGTATCTCATACCAAATAATGTATGACTCCCGATTTGCTTTGGTTTCTAAAATACATGAGGCAAATCCTAGGGGATACTACATCATTATTTTAGTTAAGTGTGACCCACCAACTAGCATTGCATGACAACCGTTGTGAGCAGCTCCTCCTAGGGGAGTAAGCCCCCACCCCATCTCACCAACACTATGCACAGGAGATCCATATCTAGTAACCAGACAAGTAAGAGCCCTCCGAAGGAACGGCCACACTCTTGGTGGCGCAAGACTAATACTTTCCTTACAATGGACCTATGGTGGAAAACCATGGGGATTTCTCAATTTAAATGCCCCGCTCCCACTTAATATTTTAGAATTGAGGATTTCCTTTTAACGTATTAGGGCCCACATATATAAATATATGAATCATCAAATCATCTCATGATATGATCTAAGATTGGTTCCAAGTCAAGTTATTTTAAGGAAAGTCCAGTTTCTTAAATTAGTGTTACCAATGTTGTCTATCTCATGGGTCATCAACACTAATTAGAACTCTTTCCAAAAATTAATTTGATTTGACAAATTTTAGTAACTTGCTATGTTTGGATCAGATTTGGAAACATTCTAAATAAAGCATTCAACTATAAATAGAAAACGCTAAAATTAGAAACTAGTCCTCTCCTCCACATGGCCCAAGCGGAATAGACTTCTTGGACTTCTAGACTTTCCAAAAATTTGGAATTCCTCAAACTCTTTGGGAAGCTCCAAAACACCTTTGGTAATATTCAAACTCTTTGATTAGGAGTCCAACTTCACTTTCCTTCTTCGTCTCAGACATCGCCAGAATTTACAAATTTAGAAAATTACATAAATTCCTATGTCTCTACGATGAGACTTACATGATAATCTATTAATAAAAATAAAAGGCTCATAGGGAATTTCACCATGCCTTGCCCTAAATCGGGAAAACAAGGAAACTATGATGCCCTTTACAACTTGCCAAAAATAAACATTCAACCATAAAAGAAAGTAAAAGACTTGTGGGCCATATGGAGAGAACATGATAACCTGTATGTTAGTATCTCATACTAGCAAAGCAATTCACAAAACCGGGTTACCAAACAACAATGGAAAGACCGGATGCCAAATATTGCCACTACTATGATTCATGCCCTACGCATAGGGGGTCCGGGGGTGTCCCCCGGCGGGGGTCGACTGACCTGACGGAAATCTGTAGGTTGGGTTCTTCTGTTTCGTGTCCAAACATCTCCAGAACTCTTCTGAAGACTCCCAATGGCTTCCTACCATCATTCCATCATTGTTAAAACCTTTTGTGACTATCCAAACATGGGTTTACTAATTATCCAAGCAAAACCATCAAAACCGATCCGTACATAGCCCTTGATCTATCCTCTTCGCATCTCATGCAAAGATTAGATCAAGCTTACTGATCTAACATGATTAGAGATGAGGTAAGGCTCTGATACCTTGTTTGAAATAGGGTGGGCCTCTAGGATAGGTTTCAAAAACTTTTGACCCACTTGTTGCAGGGATCAACTATCCAGAAGGCTATAAAACCCAGTCCAAGATCTATGTCCTCAATCTCAGCCATCATGATCAGTAAATACAATCTATCTAGAAGTTAGAAGCAGCAACTAATAAGCATCCATAATAATCTACAACATGCAAGGAAGTGGATTATACCTTTGGAGCTCGGTTGTGCTCTAATGGAGAAGTTGCGTCTTTCTTTGATGATGAAACACTTTCACTAATCATATAGGGATCTCCAAGACCTCTTGATCTTCCATGCTATAACCCGTATCAGATTCTCCTTTTTCTCAAGAAGATGGTGGGATCTCCAAGAGAAAGCTACTAGGAACTCTAGGGAGGAACTAGAAAGAGAACTAGAAGAGAGAAGAGAGGAAAAACTCATGCAACTTTTGCACTAGAGAGGGCTGTGCGTGAATCCCAATGCTATGGAGCATTCTTGGATGTCCAGCCCTCTTTTCCTCTATTTATAGCTTTTGCAAGTTGCCTCCTCTTTACTAATTACAATAGAAGTCTTACTTCCATTAATTAATAACTTACCATATCATAATTAGAAGTCTCACTTCAAATATGATTAGTAACTTTCCAATTCCTTTCTAATTAAAATAGAAGTCTCACTTCTACTAAAATTAGTAAGTCTACTATTACAACTATTAGAAGTCTCACTTCAAATAGAAATAGTAACTTTCCTTTTAGAGTTCAACTAGAATTAGATACTTTCTAATAATTGGGCTAGCGTGGAGACCACTAGGGATTCCTTAGAAAGCTGGCTCCAACTGGGACACGCGACCCCACATCACATGTGTGATCCGGGCCCACAGTTAATTGCAAATAACTCGACTATATAAATGCAATTGAACTCTAGTCTTAGGAATATTACATAGAAGACCCTAAACTTCCACATTACTACAAGTAGACCCCTCTATCAATATCCATAGATCAATTGGACCTGTCTTCCAAACTAGATCCATATCTTATTATCCTTGAGCCCCAATTAATTATAATGATCATAGGTACCTTTCCAATTAACTCTTAATCGGAATGGGTGCGCACTTACCAATGATAAATCCATTAATTGGCACAAGGGAATATTAGAGATAGATTCCATCTTGACCATTGAATGTTCCCACAGCTCTACTACCACGTACCCAAATCACCGAGGTGTTGACCTACAGTTGGCTTCACTCATTGGTGACTCAAAGCAAATGAATAGATAGAAACTTGAGTTCATTAATGTCTCAGGACTGAGAGCCTATTGCTAGGGAATTGCGAGAGCAGACCTTAAAGTAAAGACAGTGTTTATAAGGTGCTTCTCATGGTCCATCAATACATCCAATGTACCAGCACTATGATCCATAATCTTCCATTCTGATGATCGAGACAAATCACACTATCTCATAGTGGTCAAAGTGCTGCAACCTTGTCAGTATGAGATGTCCAGTCTCATCACTGGTTGTGATGATATTTTAAGTATAAGATTTGCCACACATGTCTCCCGTATGTGGATCTCATCCATACACATGTGTTACGTCTAATATACTTATGGATTCCGGTTCATCTCATGAACCATCATGTCATTCGTATTGGTTATGTGCAAGTATATAATAAATCACCATTCATCATGAATATACTGATAAATAAAGAAATTAATCAATTTATTATATCATCTACTGGATTGAGTCCATAAAAATAACAGAGGTATCTCCTCAACAGTGTTAGAACTGGTCCTGGGAGTCTCTACCTCTGGATCGACCTCTGGCATCTCTTGCTCTGGTTCTGAAGGAAGCAACGGACTCTCCACTGTCACCTCAAAACCTGCCAAAGAAACACAAAAAGGTATGAATATGATCCTGTTTGAAAATCATTATGAAGGTTATTACTACAAAATACCTTCTTTGACGACTGGCGGAAGACTCTCTTCCTCCATGAACTCATCGAAAGCATCATCAACATTTGCGTCCATCGATGGTTCAAAGTCATCGGAATCCTGTGGCAAGTCAGCTGACAAGAAAAATGTTAGCAAACCAAGTCACAGACACAAAAAAAAGGTCATACCAATTGGAGATTCTGGATTCACTCCAGAGTCCCTCGGTTCTTCTTCAGGTGCCCCGACAGGGTCTGTCACCACCTCATTAGTTGGAACCTCAGGCATCGCCAAATCTTCCTCTGCTAAAAAAAAATAGAGGAGCAGTAGGGACACCTGAAGAATCATACCTTCACCGATGGTCTATTCTTCTCGGCTTCTCTTCTCTGGAGGCTCGTTAGCATCCCCTGGTGCCTCCTCATTGATAGTAAGAGTTACTTCCAAGTTAGGAGAGTCCTCATGCTGCCCCTTGCTGCGATGATGACTCCTCCTCCTCTTACTCTTGCGGGCTCGCTTCTTAGAGGAACCTACCCTGCTGTCAGAGTCAAGTTTCCCACTTGACTCCTCTCTGGATGGTCTACTCTTACCAGTAGACTCCACGGAAGCTTGCCTTTGCGATGCTTGCATCCAAGCACCAAGTTCGGCTTCCTCCTGTTCTAGCTGCTCCAAAGCCTCATCAGGTATTTCTCAAACAGCTTCAGAACCAATGTCGCCCTGGTCACCGAGAAAGCCTATCTTGTGCTTCTCTCCAGAAAGGAAGGCCCAAACTTCCTCTCGCTGGACGCCATCTGACTTTCCAAGGCCCTTTCCAGATGCCAGCTTCACATCAAGCTCCTTCTTGGAAAGCCCCCGATATGCCGAGAAGCTCTCCGCGAACCACTTCGCAAAGCCGGCAGTCCGGGAAGTCAATAACACAGGATAAGAGATCATGGCTGTAGTGTCTTCAGCACTATAGAAAGCCCATGCATTTCTCCCGTCCTGTAAACCTCCAAAGCGCTTCACCATGCTTGAAGGCGCTCCAACAATGCCTTGAGAAAAGCCCAACTGCAAAGCAAAGTGAGAGGGCACATATGGCTAGATGTCGACGAAAAGATGTCTGCGGTACACCATCGTGCCGACACGTATGCTGAAAAGCCACTCCTTCTCTGCGTTCGTCAAGGAGTAATGCCTTCCCAACCCCGCCCTGGTAGAGTCTCGGGAGGCACCAAAATCAAAAGCCTTCTTCCGCAACTCCGGAGAAAGCTTCACTGAAGACTGCCCCATCTCGACATCCCTGAACCGTCGGATCCTCATGCGGGCAAACAAAAGTGATTCGGACACAGCTTTGCCCTTAGCCAGCCGAATCATCAGAGGATCATCATCCTGTGTGGCACCCCGCCGGTGGAAGCCAGGACAGTGGTACACGTACCACGAATAAAAGATGTGGGCTGAAAATACCCTATTCATAGGGAGCCTAAGCCGAACAAAAAATGAAGCAGCCTCCAGTTAGGTACACAGGTAGGAGTAGAGAGCTGGCACCAAAGCAAGCTGCTCTCCAAACGCCATCTGACAAGCTAGAAAAATACAATGCGGCCTGATGTGCGTTCCATCTCCTCCAACAAAAATAGCCTCACCAAGAAAATAAGTGAAGTAAACAGCGAGATCTCTCCGCATTGCAATGTCAGGACATATGGCGTTTGTACTCGCACATAAATCTCTCAACTCTTCTTGCATAGCCAAGATCTTCTTTGAACTTGGATCTTGAGCCCTGGCTTCCTGGGTCACACTATCAGAAGACTCCCTGCTATCAAAAAAGTTGGGGAACAAAGAGCTAGAACTCTTCCAACTGCTGGATCTAACTTTCAAAACCTCTTTCTTTTTCAAAAAATCATAGTAGGTGACGAGCTGAAAGTACAGAAGCCTGAACTCCTCAGACTGCTCCTCAAGTACGCTGTCGATCGGCATAAACTCCTCATAGAGTTTGCCAAGGATGGGCAATCCAGTAATGGCGCTCAGCTCCTTCAAAGAGAAACCAATCTCACCATTCGTCACAACGAAGGTATTGGTTTGTGGAAGGAATGACTCCAACATAGCCATGAAAGCCTCGTCGGAAAAGATCACGGTCTCCCTAAAGGCGCCGACCGCATAAAAAATCCCGGCTTCCTTCAAAATGGTGCCACCAATCAGCAGGATGCGATCAGTCCATGACTTCCACTCGGAGTCAGCATTGAAACGGCCACGAAGTCGAAAAGGCTTTATCCAATTGCTGCCATCACCGCTGAAAATACCAAGGCCCACCGGTCTCAAATCGACCGACGGATAATCAGAGCCCTGGTAGCCGCTGGATGGCATCAACAGGTCCATGTCAGCAGGCGACCTCTCCGTATATCCAGGAGAACCGCCAACAAAAATCCCAGTCTTGATTACATTTGTCCTTCTCACCCAGCTTGGAGGATCTTCCCTATTAGAGCATGTGGGGGTAAGGCTCATGATCGAGAAGGTGCGATCAAATGTCGACCGGATAGCAACAGTCTTTATCTCACCATCTGCTGTGAAAGAGAACTGAAAACATCTCCTCTGGTATGTCATGTCATCAGGGACGGCATCACCAAAGAAGAAGGTAGGCTTGGGTAAAACACTCTAATCTTCCATCATCCATGGACGACTGCTTACCATGATCTTATAGAAGTCCTCTCCCTTGAGAGCGATCAGTCGCTGCCTCATCTCATCTCTGTTGAGGGAGTCGCACTCTTCCAGATTTCTCTCAACATACTGGACCTTCTCAAAGGCCTGCTGAACGGCCGGATTAGAAGATCTAGCAGATCGACGAGGTACGCTTGTAGGAGGCTCTTTACCCTTGTTCGTTCTGGAAGAACCACCTGCAAAGGATGGAAAAGAAAAATATCAAACATCAAAATGACAGAATCTCGCTAAAAAAAAACTTACAAAATTTTGACATGATGCCGAGGCAATTCCGAAGAAAAAGAACTATCTCGAAAGAAATAGAAAGTTTGAAGATGGGCTCAACATTGCTGCGAGCTCCAAAACTCCAAACTTTCGAAACCTCAAAGTCTCCATAAAATCAGGAAGGGCTCAACATCGCTGCGAGCTCCAAATTCCCAAATTTGTAAAAACTTTCAGGTATGCTATCACATCATGCTACAATTCAATATACATGCATGAACATCTTGGTTTAAAAAAAATGCATTATCATGATGAGCGAAAAAAAAAAAAGAAACTTTCTCAAAAAAAAAGGGAGAAAGGAGAAAGAAAAAGAACAAAAAAAAAGAAAAGAAACTTTCTCAAAAAAAAAAAGAGAGAAAGAAAACAAAAAAAAAGAGAGAAAAAGGGGCTGGCCCACAGGCCACGTGGCCGTACGGTCAGATCCGTACGGCCCACAAAAAGAAAAAAAACATGCAAAAAAAGAGATAAGAAAAAACGTGTAAAAAAAAGAGCAAACACGTGAAAAAAAAAGAAAAGAAAAGAAAGAAACAAAAAAAGAAATAAAGAACTTTTTTTCTACAATGGGGTTTTCTTGAAAAAGGAAACTTACTTGAAGCCATTGATGGAGGAGAAGAAGAAAAGTCTTGAAGATCTTGAAGAAGAAGAACTCTTGGTCTTGAAGTCCTCTTGGGATTGTTGCAAAAGAAAGCAATAAGAGAAAGAGATCCAACATCCTCCTTGCTTTTATAGAAGAGAGCAAACCAAAGAAGGAAAGAAGAAAGAGGTAAGTGTTACTAATTAGTAACCTTACCAAAAGAAAGAAATTAGAAAGATTCTTTCCCAAAAGAAAGATATCTTGAGGGATTTTCTCCCAAAAAGAAATCAATGAGAGATTTTCTCCCAAAAGATAGGATCAATGAAAGATTCTTTCCCAAAGGAAGATATCTTGAGATATTCTCTCCCAAAATAAAGGGAACATGAGACATTCTCTCCAAGTAAAGATATTCTTAGATATTCTCTATCCAAAGGAGATATTTTTAGATATTCTTTATAAATATGACACCATATGAGATCTAAGCCATTTCAAAAGCTTAAGGTCCCATGGGTTAGCCCATATGAGCCAGGTTTGACCACCTAGGCACTAAAAAAAAAAAATTTTGGGCTTTTAGTCAAAGAGAAATCCCTCTTACCAAGAGCATACGAAAATGGTTCCATGCCTCTTTTGAGTTGATTCGACCATACAAAAGAGAATTCCAAGCCCCATGAGCTTCCAAAAATCAAACCATCCAGCCTCATCTACCAAATTGAGCCAAAATCTTGAAATTAACATTCCGCAAAAATCCAAACCAAATCCTAGTCCCCTAACTTGCCACATACAGCTTGTTAGGTCACAAGACCAAAACCAAAAATCAAAACCTGATCCCCTAACTTGGCACATACAGCCTGTTAGGTCACAAGATCAAAACCAAAATTGATCCCCCAACATTCCACATACAGCTTGTTGGGTCACACGGTCAAAACCAAACCCGACCCCCTAACCTGCCACATACAGCATGTTAGGTCACAAGGTCAAAACCCAAATCCACATCCCTGATGTCATCTTCAAAACTTTGCCTCGAGATGGTACGTGATCCCTTTCACTACCATAAAATTCCCCTGGAAGCTCAAAAGGCTACAAAATACCAAAAGAAAGACTGCTCAAAGATTCTTGGTCAAGTCACAGGCTCTCCTTCACAAATCTCTTCGAGGCACATCAACTACAAAAGTTAAGCAACTCGTCGCTGCACCTCGAGGGGGCATTTGTTGACACCAAAAATGTCACTTTGCCTCTTCAAGATCCAAAGAGCTACATGAAGTCGCAACCTGCCATAAATAGGAAATGCAACTTCCAAAAAACCAAATCTTGTCAGAATCAAACAAAAACTACAAGATCCTTCAAGATAGCCAAAAGAGGAGTACACAAGAAGTTTCGGGCCATTTCAAAATCATTTTGGCCTAACTTCGCTTCTCCGGCAGCTGAAAAGGAGCTCCCGGCGGCGAAAAGTATCGGAGACACCAAATCTTCGATCAGAGCCGATGGATGGTCTCAAAATACATCCAAAAGGGTCCATGCCAATTTCCGAGTCAAACCGACAATGTTTGACCCTACATCAACCCTCGAATAGCTAAATCAGGCCTATCGGCGGCGAAGCTCCCTGGGACCATGGTTTCCAAGACAGAGCCTATGGATCATCTTAAAATGACTCCAATAGGTTCCCTGTCAAATTTCAAGTCAATCGGACATCAGTTGACCGCACATCAAGCCGCGACATCTTAATCGCGACAAAAGAAAGTCTACTAGTGATAGGACCCCAAACGACTTCAAAACTCAAACAAAAGCCTATGGTTGGTCTTATTTATTGCTCAGAAAGCTTCACCCCAAATTTCAGGTCATTCCGACATTGTTTGGCCCAGTTTCAGCTTCTTACGGAAAATCGGCAGCTCTACGCGACAAAGTCTTCGGCTTTCTCAAAAAATTAGAAACTTTGCAAAATAAAATGCAAGGATTCTCATCAGGTTTCTATAGGGAAATCAGGCCAATAAATGGTCAAAATGTCAAGGAAAAATACAGAAGAAAAAAGAATCGAAAAACAGCAAAAACGGACACAAAATAGGACAAAAAGGGGGAAAATCCCTCCAGGGTCGCAGACCCCTACGACCCTGGCCCAGGGTCGCCGGCGACCCTGGAGCCCGGGATCGCCGGGAGGGCCCCAGAAACCCCGTTTTTCGCCATTTTTTCGCGATTCGAAGCGTCCGACCTCTGGTATTTTCCAAAATTCATACTTTTGAGACACCAAATCCTTTGACATCCGTCAAAACCACGGGTCAATCATCAAGAGTATCGAAATCAACATTGATCGCCAACCGGTCAACCAAAAAAAGTGTGCTTTCTACCCGACCGATCGATAAATCGACAGGACAGATGGCACCGACCCGCTGTCACGCCCCGAGCCTGAGATTTCACACATCCCGAGGCGCGACACACGCCCGCGTGGAAATTCGAGTCAAGTCATTGACTCTAGGTCCCCACGTACGGAATTTACCCACAGGATATCAGGTGTGAGGTTTATATTTCTCAATATACCTGTATAAATCTGTCAAATAGATATCCAATTAACATACCACAATCATCAAGATATAGAGCATAAGGGTCCATGAGCATAGATTTAAGATTCAAGTTTAAGAGATAGAAAGAGAAGAAGTAAGTTAGTTAAGTTTACAATCCAAAAGCTAACAAGTTTATAAGTTTCTACAAAATATGTGGCAATCCTAGCCACGGTCAGTGGGTTATTTAAACGTCCATTTCTCATCGAGTGGATGTTTAGAAGACATCATCAGGAGTCCACTCTGCTACGTTCTGTGGAGGTTCCTCTTCCTCAAGGATTTTCGGGGCAATGGCGTCGATGTATTCACCTGTAACGCCAAGTGTAGCACCATTAGACTAAGCTAAGCAAGACAAACATATACAGTCCATATAACATGTATCAAATGAATAGTCAGACAGGTATAAATCATAAGAGATCAAGGAATAATCACTAGGCATATCAGTGCATGAATTTAGCATGAGACATACGAGTCATAGATAACAGATAAATATATTAACAGTACTAGTTGGCACAACCACATAAGCTATGTTCTCTCAAGCTAATCATATAATATGAAATAAAATGAGAGCAGAATATCAGGACAGGACAGGGCGGTGCTACTGGGAGACAGAGGTACCCAGAATTCTCCATCGTAGACCTAGGGTGCCGGTAAACCCTCAGAATATATTCCCATCTGCAGAGGGCCAGAAGTTTACTAAACACACACTTAGCCGGGTCCGACTTAGATAGGGTCGAAGCTAAGTGGTGCCGACTCATAGAGTACAATATACAAATAACAGAGCAGGTGCAGGACAGTGTAAATCAGATACAGGGCATATACAGGACAAGACATATAAATAACAAATCGGAACTTACTGAAATATACTGAACAAAGCCAGAAATAAATGTGACATAACAGATGTGTAACAGAAAATATATAACCGAACAGAAGCGTGATCAAGTCACACTAGAATACTGGAAACGGAATGCAATGCATGTACATACAGATCATATACGGAGTCAAGACATAAATCAAGACAAGCCTACGGTCTTGGGAACACATGTGGTCTTCACCGTCCAACTCCGGGTAGTATTAAGAGTTCGACATTATCGGGCTACGAGGACCCCTTGGCATTACATAATTTGGATGTCGAATCCCTTAATAGAACACATTTGGCACGGTTACAATCCGAAGAACACAATGCCCCTTTTGTGGGTACGGGTGCTCAATCCATATCCACAATTAAACAAACCATCGGTCATGATAAAAGTTCAGGGTGCACATCCTACAGGTCCATCTATCAGGCCAATCAACTAGATCAAGCTACGATTCAATGTCCGGCTCATGGAAACGTCCATTTGTCACAATTATGTAAAATCCAACATGTAATCTGTTCCAAGGCTCAAATCAAATAAAATCACTTTTTGTTGGGTTCTACACATCATGAGCTTTCCAACGGTATGTAGATCTCCAAAAACGGACTTACGGTTAAAAAGTTATGGTCGTTGGAAAATCTGCATACTGCAAGTATCAGGTTCGCTCGAGCGTTCAGATGTTCGCTCGAGTGGACCCCAGACAGAGAGCTGTTCGCTCGACCGGACCAAGAGTTCGCTCGAGCGAACTCTCCCAGAAAGCCCTTCGCTCGAGCGTTCACTCACGCTCGCTCGAGCGAACTGTCAAATCCTGGGTTCTGAAAATCTGAAACTTCTTGATTTCTCTCAAGCCATTCAAGGCATTCATTCCAGGTTTGAACCACTACCAATGGGTATCCTTGAGCTTCCAAAATGCTCATCAAAACCATCAATGAACCCATATACATTAACAAGAAAAATCATCCACAAAAATCCATTTTTGAGCAAGAAGAAGGGCTTCTACACATGATTTCATACATTCATGAATCAAACAAGGAAACATGCATATCAATGTACATATTTAACTTGCCTTGGTGCTTGAAAGCCAGCTCTCACACCTAATCCTTGTTAAACTCGAAAATCCCCAAATATGAAAGCTCAAATGCCCTAAAAATGGTGAAAAACAAAATGGAAGAAAATGAATGAGGAAGGAGATGATGCATACATGATTTGTAGCTTTCCAAGATGAAGGAAATCAAATGGAAATGCTTAGTGAAGAAAGAGCTTACCAAAAGCAAGTAGAAAGAAAGATGAGTGGATGCTTGAGCTTGGAAGATGTTGTCTTGGTGGAGAAGATGAAGTGGTGGCTAGCTTCTATTCATGCTAGGAGTCTTGGTTGATTGCTTGAGATGAGGAAGGAAGAAATGAAGAAGAAGAGAAGAGGAAGGGAAAAGCTCCCAGCTGGAATGAAGAAGGAATAAGAGGAGAAGAAAGGAAAATGACTGGGGTTAAGGCTTTAAGCCCAATTTTTCCCTGCATTGCGTATAAGTCCACAAAATGGACTGAATTTGCAAGAAAGGGCTTGGAGCTAATGAATGGGCTGGGAATGGGCCTAAATGGGTCCGAATTTGATGAGTCAAGACATGAAAGTTAAAGTCCATGAAATGCTCTATGCAATGCATTAAAAACCCAAAAATTTCTAAGTACACACAAAAACCCAAAACACTCCAAAAGTCATAATCTACCTAGTAAATGGTCAAACCCCCCGCTAATTCTACCTATCAAGTCCAATCAAGATCAAAACATCCATTAAGCAATTAATCTAAATTAATTAACTCTAAAATGAGATTAAGGTGGGTCGGGGTGTTACACTCGCTATTGGCAACCAATACCTAAAATTACATGGTCATCTGATGCCGATCTACATGAAGATCCATCATTGATCATCGCCAGAAGAATCTCAAAAGACGCGGCACAGCCCGCGACTCTTCAACTGCTCAGCGACCACTTAATGCGATTAATTGACTAGCTTTATTACAGTCATTATTAATCCATTCTTTGGACGGCCCAATCAGAAGCAAGCATTCGGGAGTTACAAATCAAGAGATTCATGGCATTTAACCCATGAAACTCCTCCCATCATGGCGATTAAAAGCCCTCAATCTCCTCCGGCCAATCAGAAGCCAAGAAAAAGGAGTTACAAAATAAATAATTCAATCTTGTAACTCCTCCCTTTATGTAGCTTTATGACAATTAAGGCTCATAAATTCTCCTAAATGGCTACCTAAAAGCCTATAAATAGGAGAGCATTCCAAAGAATTTCGGATCGGAAAAATCACAGAGATCATCGGGAAAAAGAAGACAGATCCCAGATCAGAAAAAAGCACAGAAATCCAGAGAAAGAAAGAGAGAAAACTCTGCGGAAGTTCTACACCGACCACCGCTGCAAGGTCCTTGCCTTCTCCTTCTGCCTCCAATGGTTTAGACGTGGCTTTTCAGCCCATCTACTTGGTTTTTTATTGGACATAGGACCTCCTTTTAGTCTTTGTCCTCTAAAAACCTGAGGTTATAGCCAAGCTAAGCGAATCAATAGCATTCTCTATTCTCATTTGCATGGATGATGGCAAAGTCCACATATGGCTTGCAACCGTCAATCTGAATGGGCCCCCACAATCTCCTGAGAAGTTAGATCCTCCTTTTCTTGCTTTTCATTGTAGTTTGTATTTTTTTAAAGAGACAAAAACACAACTCTTGTCTTTCATTATTGATAAGGATTGTAAATCGGCTATAAACGCCAAAATCGGCTATAAATACCAAAAAATCACCTTTCACGAATCAAGAAAATGTCTATTTTCTTAAATATATGTGCAATGTAAAACTTGAAAGAAGTTGATTTCCTTTTTACTTGCGAAGGTTGATCTCCGGATCACCACTTGCAATTCTAAGTAAAATAGAAAATCAAGCACACCCACACAAAAGAAATGTTGATGCACGCCTCTGCCCCCCGGTTACGAAAGGGTCGGACCCAAACTGACTCCCACGTCCGCCGACCTCGGTAGAACCGAGCAGAATGCGCGGGTCCATCAAATCGGTATGAGAAATCAATCGGCGATCCAGGCTCCCTACGTCGCGGTAGAATTCCAAAAGACGCAGCGTGGCCCGCAACTCTTCATGCACTTCGGCGGCCACTTAATTCGGTTAATGACCCATTTTTATGACAAATGAAGTGGTTAGTTACAAATTATCATGGATGGCACAATCAGAATCTAAGAAGGAGTTAAAAATATATATATATCATATTAAACCATGTGGCTCCTCCCATCTTGAAGTTTAAAAGCAAATAAAGGGCCATTTTTTTCAACAGCTAATCAAAACTAAAGAAATATAAGTTACAAAAGGAATTACAAAAAATATAAATTAAAATGTGTAACTCCACCCATCATGGAGCATTAACGTAATTAATGCATTTAAAGCCCATAAACCTCCCACAAGACCACCAAAAGTGTGAGGCCCCACCCTTGTGGACCCTCATTTTGAATTTGACTACTATAATTATAGCCTATGTTATCTAATTATATTAATTAATGGGGATTAGTAAGGGTAGATATGTATTTTCCTAAGTTTTAGTCTAATTAGCCTTTGTGTGTATTTATAGGTTCTTTAGGGTGTCTTTTATAATTTTAGAGTTAGTTAGTTAGCTACTGGCCCTTGCTAGTAATTAGGATTAATCGGAGGGGTTTTCCACTTGAGAAGGTTCTAGAATTCTTACCAAAAGACCAAACTAACCATGGCCTTATCCCCATTCCTATTTAAACTAAAAGGGTATTTTAGTAAACAACCCAACCCCAACCTATATATATAACACTTTTTCCCCCCATTTCATACGTATGCTACCTCTCCTCTCTCTCATTTCCCTCTCTTCTTCCCTCACATTTCCCTCCAATTCTCTCATCTCCCTCCCTTTCTCTCTCTAAAACCCTAGATCTAGAATCCTAGCTATAAGAAGAAGAAGGTGATTATCTATAAGTTCAGCTACAACCACTCATAAGGATCTCTCTCTATCTTATTAGAGTCTTCTCTCTCTTCTAATCAAGGTATGTACCCCCTTCTAGTTCAATTTCCATAGAAATCTCTCTTTCTCTCTCTAGATTTCATTCCTTATAGGAATTCTCTTGTGGATGTGTGATTAGGTGTTAGAAATCTTTTTAGATCAGAGTTTTGGGCTGGTTTGAGTGATTGGAAAGCCATAGGAGCTGGGATTTGTATTTGGAGCTTTGGATCTCTCATTCTCTCCCTATTTTCATTGCAATTAGATTGAGGCAAGTGCAATATACCTAGTTAGCATAGAATGCATGTTTTCCTTCATTTTGATTATGCAATTTCAATTCAATTGATGTATATATGTTAGATCTATCATTTGAGCTTGTTTTCATGATTTTTGGCCATTGATGGATGGATTAATCTCATTTGGAAGATCAATGGGCCGTGTGTGGATGGTTGGATGTGTATTGAAGTGCTTTTCATGTTTGATGATGTTCCCATGATGAATGGACGAGATTGATGGGTTTTTATTGGAAATTAGGTTGAAGAAGAAGAAATTTGGAAATGTTACAGATCCTATGTACTCGGTCGACCGACCTGCAGTCGGGTCGACCATGGACACTGAATTGCAGGAAATTTAGGTCTCAGTTATAGATCTATGAGAATTACAGGTTCAGTGTACTCGGTCGACCGGACCCTGTTCCTGGTCGACCGAATACATAGGTTTTGCAGAGATTAACTGAGAGCTGAACTTCTCCCTCAGACCCAAAAATTAGTGTGCGCGGTCTACTGAACCCTATTCCAGTTCTACCGAGCACAAAGGGTTTTCAGGGAAAGATGATTGAGAGCTGGGACATCATTTCCTCAGGTCCCTAGTGTGTGCGGTCGACCACCCAAGCCAGGAGGTCGACCGAACACACAGTGAATTCCTGAGATTAGGCTATGCCTACCAGGTGCCTGACCCCTAGTTTCCAGAGTACTCGGTCGACCAGCACACTGCGCAGAGGGTCGACCTGGGAGTCAACATCCTGACAGTCCAGTGTACTCGGTCGACCGAAGACACTGTATTCAGTGATTTTTTAGTTTTCATATCCTGAGGTTGTGATCGATTATGGGGCCCATTGACCATCCAAATAGACTTTCATTGATGTGCCAAGCACGAGTCAATGGTGTGGCTCAACCTTGACTCATGGGGACCACCAAGTAGGGTCTAGGTTATGGATTTGATGGTGATTCGATCCTAAACGTTGTCAATGATGCCCGTAACTTTTGGAGCACCAAACACAGTATCCTTTGGCATTTGAGGCTTCATTTAGAGATCAAATTAACTGAGATGGACCTGGACCTGAAAGTGGACCATTGCTTAGGATGGACTTTCTATATTTCCCATTGATTCTCTTACTTGGAGGTTTATTTCACTTAATGCATCACTGTAACTCTTATATCCTTTCTATTGCATATAACTGTTAATTAAATGGAAAATTGACGACCTGAACCGAGGATTACTTAGAGGTGACCTGGTGTGTGATTGGATGAACATTGACTCGTGTCCATGGTTAGGCGGGCCCTTATATGGCCTAAGTTTGGATGTCTGTTACCCTAGGATGAAGGAGTTGATTGTGATGGACCTGTGACTCATTATGGATGAAAATGGCCTAATGATTATTGGAAATGCACTTGTTACCTTATTTGGATCGTTTTAGACAAGGCCATGGATTTGGTGGGCCTTGGTATGGATCTAGTGATTGGACTTGGACCTGGACTGTGTTCCTTGGATTGAACTGGTGCTTGGACCTCATAGGGATTTGTTAGGACCTTGCTCGCGCAAGGCAAGCCTAGATAGACACAGACCTATATTATTTCTTTGAGTCGGCATTAATATTTACTCAGTTGTTCTAAGCTCAGCCTTTTGATTGATCAACGATCACTAGTAGGAGCTATTAAGAGTGTTGAGTGCTAAGTGATGAGTGGGCTATCATGATGAGCTATGTTTTAGACGGACGATGTGATAACCGGTCCAATCTTCTGAGTGATGAGATGGATGAGTGTTATTTGCGGGGCTTGTCCTTCCCCAGCACTGGTTATTTTTCCCCACTGTAACTGTGTTCAATATGGGAAGGTCGCGGCATAATATCTCGCGGTGTTCTGGCTTGTGTGAATGTGCCACTTTGATGTCTTTTAGACTAGATTACTTCATTGTCCTGATTCTAACTAATTATCATGCTCAATTGCCTAGATTATGTACCATTGTTATTCTCATTGATTATATCCTCACTATGGACCTATGATCTTGGAAGTTCTCGGATTTTCCGGGAAGTAGCGCGCCAACTTTGGGTATCTTTGACGGTTTTCTCGGTATTCGAAATTCTCTATCCATTAGATTGATGTAATAAATTGATTAATTTCTTTATTTATCAATATACTCATGCTTTCCTTTCATGAGATGAATAGTGTTTTATTATATATTTGCACATAACCAATACGAGTGACATGATGGTTCATGAGATGAACCGGAGTCCACGAGTATATTAGATGTAACACATGTGTATGGATGAGATCCACATACGGGAGACATGAGTGGCAAATCTTATACTTAAATATCTTCACAACCAGTGATGAGATTGGACATCTCATTTGATAAGGTTGCAGCACTTTGATCACTATGAGATAGTGTGATTTGTCTTCATCATCAGAATGGAAGATTTTGGATCATAGTGCTGGTACATTGGATGTATTGAAGGACCATGAGAAGCACCTTATTAACATTGTCTTTACTTTAAGGTCTGCTCTCATAATTCCCTAGCAATAGGCTCTCAATCCTGAGATATTAATGAATTCAAGTTTCTATCTATTCATTTGCTTTGAGTCACCAATGAGTGAGGCCAAATGTAGGTCAACACCTCGGTGATTTGGGTACGTGGTAGTAGAGCTGTGGGAATATTTAATGGTCAAGATGGAATCTATCTCTAATATCCCCTTGTCCCAATTAATGGATTTATCATTGGTAAGTGCGAATTCATTCCGATTAAGAGTTAATTGGAAATGTACCTATGATAATTATAATTAATTAGGGCTCAAGGATAATAAGATATGGATTTAAGTTTGGAAGACAGGTCCTATTGATCCATGGATACTGATAGAGGGGCCTACTTGTGGTAATGTGGAAGTTTAGGGTCATTTATGTAATATTCCTGAGACTGGAGTTCAATTGCATTTATATAATGGAGTTATTTTCTATTAACTGTGGGCTCGGATTACACATGAGATGTGGGGTCGCGTGTCCCAGTTGGAGCCAGCCTTCTAAGGAATCCCTAGTGGTCCCCACGCTAACCCAATTATTAGAAAGTTTCTAATTCTAGTTGAGCTTTAAAAGGAAAGTTACTATTTTTATTTGAAGTGGGACTTCTAATAGTGGTAATAGTAGACTTACTAATTTTAGCAGAAGTGAGACTTCTAATTATGATATGGTAAGTTACTAATTATTTGGAAGTAAGACTTCTAATGGAAATTAGTAAGTGGGGCTCGCAAAAGCTATAAATAGAGGAACCAAGGCTTGGACATCCACTACTAGTTGCATACATTGGGATTCACGCCCAAGGAAAATCAAGTCCAAGTGTTGTACGTCCACACCTCCCTTGTGCAAGTTGTTGCACGTCCACCTCTTCCTTTTGTGCATGTGTTGCACACATCTTCTCTTCTAATTCATCCTTTGAGTTTCCTGGTAGTTTTCTCTTGGAGATCCCACCATCTTCTTAAGAAAGAGAGAATCTGATACGGGTCATAGTGTGGAAGATCAAGACGTCTTGGAGTTCCTATTTGATCAGTGAAAGAGTTTCATCATCAAAGAAAGACACAACTTCTCCATTAGAGCACAACGGAGCTCCAAAGTTATAATCTACTTCCTTATATGTTGTAGATTTATTTGTGGCTTATATGTTATTGGTTCTATCTTTTAGATAGATTGATTTACTGATCTTGATATGTGAGATTGAGGGTTTGCTTCCTAGATTAGGTTTTGCAGCCCTCTGGATAGTTGATCCCTGCATCAAGTGGGTCAAAAGTTTTTGAGACCTATCCTAGAGGCCCACCTATTTCCAACAATTGGTATCAGAGCCATACCTCATCTACAATCTTATTAGATCAGTAAGCTTGATCTAATCTTTACATAAGATACGAAGAGGATAGATCAAGGGCTATGTTTGGATCAGTTTTGATGGTTTTTCTTAGATAATTAGTGAATACATGTTTGGATAGTCACAAAGTGGTTTAATAATATTGGATGGATGATAGGAAGCCATTGGTACACTTTGGAAGTGATTTGGTGAAGTTTGGACACGAAATAAGAAAACCCAAAATTCTACCTTCGTCAGTTCAGTCGACCGAAACCCGTGTTCGGTCGACCTGTCGACCAAGTGTATGCAGGTCGGTAGACCGAAGAAACTATGTAGAAAGTTCAGAATTTTGGGTTTTTCAATTTCGGGTTATTTTCTTAGTCCTATTTTTCAGCATTGTTTGGCAGTCTATTTGTGTGATTTGTATGGTTGTATTAGATACTAACTTGCTGGTTACTTTTGTCCTCTCCATATGGCCCACAATCTTTTGCTTTCTTTTATCGTTGAATGTTTATTTTTGGCAAGTTGTAAAGGGCATCATGGTTTCCTTGCTTTCCCGGTTTAGGGTAAGGCATGGTGAAATTCCATATGAGCCTTTTTATTTCCATTAATAGATCGCCATGAAAGTCTCATCGTGGAGACATAGGAATTTATGTAATTTTCTAAATTTATAAATTCTGGCGATGTCCGAGACAAAGAAGGAAAGAGATGTTGGACTCCTAATCAAAGAGTTTGAAGATTACCAAAAGAGATTTGGAGTGTCCCAAAAAGTTTGAGGAATTCCAAAGTTTTGGAAAGTCTAGAAGTCCAAGAAGTCTATTCCGCTTGGGCCATGTGGAGGAGAGGACTAGTTTCTATTTTTAGCATTTTCTATTTATGGATGAATGCTTAATTTAGAATGTTTCCAAATCTGATCGAAACATAGCAAGTTACTACAATGGGTCAAATCAAATTAATTTTTGGAAAGTGTTCTAATTAGTGTTGATGACCCATGAGATGGACACATTGGTAACACTAATTTAAGAAACTGGACTTTCCTTAAAATAACTTGACTTGGAACCAATCTTAGATCATATCATGAGATGATTTGATTATTCTTATATTTATATATGTGGGCCCTAATACCTTAAATGGAATCCTCAATTCTAAAATAATAAGTGGGAGTGGGGCATTTAAATTGATAAATCCACATGGTTTTCCATCATATGTCTATTGTAAGGAAAGTATTAGCCTCGCGCCACCAAGATAGTGGCCGTTCCCCACGAAGGGCTTTTATTTGTCTGGTTACTAGATATGGATCTCCAATGGATAGTATTGGTGAGACTTGGTGGGGGTTCACTCCCCAAGGAGGAAGTGCCCATTGCGGTTGTCATGCAATATTAGTTGGTGGGTTACACTTAACTAAAATAGTGATGTAGTATCCCCAAGGATTTGCCTCATGTATTTTAGAAACCAAAGTTAATCGGGAGTCATACATTATTTGGTATGAGATACCTAGATGATAATGAATGATTGGGGATCAAGGATAGTTAGTCTTAATCTTAATTTTGACAACTTCGATCCGCACCAATCTATGGGGCTTTTGCACTCCCCAAGGAGGCATGCCCTAGGGGATTGGGATTCCGATGTATTCTGAATTTAGTGGTTATGAGGATTCCCACATAAATTTGGTAGAATACTAAAACCCAATGTCATTTATATTCGTTTAATTGAATGTATGGTTATGTGCTTTATTTATTCAGCATGAATTCGAATATTTCCAATCCACTTGCGACCATCCTCAACCTAAACAAGTTGATGGAATCCAACTATGTAGATTGGAAAAGGAACCTAGATATTATCCTGACAGCTTCAGGATCCAGATATGTCCTTACCATACCCTCCCTTCCCGAGCTTGAGCCTGAGCCTGAGCCTGAGCCTGAGCCTGATACACTACAGTATGGGAAAGACGCTTACATTAAGTGGACCAAAGACAATGAGATAGCCAGATGTTTTATACAAGCATCCATGTCTAGCGTGTTGCAAGAACAACATCAATCCTATAAGTTAGCATACGATATTATATCGAACTTAAAGGAGATGTTTGCAAACCAGGTCAGGCCTGCTAGGCAGGCTGCTATGAAAGTGCTGATAAAAACTAAGATGACTAAGGGAACTCCAGTGCAAAACCATTTGTTGAAAATGGTGTTGGCATTGAATGAGTTAGATCTACTGGGTGCTACGATTAATACAGAATCGCAGATCGACATGATCCTTCAATCACTATCAGACTCATTCAAACATTTCGAGATCAATTATAATAAATTGGAAATGACCATAGCTGAGCTGTCTCACCAGTTGGTAGTGTTTGAGGAAATCATGAAGAAGAGACCAACTGCTCTCATGACAGAGAAGTCATTTGCTAGGTCTAAGCCGAAAGGCAAAGACTAGGATAGCAAGAAGAAATCAGTCATCAAGGGTCCCAAGGTGGAGAATGGTTCTACTAGTGGTGTGGCCAAGGCCAAGGATACGAGAGCAAAGGGAAAGTGTTTCCATTGTGGTAAGAAAGGACATTGGAAAATGAATTGTCCAGATTTTCTGCCAAAGGAAAGGACTTCAGGTATGATTGAGTCACTTGTTTCTGAAGTTAGTTTTGCAACTAGTACTTCAGAATCCTGGTATGTTGACTCTAGTGCAACTAATTACATATGTGATATGTTGTAGGAGTTGCAGGAAACCAGGAGGTAGTGGTGGCGGAGAAATCATTGTTAACCTAGGATCGAAAGTCAAGGTAGAAGCAGTGTCAGTGGGAGTGGTAACTTAGTTGTTATCAAATATTAAGTTGATTTTTTCAGATACATTATATGTATCATTTTAAGACGGGATTTTAATTTCTAGTATGATGAATAAGAGTTATTCTATTACTTTTGGTAATGAAATTGTCTTAAAGAGGAACAATACTCTTATATATTCTGACAAGGTAATCAATGACCTGTATTTGTTTAACTCCCACAATGTATGGATATATGACACTGATATTAATAATAGACCGTCATTAAAGAGGTAGTCACCTTCATCTAATCCAACAAACTTTTGGCGCCGGAGGCTAGGTCATATAAACCTAAACAAGATTGACAGGCTAGTGAAAGATGGTATCTTGCCTTTATTGGCTATAGAACCAATGCTTGTCTGCAAGTCTTGTCTAGAAGAAAAAATTACCAAAAGACCCTTATTCATCTAAGGGCAGTAGGGTCAAAGATTTATTGGAGTTAGTGTATACTGATATGTATGGACCCATAATAGAGTGAGAGATTGATACGAGTATTTCATCACTTTCACCGATGATTACTCAAGATATAGATACATATACCTTATGCACCGCAAGTCCGAGATTTTTGAATAGTTCAAAGAGTTTCGAGCGGAAGTCGAAAAGAAATTAGGTAAAAGTATAAATACTCTTCGATGAGATCGATGAGGCAAATATCTCTCCGCTTATTTTATGGGATACTTATCTGAAAATGGGGTTTGATCCAACTAGTCTGCTACTGGTTTGCCTCAACAGAATGGAGTAGCAGAAAGAATGAACAAGACTCTTTTAGATATGATCAGGTCTATGTTAAGTTTCTCAGGATTACCTATATTTTGGGATATGGAAATTGAAATGTATATACTAAACATCATTCCATCTAAGTTTATACCTGAGACTCCCAGGGAGTTATGGACAAGGCGAAAGCCTAGTCTACAATGTTTTCAGGGATGTCCGGCACACGTGCTGAAGGATAAAACGAATTAGTTGGAGTCGAAGTATATATGTTTATATTATATCCCAAAAAGGAACTAAAGGTTGGTTGCTCTATAATCCCAAAGAGCAGAAAGTGCTTGGCAGCACCAATGCGTTTTTCTGGAGGGAGATTATAAGATCAACTTAAAATCTTTAGAAATGGTTATCTTAGAAGAAATTCAAGAGAGATCAATTCCAAATCCAAGAATACTTGAACTTTAAGAAAACCCGCCCATACCTGACCTAGTAGTTACACCAATATTTTGTCATAGTGGGAGTATTGTCAGGTCCCCTGGTTGGTTCTCGGTTTTTGGGAGAGTCTTACGAGGCAATCCCGGTATAACCCGAACAAGATCCCTGTAACTATGATGAAACAGTCTATGACATAGTTTCGGGACGTTGGCAAGAAGTTATGAAAGCTGAGGTGGAGTCTATGTACTTCACTTAGGTCTGGATACTTGTGGACTTACCTACCAATATTAACTTATTAGGTGCAAGTGAGTCTACAAGAGAAAGTGAGAACCAGATGGAAGAGTTCCATCCAGATACTCTCATCCATTGCGGTTCATCTCGGTTACGAGATTAGGCAAATGGATGTCAAGACGGCGTTTCACGACGACCATTTTAAGGAAGACATTTATATGATGCATCCAGATAGTTTTATAGCTAACCAAGAGCAAAGATTTTGCAAGCTGCAGAAGTCCATTAATGGATTCAAGCATGTATCCCGGAACAGGAACATCCATTTTGTCAAGGCAATCAAGTCATTTGATTTATGTCAGAATACGGATGAGTCATGTGTGTACATGAAAATCAAGAAGGCAGGGTAGTTATTATGTTATTGTATGCTGACGACATCCTTCTCCTATGGAGTGACATAGGGATATCATCAACAACAAAAGTTTGGTTAACTAAGACTTTTTTATATAAAGGACTTGAGAGAAGCCAGGTACATCCTAGGGATCAATTTCCATTGAGACCGAAAAATAAGATAATAGGCTTATCCCAAGATGCGTGCATAGATAAGGTGCTGGTACGGTAAGCTATGCTTTGTACTAGACCGGATATTTGTCAAGCAATATGCCTAGTCAACAGATATCAGTCTAGCCCAGGTCCTTATCAGTCTATGAAACTTGGAGTGGTACTTTTGTCAGGACAGCCGTTCACAGTTTACTGTGATAACAACATGGCAATCAATAAGTCCAAGGAACGCTAGAGCCAAAAAGCATGTATAGAGGAAGTTATACATGGTCAGATAGATTGTGCAGAGAGGTGATGTTACGATCACCAAGATAGCCTCTGCAAACAATCTAGGGAGATCCCTTTACTAAGCCTTTGACTAACAAAGTCTTTGAGCAGCTAGTAGACGGGATGAGCATGAGATGCTATCCTAACTGGCAATGAGCACAAGTGGGAGATTGTTAGTTTTATGGTCTCTATCCATTAGATTGATGTAATAAATTGATTAATTTCTTTATTTATCATATATTAATGCTTTCCTTTCATGAGATGAATGGTGTTTTATTATATATTTGCACATAACCAATACGAGCGACATGATGGTTCATGAGATTAACTGGAGTCCACAAGTATATTAGATGTAACACATGTGTATGGATGAGATCCACATATGAGAGACATGTGTGGTAAATCTTATACTCAAATATCTTCACAGCCAGTGATGAGATTAGACATCTCATTTGACAAGGTTGCAGCACTTTGATCACTATGAGATAGTGTGATTTGTTTCGATCATCAGAATGAAAGATTCTGGATCATAGTGTTGGTACATTGGATGTATTGAAGGACCATAAGAGGCACCTTATTAACACTGTCTTTACTTTAAGGTTTGCTCTCATAATTCCCTAGCAATAGGCTCTCAATTCTGAAACATTAATGAACTCAAGTTTCTATCTATTCATTTGCTTTGAGTCACCAATGAATGAGGCCAAATGTAGGTCAACACCTCGGTGATTTGGGTACATGGTAGTTGAGTTGTGGGAACATTTAATGGTCAAGATCGAATCTATCTCTAATATCCCCTTGTGCCAATTAATGGATTTATCATTAGTAAGTGCGCACCCATTCCGATTAAGAGTTAATTGGAAAGGTACCTATGATAATTATAATTAATTGGGGCTCAAGGATAATAAGATATGGATCTAAGTTTGGAAGACAGGTCCAATTGATCCATTGATACTGATAGAGGGGCCTACTTATGGTAATGTGGAAGTTTAGGGTCTTCTATGTAATATTCCTAAGATTGGAGTTCAATTGCATTTATATAGTGGAGTTATTTGTAATTAACTGTGGGCCGGATTACACATGAGATGTGGGGTCTCGTGTCCTAGTTGGAGCCAGCTTTCTAAGGAATCCCTAGTGGTCCCCACGCTAACCCAATTATTAGAAAGTTTCTAATTCTAGTTGAACTCTAAAAGGAAAGTTACTATTTCTATTTGAAGTTGGACTTCTGATAGTGGTAATAGTAGACTTATTAATTTTAGTAGAAGTGAGACTTCTATTTTAATTAGAAAAGAGAAAGTTACTAATCATATTTGAAGTGAGACTTCTAATTATGATATGGTAAGTTACTAATTATTTGGAAGTAAGGCTTCTAATGGAAATTAGTAAGTGGGGCTTGTAAAAGCTATAAATAGAGGAAACAAGGGTTGGACGTCCACTACTAGTTGCATACACTGGGATTCACGCCCAAGGAAAATTAAGTCAAAGTGTTGGACGTCCACACCTCCTTTGTGCAAGTTGTTGCACGTCCACCTCTTCCTTTTGTGCAAGTGTTGCACACATCTTCTCTTCTAGTTCCTCCTTTGAGTTTCATAGTAGTTTTCTCTTGGAGATCCCACCATATTCTTGAGAAAGAGAGAATCTGATATGGGTCATAGCGTGGAAGATCAAGACGTCTTGAAGTTCCTATTTGATCAGTGAAAGAGTTTCATCATCAAAGAAAGACGCAACTTCTCCATTAGAGCACAACCGAGCTCCAAAGGTATAATCTACTTCCTTGTATGTTGTAGATTTATTTGTAGCTTATATGTTACTGGTTCTGTCTTTTAGATATATCGATTTACTGATATTGTTATGTGAGATTGAGGGTTTACTTCCTGGATTGGGTTTTGTAGCTTTCTGGATAGTTGATCCCTACATCAAGTGGGTCAAAAGTTTTTGAAACTTATCCTAGAGGCCCACCTATTTCCAATAGGATCTTTTCAGAAGAATTGGAATTAGACCATTGTTCTTCATAGGCATACCCTTATATGAGATCCATTTTTATCTTGCGATCCATGATATCCTTTTAACTTCATACCTTCTTGTGCATGCATAGTTATATTCTTTATTGATGATATGGTATGAGTTAGATCTTGATTGTGATTGATTCTCGCTATGCAAATGTCAAATAGTTCCATGTATGGTTGTGCTCTTAAGTTACATTTGTGGATACCATACTAGAACTCTCAAATCCATCCTTTGTACTTAATAAGCCTTTCTATAGATGGATGGTTATGATATTCATTCATGCATAATTTCATAGTAATATCGCTTGTGCATTTTTCATTATCATAATTTTGTTCATATGAGACTCATAAAAATCCATTCTTTGTATCTTATAGGCATATCTACTTTTGATGGATTTCCTTCATATTGAGTGCATATGGTTTTTCAAATTGCATGTATCACCAAGAGATATTTCGTTTCATGCAGTTTCTCATGTTCATCACTATGCTCATTAGTTATATTTTTAAAGTGATGAATATTCATTTATGATGCTTGATGAAATTTTGTGTTTGTCATATCCTTGCTCTTAATCATGTTTCAAATTCAATTGGTTTCAATTAGTATGATTTTCGATGTCATATCCAATTGATGTCTTATCCTGAGAGTGTGATAGACCATGTGCACATTGGATTGAACTTGATAGTAATATGTCTTTATTCCATGTCACATTCCATTAGCATCATAATTTTCATGTTTGCCTCCTCTCTTGCACTTATAGGTAAATCTCATGACCACCATGTTTATGTGATCATAATCTTGGTTGGTTAATGGTTGAGGTAGGTTTCATGTTTGAATTTCATTTCACCCATCTTGCTCATGATAGTCATATTTTATGTTTGGATGAAATGATTTCAAGTTTTACATAGCATATGATTTTCATAATTATATTGATTAATGCGGTGTTTAATAAACCCCATAACATCATGGATAGCTCTAATTTGGATTAATCCTATTTGTTATATTCTTTTTAACTCTATTTTATAGTGATTGAGCTAATAGTCTTATCCTTGAATCTCAATTGGTACTCTTTATTCCAATTGGTATCCATGATTGCTTTTATCCATGACCTTGCTCTTTATTTTGGTAATTTGATCATATTGAGCTTTATAGTCAATTGGTATCTAATCCTCCCCTTGAAGTTAGCCCTCAATTGGTAAAACCATCTTTTCAATGCACCAAATAGTTAAATCTTTGTCAAAAGTTTGACAAAAGGAGAGAATGGATTGAGGGGGAGTATAAACCTTCATAGGAAGTATTAGTTTTGATTAAATTCACCCTTGTATTGTCTCTTTACTCTTATAGCCTCACTACCCATACATGATACCTATTATGTATCTCATTTTCGAATTATGTTGTTAACAGGTGCTACTAAAAGGTATTTTCCTTATTTCATGTGTGTAGGTACCTTTACAATTTAATGTCGGGGGGGGGGGGGGGGGGGGGGGGCGGAGTGTATGTACAAGTGTCTAAGGGGAGATATTGTATGATCTTCTATAGGAGGAGAGAATGCATATCTTACCAAAGGGAGAGTATGCACGGTCAAAGGGGGAGAGTTGAAGAGAAAGCTTGGGAGCTAAAGAAGATGCTTAGCCAAAGAGAGAAAGATGAAAAGAAAGCTTGAAGAATGATCAAGCTCCAAGCATCAAGAAGAATGAAGAAAAAGAACTAAAGCCCAAGCTAAGTGAATGAAGCATCCAAGAGATTTCAAGACTTGTCCAGCTAAGGGGGAGCTGAAGACTTAGTGTGTAAATTCAGTGATGAGTGAGTTGCCATCAAATTGCAAAGGGAGAGATTGTTAGGGATTTTGTGTTTTACAATTTGATGGATGCATTATCATTTTAATCATCATTGGAATTTTCACAAGAGCATTGATTTAGAAAATCTTGAAATCTTGATTTTCACATGCAATGGTTTTTAAGACTTTTAAGAATCATGTTTCATGCATGTTTTGGATTTAAACTTGGATGCATTTATTTTTGTAAAAGAAGTTTTATAAATCAAGCAAGCCGTTGATTTTTAAATCTTTCTAATCATACTAGCCTTTTTATGTTTCATGTTTTTAAACCCTTAGAATGATTTAAATCATGATTCCCAGCTTGATTTATTGGCCCAAAATTCCCAAAAGAGAAAACCTTTAAAATATCCATTTTTGGCGAATTTGGTCCCTGGGCCCGGGTCGACCCACAGTGTGGTCGGTCGACCTAGCCCATGGACCCTGTCGACCAAACACACTGCAGGTCAACCAGGTATATGACCGTTGAGCACTTTTTCAAATGGTCTGATTTTTTACCGTTAAGGGCAGGTCAACCAAGCACTGTACCAGGTTGACCGAGGACTAGTCGTTGGGCATTTTTTGGTATAAAAGGAAGCTCATTCCTTAGCCAAATTAGAGGAACTAAGAGGCCCTCCTTGAAGTGTTTTGAGGCCAAACAAAGGGGAATGAGCTAAGGGATGCCAAGGGTCATTTGGAAAGCTAAACCTTGGAATCAAAAGTTAAATCATCTAAGTAAGATTGCTTTTAATCATATGTTTTCATGCTTTGTTTAAATTATTGGTAAATCTTTTCTAGCATGTTGAACTATGATTTGTTGTGTCCTTAACATGTATATGTTTTAAATGCATCACCTTGATTCAAACCAAGTAGGACTCAAATTGATATATCTATGTGAATCGTGTTTTAAAAACATCTTTGAAATGATATGTAACATGATTCCTATACTTGGTTGAATCTTTGGTTGTTGTTTTTCATCATAAGAAAATCACTTTCAAAATATATCTTATATTTTGGATTTAACAACTTCACAAATCACATGTACTTGGTTTTAAAGTTTCACAACTTGCTTAGCATTGATAGGTATATCATTTTCAAGTTGATTTTCAATTACATGTGATTTGACCCTTAATTTTAATCAAATCTATTTATGTGTTTTACACTTTCACATGCTTTAAGCATACATTCATTGAGCTTCATTTTTAATTTGATTGAAATACTTATGCATCACATGTTTTGTTCTTTGAATTTCACAACTTGTTTAGAATAGATAGGTATATCTTTTACAAGTTATTTTTAACATGTGATTAGCATTCTTTCCTCAATCATAAATGTTTTTATGAGCTAAAACTTTTAAAAGCCTTTGGCATACATTTATGAGCTTTTATTTTCAAATTGATTGAGGACTTCATACATACATATTATGCATTCATCTTTGCATTCATATTGTGTGTGTGTGTGTGTGTGTGTGTGTGTGTGTGTGTGTGTGTGTGAATTAGATTTTCACTTTCATATCCGCCTAATTAAGAGGCATTGTATTGAGCTATAACTGTATCTTCATCAAGTGTATTCTAGACACTACTAAGAGAGATAACCAATCCTTTGGTTGTAAAGGTTATTGCTTAGCCTTTAAAAGCATAGTGTAAAGGTTATTGTTTAGCCTTGAAAAGCATAATGTAAAGGTTATTGCATAGCATATTGAAAAGCATAAATAGTGGAAATCCGGTGGGGTGTAGTGTGAGAACCCGACCCCTAATTTCCTGGTTTAGTGCGGTTTTATTTATGAATTAGTTTTCTCAGTGGGTTTACCGGTTGTTTGATCGAATTTCTGAGTTAGACTACCCTTTTCTTTGGTTTTGGAGAGTTTTGAAAGCTAGTGAACCTAAACAATGACCATAGGGTCCTATTTGTTTTGTATGGTAATTATGGAGAGATTCTCTATAATTTCTAAAAAACTCCCATTTAAGCTTCGTTTGACTAATCTCGCCATTCCCTACAACTTTCATGTTCACTCCATACCCATTTGAAACTCCGAAAATCAGTTTTTCCAGCCCTGGGGCAAAATCAATCTTTTTACACAAAATTTGGACCCAAATTTTGAGATCTCATAACCTTGCCAAATATATACTTTTTGGAAACTAGATTTTATAAGGAACATTTCTCTCTTCTTTGTCGATCACATCCGAGGCCCAAAATCGATGGTGTAACCCCTTGAAATCCCAAATTTTCCATTACTTTGATCCCTTTGACCAAAAAGTTGACTTTTTCTGTGGACCCCGGAAGTATGTCAATATTAACCTGGTTGGAAAGATAATTTTATACTAGACACTTTTTATGTGTTAAGTTTCTTAATCCGAGGTCTAGAAAGCCCTCTAATCTCCATTGCAAGTTTTACTTAAGTGTGGACCCTACACCCACCCATTATAAAAGTACCACCCTCCTCTCCCTTCTTCCCCAAAACCGTCCCAGCACTGTGTGAGAGGAGTTCAGCTCCTTTGGGGGTTTTTCCCCCCATTTCTTCTCTTTCTTGCTTTCTTCATCTCAAATCACCTCAAAGCTTTGCCAAACCAAGAGAAGGCCTTCACAAATCTTCTTCATCTTCTCGAGAGCTACCCTTTGACACCATTTTTTAAGAAAGCCAAGCTTTTCAAGATTTTCATTGAGCTAGCCTTGTCTATTTGAAGGTCTTCCATGTAAGCTATCTTCCTCATCTTTTACATTTGTGCTCTCCTAGCCCTAGACAGTCCCCATCTCCATTATTGGGAGCTCTCTCCTCTTTGTTCATTCATTTGACATTTTTAGGGTTCTAAGATGTGTTTGTTTTTGGGGGTTTTCTTGGCTTTTCTTGTAGGTTGATCTTGATAGTGTTTTCAGATTTGCTTAGCTTTGACCTAAGGTAAGTGGATGAACAGATGATTTCAAGTATTAGCATGTTTTATGAGAAAAATATGGATTTTCATTACTTGTATTTAATGATTTAATACTTTCTTCTAATCATGCTTTTCACTATGATCTTCTATTGCTTTTGAAAGAATGATTTTTGAAAGCTAACATGTTTATGGAAAATCTTGATTTACATTAATTATTTTTGGTGATCTCATATGTGTTCTCGTCTACATTCTTGATATGGTTTCCATTGCTTTTAAAATGCATATTGATGAGTCTTGTTATATTGTTTAATATCTTGGAAATGGTTTCATATGATTTTGTCAAAGCTTGTTTATGGTACATATGGATTTTTATGAATGATGGGTTATCACTTGATTGAATGTGTTGAAATGGACGGTTGTATGGATGAGATTTTGTTGGAAGAATGGATGCGGTTGAATAGTGAGTTTGAAGTGTTGGGAATAGAAGTTTTAATTGATGAAATGGAGGAGCTTTTAGCTCAATTTTATTGCAGGGATCTGACCCTTAAAAATGAGGAGTGTTTGGAAAAAGAATGGACTGAAACAGCTTCAGATTTCACTGTCCGCAGCAACGTCGGTCAGCTAACGGTCAGCCTGTCGGGTAACCGACAATGAACCGACACTCTCTTGGTTTGAATTCCAGAGAGCTGCATTTTCTAAAAATTTTCTAATACTGAAGTGTCGGCTAACGGACAAGTGATCGACACCAGTTCGGTTAGAACTCCAAAGAGCTGTCTCCCCCTGATTCTAATGCTCGGTTAGCACGTCGGTCAGCTGTCGGTCAGCTTTCAGCTAGCCAACAGCCAACCGAGAAGCTGACCGACACTATATTATTTATTTGATTATTTTTGAAGAATCAAATGGGATTATATGAAAGAAGAGAAACCCATCATCTTGATCTTATTAAGGTCTTTTAGACTTGTTAATGTAAGTAAGGACCCAGGATGTTTTCAATTCTCAAAGAGTACCAAATGTATATCAATTCGACAAATGGGACCATGTTTACATTGAATCAAATCTTAGACTTCAACACTTGACCCGAAGAATGTTAGAAATCCATTTGTACTTGATTTTACCGGATTTCATTTGTATATTTCAAACTTCTTGTCTTATGACTGAATTTGTACCGAAAGTATTGAAAACCGAGTTTAGCCTTTGCTAACCTGTACATGCCCGACCCGATATGGATGTGCTTTATGCCTATTGCATTTCGTCCCGTTATACATATCTATTTGATTTGATTTCTGAATGTGACCTATGAGTCGGCACCACTAAGCTTGGATAACCTTGTCAGTTTGATCCACTGACTTGGAGATCCCCTGCCGTCCCGCCAGTTGCAACTTGGATACCGTAGAGTTTATTTACTCAGTTCGCTACCGTGGATACTGTAGAGTATATATATATGTATATGTATATTATGATATTTAATCATTGACTCCTCACCTTGTGTGACTGAGGTCAATGTTCAGATGATGTGCTCTCATCACTTTAGTGAGAGATGTTCATGCTTCCTACATATTTTAAATGAATTCTCAATTTGTCAAATATCCATGTTCTATACATGCTTTAAAGGACTATATGTCTTGTCAAATATTCATGTTTTATTACCATTTTATATTAACATAGGATTTTGTCAAATGTTCACGAATTTCTATACATTTTAATTATGTACAGCTTTTGATCAAATAACATGATTTATCACATGTTTATTCTTCAGTACATTATTTATATCTTTTCACCCACCTGCCAGACCGTCGTGTTTAACCCACTACTTTGGTACTCAGGTCCAAGTTTCTTTCCCAAGATGAGTGTACGTTTTGGTTATGGAGCCATGAGCTTCCAGGTTGTTTTGTCGGCTATGTCGTGTAGACATTAAGCTTGACATCGGAGCTATGTCACATATGGAGTAGTGATTATTAGCTTGTTTTGTATGGCTTTTATTAGCCATTTTCTTAGGATTGTAATTAACACACATTGTTATTTATAACTTGACTATATATGGGAATGTAATATCCAGTTATTGTCAGCTCTGTATTTTGTTATTATAGTTTGTTCCAGTCTGATATGTTCATTGATATGATGGCTATATGTTAGAGGTTGAGTGCGACATGGAATCTAATGGCCACGGACTTCGGGTCGCAACACCATAAAAGCTTCCACAAAAATATTCAGAGTGTATTTGAAATTGATATCCTCACACACGCGGAACTTGGGAGAAACATAATTTTTACTTAACTCCCAATTTCACGCTCACCGGGTTTGGAGGCGTGACATGTAGGAACACAAGCCTGTAGTGGATGTAGGCATTGAGGTTGAACCACTGTAAATCTTTGTGTTATGGCGTGTGCTTTATGATGATTCTTTTTAATAGCTTCCGCACTTTAGTTCTATATCATCACAAGTGACTAGTTGTTTTAAAGAAGTTCAAAATTGTTCATAGTTGGTCACTAATTAGTAACTCACCCTATTCACCCCCCCTCTAGGGTAAGGATCAAGGACTTATAGGTTCCGTGGCCATACCCCGTCTACCTCCTGTGGCGTGGGACTCTACTTTTCTTTGTCTCGTCATGCTTTGTTCTGCTTGCTCTTGTCATCTTGTATGATAGTGTCATGCCCCAAAATCAGCATCCTGCAGTGATCCAATCTCGGGGAGCGTGATTGGGGTTAATAAAAATTTTATATTTCTCCCCAGGATCAGCGTGTGTGAGGAAGGAAAAATTCTCAAACACTTCAAAACATGTCGCGGAAGCTTACAAGGCATTGCGACCCGGAGTTCGTGGCTATTGGATTCCGCATCGCACTCAACCTACCAGCATAAAGCTGTCATAGCAATACTCAAACTCAGACTTGAACAAATCATAATATTAAAATAAATAGAGCTGACAGTAACAGGCTTATCATTACCCAAACATGTTCAAGTTATAAATTTGACAAGTGCATTAATTACAATCCCAAGTAAAAGGCTGACAAAAGCCATACAAAATATCAAGCTAAGAACAAGTACTACCCAGGGGTGAAACGTAACTCCGGAGTCAAGCATGACGTCTACATGACATCGCTGACACAACAAGTCTGCAAAACTCGTGGCTCAAAAGCCAACTGCACCCGAACTAGCTCAAGACTTGGACCTGCTACCTAGAGCACCAAAGTGTAGAATATCAAACACGATGGTCTGGCAGGTGATCAAAATTAGGCAAGAATATAAACAAAATTAAAGTTTAAAAGAAACAATGTTAAAACAATTTACTGAACTTAAAACAAGTACATGACTAAGATACATTTCAAAGAACGAAAGTCCATGAACAATATACAAAACGAAACTAAAGTAATTTATTGGATTCAAAACATTTCATGACTGAACATTCTTTTCAAATATACAAAACTAGCATGAGTACTTAAAAAATCATGAATAGTAAATCCACATTGAGCTCCATCCTTTCTCCATCATATATGATGATAAGAGCAAGCAAAAATGAGCGAGCAAGCTAAACAAGACGAGCAAAAGCCCAAGCCACACAAGGTGGGAGGGAACACCGGCCGCGGAACCGGAACGAGCTAAAATTTGTATAAATACACGACCAATTTGCAGATAGTCCTAAAGTTTAAGGACCCCCCAACTAGTGGATCAAACTGAAGGGGCAGTCCAAGCTCAGTGGTGTTCACTTAAATTCATGAATGCACAAAACACGACAATATACTTATTAGGCTTATCGAAATTAAGGGCAAATCACTTGTCAAAAACGAACAAGGCATGACTAGCAAAAGGCATAATATATATATGCATAACAGGCTTAGGAAGTGATCCCCTTTTTCATTCAAAAATCCAACATGCAAACGAGCTTATACTTGAAATCGGAAATGAATGTACGAAGACATTTCTTGTATCAAAACTGAAGTTCGAAAACGAAGTAAATCAAGTATATGTTAAGATCATTCATTGACCCTTTTGTAATTGAAACCTAAATATCAGAAAATAAGACGGGTTGGTGCCCCCGAAGTTAAAAGATATTTCAGATTTCATATGCACAATGTCAAGTTAAGTGTCCTTAACATAGTCTAGTTTTTTATTCATACAGAAATCCATAAAAAACAAGGCTTTTATTAATTTCGGTCAGCTTCTCAGTCACCTGTGGGTTAGCCGAGGTGAGGTGTCGGTTTCTGACCGAAGGCTGACCGATAGGTCTCAGTCCAGGATTTACAGCTCTCGGGAAAACGAACTGACATAGGACTCGGTTTGCTATCGGCTAGCCAACAATTAGGGTTCGGTTAGCCATCAGCTGACTGAAAACTCCAGACGCGAGTGTAGCTCTCTGGAAATCGAACCGACAGGAATTCGGTTGGCAGTTCGGTTAGCCGACAGCTAACCGACAACTAATCGACCGTGCACGGACAATGCATTTTGAGTCAGATTTTTCACATTTTTTATTCCCTTCTTCATTCTTATTTCTTAATCACCTGCACTCCCTAAGCCACCAAGCTTTCCAAGCATGCTTTAAAATAGCGGCCGATACCGGTTCATATCGGCCGATATGAACCGGTATCGGCCCATACCGGTACGATATCTCGGTGAGATATCGGTATCGGTGATGCCGGGGTAAAAATCCCCAAAATATCGGCATTTCTCGGCCGATATTATGATCATCTCGGACTTATCAAGATCTCGGGCTGTATTTTCAAAATATCGGCCGAGATCCTTTAAAATCACCCCAAATCTTAATTTTTTTAACTTTTTTCCATCTTCATCTTCTTCCCCTCTCCTCTCATCTCCTTACTTCTTAGAGCAGGAGCCATACCTCCATCACACATCCCTCTTGCATATTTTCTTCAAGAAAACATTATTCAAGGTAAGAGAAAATCAACTTAAAACATTTATTATGTATTTATGTGTTTTTTCTTTTTTATTTTTATATGAAGCATAGAAATCATGAAGGTTTGTAACTTGTGTTGTGTACTTCGCTTAGAAGTTAGATCTACATATTTTCATGCTAAATCTACTCATACACATGATTTTGAATTTTTTTTTTCAATTCTTTTATTTTCAAATTTTTTAATATTTGAATTATAATATATCATTTTTTTGAAATTTCATCACAAATATGTTCTTTTAATGATTCATGATCATTGTATGGTGTGTATCGAATATATATTAATTGAGCAAGGGAGGCTTCCCCCACCACCACATGATCCCCAATGACCTTTCTATGCCCCTCATAGCTATTTCATGTCATTTCTGCATAATTACCAAGAACAATCTACAGGGGATCAAGATAGTTCATCATCTTATCAAGAACAATGGTGGTGCGCAACAATCTGGAGCATAACTTTTTAACCAATACCAATGAAATGATGATGATGATGATGATCATATTGAGCCTGGGCGACACTTCACTTGGAATTAGACTGTCAATATGTCATACACTCATACTCATCAATCTCTCTCTAGTTTCTACTCTCTAGTCCCCTCTAATTTCAGGTAAACTATGAACTTTTTGATATCCAAGTGCTTTATGATTTATCTATCTCACTATCATGTTTTAGATTTTAATATGTTATCTTCATGGTCATTAATTTCACAACTTATTTGATGATTGAGTTAGTATTAAATGATGATTTATATGTTATCTTTATTTTCTTATATTTTACATTAATAAATTGATCATGAGCATTAATAATGGTTGCATTATATGATTTACTAGAGAAGAAAGCGATTAGCGACACAGACAGGACTCATAATTTAAGTGATCGAGATTTTGATTTATTGTTGTTACTAATGGAAAAAAAATATTTTTTTCCAGTATTTTCTAGTATTCTGGATATTTTGGATATTTTTGTGAATTTTTTTGGATAAAAAAAAATCACACCACGATGACCGCGACGGACCGATATCCGCGATAATATCCGATATATATCGATTTTTCGACCCGGCCGATACCGCGACCGAGACCGAGATTTTAAACCATGTTTCCAAGGGATAAAATTCAACATTTAAACATCCATGTAACAATCAAAACCTTCCAACATCAAAATCGCTCATTATCAAATCATGTTATTAAACAACTTGTAAAGCATTAACCAAGATGTATGCTTCCATTGAAAACAAGATCTCAAGATTAGGAAATTAATTAGTAATCATTCTTGAAGATGCTTAAACAAACTAAGAGAGGTTTAATAAACATGTAATGAAAAACTTGGTAACAATGGCAATATTTTCTCAAAGCAAAATGCCCAAAATTCACAATGCATCATAAAAACCCAAAATGATTACTTGCCTTTGTCCAAATGCCAAGCAAATCTTTCACAAATCCTAATCACAGGGTTGATCCACGAAATCTACACAAAAGCCCCAAAATAGGACACAAAAATCACACCTTTGGTCATCACAAATCCCCATTTCGAAAATGGGTTTGAAAGTATGAAAAACAAGCTCTTTATGAGCTAAGTAAACTTCATGAAAGAGATGGGTTCAAGCTCTTACTTATTGCTAGCCAAACAAGAAGAAGACCACTAGAAAGAGATGAAAAGTTGCAAGGATGTGGTTCAAAATCATGCCCAGCTGAAGGTTGAGATGAAAGGAAGAGAATGGCGGTCTTAGATTTGAGATTGGAGCTCTCTTGCTAGATCAATCAAGAGGAATAAGATGAGGGAAAATGAGTTTTCTCCTCCCAGCTCTAGGTCAAGAAGTTGCAAGAATTTGAGAATAATGGGAGAGAGAGAAGAAGGAGATGATTTAAGTAGGTGGAAATGGGGTCCATCATGTCTGAAACTTAAAATGGTAAAATGATGGTCTTGTGGACTTCGGACGAGATCGACGAAGAAGGATAAAACAATCATCGAAATATCTAGTTTCCGAAAAGTATATTTTTCCCAATTTCTGAGATTTTTGAAATTCGGTACATATTTAGTGTAAAATGTCATTTTTGCCCTTTTTTCTTGAAAAATGCAATTTCTTAGCATAAAACCCAAATGGTCAAAACATGAAAGTTGTTGAACTCAATGAAATGAGTCAAAATAAGTAAAAATTGGAATTTTTCGAAATCAAGAGTAAACTCTAACAAAAACACAAATCACATGGGTCGGGTCAAAACAAAGTCAACAGTTCTAGAAAAATCTCCAAAGCTATGAAAAATCTAGCCAAAACCACAAACGAAGTCAAACCAACTCTAATCTCACTCAAAAAGCTAATCCACAACTAAGACAATACTAAACACGAGGATTGGGGGTCGGGGTCTTACATCCTCCCCCCTTAGAACATTTAGTCCTCCAAATGATCTAAACCAAATAAAAATAAAAAACTCAAAAGACCAAATCAAAACACTGACATTCTGCGTCGACCCTCGGCAACTGAGATACCCCTTGATCAAGCCTGACGTTGAGATACGCCTACAAACAACATACTCCTCTGACAAAACTGATCTTCAGAATCTCCTCTAGTCATCTTTTGGTAGTCATCTGTCGTCCCTGTACTAGATCACTTCTTTACTTGTCATGTCAATCACTGTAGGTCCAAGAAACTATAAGTTCTGCCTCCTTCTATTACCCTAGAATTCTGTGCCTTAAGTCATACAAAGCTACAACTCTATATTGAAATCTTAAAACTATTCCAACCAAACCTTGGCTGTTCAACCTTCTGCCTTTGTTTCAGGTTCACCACCTTCAAGCCTTGCACATGTGTCATTCTTTTCTAGATCTTTCAACTGACATTGTCCATAAGTGATGATTCTCCTGCTCGTATCTGTATTCTTCCCAAACTGATGCTCTACAAGTCGATAAATTTCACAAAAATCTACTCTATCATGTGGCCTGATAACAATCAATTCTGCATACAACTCTCTCCACTGCTGCTAAGAACTGACTTCTTATGCTTTTAACCATCCGCTGATTCAACTTGTTGCGTCAACTTCACCACCATAACTGCAATTGCTGAACCTCCTCGAATAATTCTCCGTCACAAGTTCATCAATACTCAAGAAGTTTCTAACTTTTTCATAATTTCTTCTTGGAGCTGCACCAACTAAAAGCCACCTCAAACCTCATGAAGTCCACCACTTATCCGGTTTCTGCAGTCTTTTGACTTTGGAAAATAATCCAAATTTATCCCAAAATTTGCACGTACTTGTTTAACACACAATCTGTGACAAGGAAGAAATGAAAATTCTGCCAAAATCCTTCGAGAACCACATGCTAACTCCACAAAACACCGACTCTCTAACACAAAAACAAGCAAAAGAAACTAAAATATGGGTACGGAGATATTAAATTCTCCCCCACTAAAAAAGAATTTGGTCCTCCAAATTCCTAACAACAAAGACAAGAAGACGAGACAAAAAGGGTCTCCCCCACTAGAAGAAAAACAATTCGAACTGACAAAAACAATGGCTAACCAAAACAAATTCCTAGCAACACGGTCTAAGGAGTCCTCACCACACGTCTTAAAGTTCCTAGAGTGTTTTATTTCCTAGAAACTTGCTCGCTCTGATACCAATCTGTCACGCCCCAAAATTGGGATCCCGCAGTGATCCAATCTCGGAGAGCGCGATTGGGGTTAATTAAAATTTTGTATTTCTCCCCAGGATCCATGCGTGTGAGGAAGGCAAAATCCCCAAACACTTCAAAACATTTCGCGGAAGCTTACAAGGCATTGCGACCCGCAGTTCGTGGCCATTGGATTTCGCGTCGCACTCAGCCTACCAGCGTAAAGCTGTCATAGCAATACTCAAACTCAGACTAGAACAAATCATGATATTAAAATAAACAGAGCTGACAGTAACAGGCTTATCATTACCCAAACATGTTCAAGTTACAAATTTGACAAGTGCATTAATTATAATCCCAAGTAAAAGGCTCACAAAAGCCGTACAAAATATCAAGCTAAGAACAAGTACTACCCAGGGGTGAAACGTAACTCCGGAGTCAAGCATGATGTCTACATGACATCGCTGACACAACAAGTCTGCAAAACTCGTGGCTCAAAAGCCAACAGCACCCGAACTAGCTCAAGACGAGGACCTGCTACACCTGCTACCTAGAGCACCGAAGTGTAGAATATCAGACACGACGGTCTGACAGGTGATCAAAATTAGGCAAGAATATAAACAAAATTAAAGTTTAAAAGAAACAATGTTAAAACAATTTACTGAACTGAAAACAAGTACATGACTAAGATACATTTCGAAGAACGAAAGTCCATGAACAATATACGAACAAAACTAAAGTAATTTATTGGATTCAAAACATTTCATGACTGAACATTCTTTTCAAATATACAAAACTAGCATGAGTACTTAAAAAATTATGAATAGTAAATCCACATTGAGCTCAATCCTTTCTCCATCATATATGATGATAACAGCAAGCAAAAATGAGCGAGCGAGCTAAACAAGATGAGCAACAGCCCAAGCCACACAAGGTGGGAGAGAACACCGGCTGCAGAACTGGAACAAGCTAAAATGTGTATAAATACACGACCAATCTGCAGATAGTCCTAAAGTTTAAAGACCCCCCAACTAGTGGATCAAACTGAAGGGGCAGTCCAAGCTCAGTGGTGTTCACTAAAATTCATGAATGCACAAAACACGACAATATACTTATCTGGCTTATTAAAATTAAGGGGAAATCACTAGTGAAAAGTGAACATGGCACAATTATCAAAAGGCATAATATATATATATATGCATAATGGGCTTAGGAAGTGATCCCCTTTTTCATTAAAAAATCCAACATTCAAACGAGCTTATACTTGAAATCCGAAACGAACGTACGAAGACATTTCTTGCATCAAAACTGAAGTTCGAAAACGAAGTTCATCAAGTATATGTTAAGATCATTCATTGACCCTTATGTAATTGAAACTCAAATATCATAAAATAAGACGGATTGGTGGCCCCGAAGTTAAAAGATATTTCAGATTTCATATGCACAATGTCAAGTTAAGAGTCCTTAACATAGTCTAGGTTTTTATTCATACAGAAATCCATAAAAAATAGGGCATTTATTAATTTCGGTCAGCTTCTCGGTCACCTGTCGGTTAGCCGAGGTGAGGTGTCGGCTAACCGACACCTGACCGCAGGCTAACCGACAGGTCTTAATCCAGGATTTGCAGCTCTCGGGAAAACGAGCCGACATGGGACTCGGTTCACTGTCGGCTAGCAGACAATCAGGGTTCGGTTAGCCGTCAGCTGACCGAAAAGTCCAGATGCGAGTGCAGCTCTCTAGAAATCGAACCGACAGGATTTCGGTTGGCAGTTCGGTTAGCCGACAGCTAACCGACACCTGACCGACAGTGCACGGACAGTGCATTTCAAGTCAGATTTTTCACATTTTCTCTTCCCTTCATCATTCTTATTTTTGAACCACCTGCACTCCCTATACCACCAAGCTTTCCAAGGGATAAAATTCAACATTTAAACATCCATGTAACAATCAAAACCTTCCAACATCAAAATCGTTCATTATCAAATCATGTTATTAAACATCTTGTAAAGCATTAAACAAGATATATGCTTCCATTAAAAACAAGATCTCAAGATTAGGAAAATAATTAGAAATCATGCTTGAAGATGCTTAAACAAACTAAGAGAGATGTAATAAACATTAAATGAAAAACTTTTGTAACAATGGCAATATTTTCTCAAAGCAAAATGACCCAAAATCACAATGCATCATAAAAACCCAAAATGATTACTTGCCTTTGTCCAAATGCCAAGCAAGTCTTTCACAAATCCTAATCAAAGGGTTGATCCACGAAATCTACACAAAAGCCCCAAAATAGGACGCACAAAAATCACGCCTTTGGTCATCACAAATCCCCATTTCGAAAATGGGTTTGAAAGCATGAAAAACAAGCTCTTTATGAGCTAAGTAAACTTCATGAAAGAGATGGGTTCAAGCACTTACTTGTAGCTAGCCAAACAAGAACAAGACCACTAGAAAGAGATGAAAAGTTGCAAGGATTTGGTTCAAAATCGTGCTCGGCTGAAGCTTGAGATGAGAGGAAGTGAATGGTGGTCTTAGATTTGAGATTGGAGCTCTCTTGCTAGATCAATCAAGAGGAAGAAGATGAGGGAAAATGGGTTTTCTCCTCCCAGCTCTAGGTCAAGAAGTTGCAGGAATTTGAGAATAATGGGAGAGAGAGAAGAAGGAGATGACTTAAGTAGGTGGAAATGGGGCCCATCATGTCTGAAACTTAAAATGGTTAAATCATGGTCTGGTGGGATCCGGACGAGATCGACGAAGAAGGATAAAACAATCATTGAAATACCTAGTTCCCAAAAAGTATAGTTTCCCTAATTTCTGAAATTTTTGAAATTCGGTATATATTTAGTGTAAAATGTCATTTTGCCCCTTTTTTTATCGAAAAACGTGATTTTTGAGCATAAAACCCAAATGGTCAAAACATGAAAGTTGTTGAACTTAATGAATTGAGTCAAAATAAGTAAAAATTAGAATTTTTTGAAATCAAGAGTAAACTCTCACAAAAAAAATAAATCACATGGGTCGGGTCAAACCAAAGTCAACGATTCTAGAAAAATCTCCAAAGCTATGAAAAATCTAACCAAAACCACAAACGAAGTCAAACCAACTCTAATCTCACTCAAAAAGCTAATCCACAACTAAGACAACACTAAACACGAGGATTGGGGGTCGGGGCCTTACAGATAGAGAAGGATGGGCTCGATGCGGGTTTGTTATTCATGATATTATTATTATGTATTCATGCCAGGTTTCCGTCTTACATATTGTCCATGGATTTTCGCTATATTGATAATTTGTCTTGGCTAGGCATTTGTTTTAAAATCTATATTTCATTTTTATTCCTATTTTCTTTCAAACTTAATTTATGTGTATGATTCCTATACTCATACCTAAATCGATCACCTGCCAGATCGTCGTGTTTGACAGTTGCTATTTTGGTGCCCAGGTGCAGGCGCCGATGCCTATGAGGATGTGCGTCCGAAAGAAGTGGTTGAGCTGTGGCCTGCTCAAGAGTGGCGACCCAAAGATGTCATCTAGATGTCGGGTGGGGTCATGAGACGTGGATCACCTTTTGGAGATGGCTTTCATCTTTAGTCATTTTTTAGAGTGTATTGGCCTTTGTTGGCCTCTTATGGGTTGTAAATTTATAATACAACTACAAAAATAAAAAAGGAAAAGGAATTTGACTTCTCAGGAGATTGCGGGGACTCATTCAAATAGACCGTCACAAGCCATATGTGGGCTTCGTCGTCATCATTCTGATAATAACAGTGGAGGTTTTTTATTCTTTAACAAGGCTTGATCCTCAGATCTTCAGAAAATAAGTATCGAATAGAGGTCGACAATTCAGGTCCCAGATCTCATTCCCGTTCCACCGTGACCATCTTCATCGCCCATCACAGCCATCACCTCAAGCCATAGCCCACCTTCTCCACTCCAACCACCCTTGCGCAGAGCCTCTCATCATCCTCAACCCATCATCTTTTCTCTTGGGCGCAGGTCCACACGGATCCAGCACCATCACCACCAGCATAGATCTCACCCCCGATCATCTCTCCCTCTCTCTCAATTCTCATCCTTCATCACAACGCAGACCCCCATCGGCCTCCATCTCTCCTCTCATCGTTACCTCCCTGCGAAGCCTATCCCAAGCACAGAGCACCACCAGAACCCACCATTACTTCTCAACTCCATCTCTCACGCTCCCTGCCATTGGCCTCATCACCCTCATCCGCCTCGACCTCCCTCAGCTGCATCACTCTCTCACGCAAAAACCAACATAGACCCCACTATCATGTCCCTCCGCACCATCACCCTTTCGATCCCACAGGAAAACCATCCCATCACAAATCACATTCTCCCTTCCATCTCTCTCTCACGCTCTCTGTCACGCCCCCAAAAGTCAAACCGACGTTATGCGTGAGACTAGGGCCGATTAAAAAACTTTTCCAACATTAAGCCAATGTAACGTGGCCTCAATCATGTCCCATCTAGATCGAAGGCCGCTGTGAGGTGTGAACATTTCCTCAAATATAAATGACAAATAGAGAAAGCTTTATAAATGCAAATGGTATCTTAAAGATGTATAGTTTAGAGAAAATACTGAATATCATAACTAGAGTTCAAGTTTGAGACTGTTAAGAAAAGTATTAATTACGAAAGAAGGCCACGATAAAACTTGGGCCTAAACAAAATATAAGGAAACCAAAAGGTGAAACTAATCAGATATAACATGAAGGCTTGCTTGTATGGAGTCGTCACGACTATACAATATCGTTCGTACTGTACTCTAGGAAGTCATCAGGCTAATATGCCTGAACTTCTTCCATCATCTCCTCGGTAAGGAAGGGCTTGGTACATATGCCCCAAGAGTAGCATCAACAGACACGAAGGTCGGCAAGCAATATATATATAAAACATTGATAGATATGCAGAATAACTCAGAGTAGACGATAGACAAGATCATTGAAATGCATAGCATCCGGAATGTAAGTAATGCATAGCATTCGAATCATAAACAGCCTAATAAAACATCTAACAAATAGGCTGTCTACATATGCTAATCACCACGGGATAGTTTCACATGACCCTCCTGGCTCAACATCAGAGTTGTGGTAGAGTAACCAAAAGGCACGGGATAAAAACCCGACAAGCAAACCAAATGATACCCTTCAAAACCAAATTTCAAACTTCTTCTCAAATTGGGTATCCAATGGTGTACATCCATCTAAAATATAAAATTATTCGAACTGCAGATGGCCAAAAGTCCTCCCACAGGTGGTGCCCCAACTATGTTGGACGTTAACAACTGAGTGGTGCCTGACACAAAGATTCTTAAACAAATAATAGTGAGGGACTAGGCTTTCTTGTGTGAACAAGAATCAATAACCAAAAAGAGAAACTACTTTTCCATTATCAAATCCAAATTATCAAACTTCTTCGAAAACATCATCATTATAAGTAGTTCTCAATAAGCTTTACAATCAAAGCCGCCTAGTCTCAACACTTTCATCAAACTTCTAAATAAACGGAACATCAAAAGGGATCCTAAGTTCATCATCTAAGTTCTTCATGTAATCCCAAACAAATCCAAATAAACGAAACTAATGAACATGAACATTTCATGCAGAAGGTACCCAAACGGTAAAATTCAAAATTATAAGCGACAGGACAATCCAATCCTAAGTACAATGTTAATCCCGAAGCATCGTACATTCATACTCAGTCAACGAAAGGTTTAGGGTTCATGATACCCGGATGAACATTCTTCGTGCATAGATTTAAAGAAGGGTATCCCATTGTCCCGCACCGTTCAAGATTGAGTTAGGTTGAGTCCCGATGCAACCGGAATAACCGTGAAAAACGTCGGCTCAAAACATCATCACATATAGTCAAATGAGTCCAAAACGGGTAGCCAAGGTTCCATTTAAGTCCATCCAAAAATTAGGTGAAAAAGTCCCTTCCAAGAAGTAAATCACTGTTGGCCTAGTTGACCGACCCCCCAATGGTCAGGTCAACCCCCTTCATGCCCGGTCGACCGGCCAAGGAGTTGTAAGCATAAAAGGGCCACAGATCACAACAATTCAAGGATAAAACCATACATTCTAAGTCCAACAAATCCCATCAATCTATCCATTTAAATCCCAATCTAATTCATTATACAATCAAGCCAAATTATCGTGTTTTCAATCCAAAGCAATCTAATTTTGAGCATAAGGTCATCTAAGCATAATCAATCATCAAATCATGGAAGAAACAACATATCAAAGCATAATTATATAGATTAACTTGCCTTAGATGAAGAGCTTAGAAAACAAGGAAGAAATAAACGGAAAATCCTCCTTGGTGTTCAAACTTGTGCAAAAGGCTTCAAAACCCAAAATCTCTCTACAAAATGAATGCAAAGGTTCCAATGATCTATCCTAATCCATTTCTAAACTAAAGGAAGAAGGTTCACTAAGTTTAAAAGCTTGAGGAGCTTACCTTTCCATGATTGGTGGATGAAAAGCTTAGAAAAGGAAAGGGTTGTGATCTTGGAAGCCTGAGGAAGAAGATGGGAAGTTTTGCCGGCGACGTCGGAGCTCCGGTGACCGTCGGCAATGAGGGGGCAGTGAAGGAGGCTGGGTGTTTTGAGAAGAAACAGTGAAATGAGAGTGAGGGGATAAGAGATAAGTGAGGGAGCTTATATTTTGTTGGGCTTTAGGTTAATTTGGGTTTAGTCCTTGGTTCACTAATAATGATCTTTGGGCCTCTTTGACGCGTCGAATTAAACGCGACTGAAGACTAAAATGAGTGAAATGCCGAGACCTATCTGATGCACCCAACATACAAAAACTCATGATCTCATAAAAACCCCTGAAAAATCCCCGAAATTGCAAACCACCCCCTTACTGAACCCAAATGATTTCGGACTCGTGTGATACTTCACACGCGTGATCCATACAATAAACCCGACTCGCTAAGACTCTAAATACTCTTACTAACTAATCAAGTAATTAATTATAATTAATAAGAGGTTAAGGGACGGGATGTTACATCCTCCCCCCCAGGCTATTTGGCCCTCCAAATCACTAACACACCTCTGGCAATAACTCAGGATACTTCTCATGAATCTGATCTTTGAGTTCCCATGTTGCTTCCCTTGGACCGTGATGTTCCCATTACACCTTGACCCAATGAAAGGTCCTTGTCCTCAACACTTGTTTCTTCATATCAATGATCTTCTTCGGTCTCTCCACAAAAGTGACATCTAGCTGGACATCCAAAGGCTCGTGGTGTAGCACGTGTGAAGGGTCTGGAATGTACTTCCTTAGCATAGAAATGTGAAAAACTTTATGAACTTGTCACGCCCCCGGACCGAGGTCCCGCTAAACGAGGCCTTAATCCGGGGACGCGGCGCGACGGGCCGGAAAATTCCGCCCGCACACGCTAGTTTCCAACAGGTTTCCGCGGTAAGGATTCACGGAATCCGATCCAATAGTGATATATAAGAATCACTTTCATACAAGTGACTTACGCGGAAGCATTGTAGCAAACATAAAAGTCTCTCAAACGGGTATAAAATGAGAACGCAAGAGACTAGCATCAAAAGAGAAACATTTTACTGTAGGCCCCAAAGTTAGTTTAAAGTTGATACAAGAGTAAAGTTAATCATTAATTACAAATTTTTTCCCAAAAGAAAATAAACCAACAATGGCCATGACAAAAACCCAAAATGTATATCATGAAATCCCCAAAATGTGATCGCAGCTCCAAGGCAACCCGACGTCTAAACGACGTCATCGGGCCGCCACTCGCCCTCCACTGGAACTATAGGTTCCGCCTCGAAATGCGCCTCAACCGCGAGGGGCTCGACATCTGGCACCAAACAAAAGAAAGTCAGACACGACGGTCTGGCAAGCAATTACAACAATAATAGGATGAAAGCGAAACAAAACATGATAAGTAAGAGCTACGATGAAATCACGATTAATAACAATGTCAAAGTAAAGATAGAAGATAAACATCTCGATGGCTTACAAATCCAATGCCATGACGAGTAACATAATCAAATACCATGAGATGAATATTAATGCATAAAAACATTGGCAACCCACATAAAGCTATATTCTCCTGTTACCGAAGTAACCGGAGCAGACAAACCGTAGCCACTAATCGCGGGACCGGAACGACATAGTCGTTATTAGACAGAACCGTAGCCACTACTCATGGGACCGGATAATTACCGTTGCCATGGTCGGTACAGACAGAATCCAAACTGCAGCTGGCAGACAAAATAAAGACCCCAAGCCGGATGATCAGTCCGACAAGGTGACCTAAGCCTAGTGGTGCCATTATAGTGAAAATCCGAAACCTCGAAGAAATGCAATTCTATTTATAAGATACATTTCCAAAATCGATGAGTAAACTACTCCAAACAATGCATATTGGCGGATCCGAGCAAAATAGGTGAGTAGTTTGTTGGAATTTGAGATGACTTGAGAAGTCTTTTGATGAATTGAAGAAGTTAGCATCTCAAGTATTGTTTTGAGTTGGAATTCTTGTCAACACATTGTCACAAACATGATGTTAATAAGCTAGTGTTGATAGAGCTGAAAAGAAGAATCAAAATTGAAACAGTCAGGAATTCAGAATTCCTGAAGCAGAGCACGCGGTCGACCGAGCTCTTCATGCGGTCGACCGAGAAAGAAGAAACCTGCAGAAAACAGTTTCAGGCACCTCTCAGTTATTTTCGTGACACAGTGTGTCTTCGGTCGACCGGGACCCCAGGATGTCGACCGAGCTCGAAATTGTCTGTTTTCCAGTCAGTGTCTTCGGTCGACCGAGCAAGCCATGATGTCGACCGAGCACGGGAACCAGAGTTGCGCAGAATTAGAAGTTTTGCACGAAAATTCAGCACTCTTATCTAATTTGTTTGGGACTCTTTCTAAACGAATTGTAGCCCGTTTTAAATACAATTAAGGGTTATCAAAGCCTATAAAAAGGCATGTAAGGGTCGTTCTTAAAGACACACCAGAAGAGAAGAGTTTTAGAGAGAAAATAGAGAGAGTTTTGGAGAGAAGAAGAGTGCTGGTGCTGTGTTGCTGTGTTGCTGCATTATCAGACGTTTTCTACAGCAATTGTGGACGAGATTATGCTCTAGAAGATGGTGATTCGTCCATGAGTTAAGTGTCTCTCCTTTATGCTTTAGATTTCAATTTGTAAGGGATTGAGAGAGAGAGAATTGTAGAGGGGAAGGGCTATAGACAGAATTAATCTTCCATTCTGTTTTTACATCAAGTTGGTGCTTGGTGTTTAGGGTTTGGTGATCCTATCTGTGGGTGCAGATAAATTGTAAAGGGAGTCGGTGCTTCCTAGATAGTTGGTGCTATCTGAAACTAAGGGTTGGTGCTCTTTGTCGTTGGTGCGACTAAATAAGATTCAGATCTGTCCCGGATTGGTGTTCGGACAGTCTTTGAACCGTGGACGTAGCCTTTCGGTGAACCACGTTAAATCTGGTGTCATTGTGTGATTTGACTTGTTTTGTTGTTGAATTGGACCTGTTTTTAGAAATCACTGATTCACCCCCCCCCCCTCTCAGTGATCGCGGTATCCAACAATTGGTATCAGAGCGAGGTTCCCTTGATCAGTTTAATACGCTAAGGGTGATCTCTTGTCAAATCACATGGCAGTCAATACAGGGAATCTGAAAGCACCTCTGTTTGATGGTTCTAATTACTCCTTTTGGAAGATTAGGATGCAAGCCTTCATCAAATCTCTTGGCTATGATGTTTGGGAGGCTGTCAGAGCCGGTTACAATGCTGCCACCGTACCCAATGATACAGCATCGAAGAAGTTGGCAGACAACGACTCCAAGGCGCAGAATGCACTCTTTAGTGGCCTTATGGACAGCGAGCTTGTCAAAGTAATTGCATGCAAAACAGCCAAGGAAATTTGGGACAAGTTGCAAAGCATACATGAAGGTGATGAGAAGATTAAAGAAGCCAAATTACAAACCCATCGCTCTCAATTTGAATCTCTTCGCATGGAGGAAAGCGAGAATGTTGACTCGTATATGCAACGAGTGAATGAAGTCACGAATGACATTCGTGGACTAGGGGAGGAGATTAAAGAGCCGGTCATCGTCAAAAAGGTTCTAAGATCTCTTCTTCCCCGGTTTGATTCAAAAGTCTCAGCCATTGAAGAAGCCAAAGATCTGAATGCATTTTCCATGGATGAATTACATGGTTCTCTAACTGCCTATGAGATGCGCATAGGAAAGACGTCTTCAACTGATAAAGAAGCGGCCTTCAAAGTTCAGAAAAAGGCAAAAGAGACTGCTGGTCATGATGTTGATTCTGATGATGATGAGCTTGAGGCTCAATTTGTTAGAAAATTGAAGAAAGGAAGCAATGGCAAGTACAAAGGGAAGCTACCCTTTAAATGCTTCAATTGTGGAGGTATTGGTCACTTTGCTGCGAAGTGTCCCCTAAAAGAAGACAATGATAATGACTCTTATGCTGAAAAGAGTAAAGGAAAGAGAAATTTCAGAAAAAGGGGCAAAGCTAAAAACTTTCTATGTCAACAAGATGACAGCACGTCTGAAACTTCAGACGATGATGAATCAACCGAAGCTCTCTTCATGGTCACTGTTGAAGAAGAAGAAGAGCTAGATCCCGAAGAGGATGAGGAGGCTGAAGTCAATCTTGAAGAGGAACTCATAGCCGCACTTGAGGAGCTAAGCATGGAACGCAAATCAAGTAAGAAAAATCTGAAACTTCTCCATGAATCTGAAAGTTCTATTATTTCTTTGAAAACTCAAGTAGAAGAATATAAAAGAATGGTAGAAGTCCTTGAAAACCAAATAAGTATCAAAAAGGAAGAGGCTATGAAACTTGAAACTGAGATCGCTAGAGCAAAGGCTGAAAATTTGGAAAATAGCAAAAAACTCAAAGCGCTCCAAGCGATTGAAGGGACTATGAAACTCAATGAACTACTGAAAGTTCAAAGACCTGCCCACTTCAGATTTGGTCTAGGATTTGAGAAAGGAGAATCCTCTAAGATTGCACCTCCTAAAAAGAAAGAGCTTGTGAAGCAAGTCACTGCACCTTCTAACTCTATGAAGCCCACTCAACCTAGAAAGGAGTCCATTCATGTTAGAAAGGTAATGAAGACTAACCAGCCACAAAGAAGATACAAATTCTATGGTTATTGCTTTCATTGTAATATGTTTGGACATAAAAGAGCTGATTGCAAATTCTATGTAAGAAACAGCCCACTTGTGACTAGGAATCCTTTTTCAATCCTAAGTAGCCACAAAATTGAGTGCTATATGTGTCATAATTATGGACACCTGGCTAGGGATTGTAGGTTTCATATTGCTAACAAATTTCAGATTGAAAAGAAACCCAAGTTAGTCAAGGCTTGGAGAGCAAAGCAAAGTGCAGAAAGTCCCAAAGAATCTCTCATTGTGCAAACGGCATTCAATGCACAAAAGAAGACAGCACCATGGGTCCTTGATAGTGGTTGTTCAAGCCATATGACTGGTGATAAGAGAAATTCATCAAATTACAGCACTATGAAGGCGGTTCAGTGAAATTTGGCAACAATGATGGTGCCAAAATCTGCGGAAAAGGTGTTATTCAGCTTATGGCAAACAAGATCAGATCGGAAGAAGTCTTATATGTGTCTGGATTGAGACACAATCTGCTTAGTGTGAGCCAGATCTGTGACAAGGGTCACGAAGTTATCTTCACTAAGAATGGGTTTGCCATCAAGAAGAGTAGCAACGGCAAAACAGTGGCAACTGGATCAAGAACTGCTGGAAATCTCTATACATTGTCAGATGGAGCTGAAAAGACCTGCTTGATGAGTCGGACAGAGGAAAGTTGGTTGTGGCACAAACGCCTTGGGCATCTAAGCTTTGACAACATGTCAAAGATTTGCAATTCAAAGGCTGTAAGAGGCATGTCTAAAGTTGAAAAGCCTTCCAATCCCATTTGCGACTCTTGCCAAAAGGGAAAGCAAACGAGGGTTATGTTCAAGTCAAAGGAGCATCATTCCAAGAAACCTCTTGAGCTAGTGCACACTGATCTCTGTGGACCGATGCGAACTCAAAGCACAAATGGAGATAAGTATTTCATGTTATGCATTGATGATTATACTCGTATGACATGGGTATTGTTTCTTAAGCATAAGCATCAAGCACTTGATCGTTTTAAAGTGTTTAAAGCACAGGTTGAAAATCAATTGGAAAAACGCATCAAGATTTTAAGGTCTGATCGTGGAGGCGAGTTCACATCTGAAGAGTTCACTAAATATTGTGAACATCATGGCATTCAAAGACAGTACTCAGCCCCTAGAACTCCACAGCAAAATGGAGTTGTGGAACGGAAGAATCGCACCGTACAAGAGATGGCTCGTACGATGCTAAGTGAAAGCAAGATGGCTGACAAGTATTGGAAAGAGGCAATTCATACGGCTGTATACATTCAAAACCGATGCTTGACAGGCCACATGAAGTCAAAACTCCCTATGAGCTATGGTTTGGAAGAAAAGCAACAGTCAAGCACTTTAGAGTCTTCGGCAGCAAGTGTTACATCAAGCGGCTCGAACAAAATCCGGGCAAATTTGAAGAAAGAGCTGACGAAGGTATATTTCTGGGTTACTCCTCTACTAGCAAGGCATATAGATGTCTTAACAAAAGAACCAGAAAAATCATAGAAAGTGCTGATGTGAGAATAGATGAGAATATTGAACCAAAGAATGCAACTCATAATGACAGTCTAGTTTATGAGGACTCGAGTGAGATTGATGATGAGAAGGCTGAATCTAATGATTCTGAGAAATCAAAGGATGACTCAGAAGATACCACACCTAAGAAGCACAGCACTTGGGTAGAGCAACACCCTAAGGATCAAATCATTGGAGATCCTAAGGCAGGCGTTCAAACTAGACAAAGTGTAGTTAGCAATTACTCACTTGTGTCCACCATTGAACCCAAGACTGTGGCTGAAGCCAGTCTCGATGAAAGTTGGTTGAAATCTATGCATGAGGAGTTGGAGCAAATTGAGAAGAACTCCACATGGGAACTTGTTCCTAGACCTACTGATAAGAATGTTATTGGTACCAAATGGGTCTTTCGGAATAAGCTGAATGAAGATGGTCAAGTCATTAGAAACAAAGCAAGGTTGGTTTGTAAAGGCTATGCTCAAGTTGAAGGCATAGATTTTGAAGAGACCTTTGCACCGGTGGCTCGTCTGGAAGCTATTCGAATGTTTCTTGCATTGGCAGCATACAAAACCTTCAAGGTATTTCAGATGGACGTAAAGTCAGCTTTCTTGAATGGTTTACTTGAAGAAGAAGTCTACATTGAGCAACCTGATGGTTTTCTCATCAGCAAAAATTCAGATCTAGTGTGCAAATTGAAAAAGGCTCCTTATGGACTGAAACAAGCGCCAAGGGCATGGTATGCAAGGCTGGATCTCTATCTCCGCAAGATCGGTTTTGGAAAAGGAATGGTTGATAGCAATCTGTATGTCAAAACTGAGTTAAGCAAACAGCTGGTTGTCATTGTTTATGTTGATGACATAATCTTTGGTGGCAATGATGAGGAGACGTGCAGGAATTTTGCAGAAGAGATGAAGAAAGAATTTGAGATGTCAATGCTTGGAGAACTAAAGTTCTTTCTTGGTTTACAAGTTCAGCAGCTGAAACATGGCATCTTCATATCACAAATGAAATACATTAAGGAAATGCTGAAACGGTTCAATATGGAAGACAGCAAGCCAGTGAGCACACCAATGTCAACAAACACGAAGCTTAGCAAAGATGATAAGGCATCGTCCGTTGATCATACCACCTATCGCTCTATGATAGGAAGCTTGCTCTACTTGACTGCTACAAGACCAGATCTTCTACAAGCAATATGTATGGTTGCACGTTTCAAGCAGCACCAACTGAAACTCACCTTACAGCAGTGAAAAGAATCTTTCGATATCTGAAAGGTACTATGGAGCTTGGTATCTGGTATCCCAAAGGCAAATCCTTCACTCTTGTTGCATATTCTGATGCCGATTGGGCTGGATGCGTAGATGATCGCAAGAGTACTAGCGGCGGCGCATTTTATCTTGGAGACAGATTAGTTGCTTGGCATAGTAAGAAGCAAGACTCAGTATCCCTTTCTGTTGGAATTTGAGATGCATTGAGTTGAATCTTGAAGCATTGGTGTGTTTGGTGTCTCAAGCATCAAATTGTATTGGAATTATTGTCAACACTATGTCTCAATCATGTGTTGAAAGAGTGGAAGTGATAGAGCTCAAGAAGAATGAAAAAGGAAAACAGTGAAGAAAATCAGTTTTTCCAGGTGCAGTATACCCGGTCGACCGAGCTCCCTGACCGGTCGACCGAGCATGAAGAAAGTGCAAAATCAGAGCTTACAGTTATTTTTTGACACAGAGCATGCACGCGGTCGACCGAGGCTTCCAGGATGTCGACCGAGCTCGGGTTCCAGAATTTGACAACTTACAACTTTTGAAAGTTCGTCAGGCGCCCAGTTCACCCGGTCGACCGAGCAAAGTATGATGTCGACCGAGCACACGCAGACAGCAAGTATTGCAGAATTAGAAGTCTTTTGCTAAAAGTTAGGAATTTTTTGTAATTCGTTTGGGACTCTTTCTAAACGAATTGTAGCCTATTTTGGACACTCTTTGGGGTTGCTAAAACCTATATAAACACTCCTAATCTCGTTTTCAATAACAAGCATCAAAGAAAGAAGAGTTTGAGAGAGTTTTGGAGAGAAGAGTGCTTGGAGAAGAAGGTGCTTGTGTCTTGCTGTTGTGCTGCATCTTTCTACAGCAAGTGTGGACGAATTTGAAGCCTCATGAAGATGGTATTTTCGTTCATAAGATAAGTCTCTCTTTTATGCTTTAGATTTCTATTTGTAAGGGATTGAGAGAGAGAGAATTGTAGAGGGGAAAGGGCTGTAGATCAGTTTATCTTCTTTGCTGTAATCATCAAGTTGGTGCTTGGTGTTTTGGGGTTTGGTGATCCTGTCTGTGGGTGCAGACAAATTGTAAAGGGAGTTGTAGCTTCCTAGATAGTTGGTGCTATCTGAAACCTAAGGGAGTCGGTGCTTCCTAGATAGTTGGTGCTATCTGAAACCTAAGGGAGTCGGTGCTTCCTAGATAGTTGGTGCTATCTGAATTTAAGGGTTGGTGCTCTTTGTCGTCGGTGCGACTAAATAAGATTCAGACCTGTACCGGATTGTTGTTCGGACGGGATTGAACCGTGGACGTAGCCTTTTGGTGAACCACGTAAAATCTGGTGTCAATTGTGTGGTTTGATTTGAATTGTTGTTAGCAAGGACCTGTTTAAAAGAGATCACTGATTCACCCCCCCCCTCTCAGTGATCACGAGATCTAACAATTGGTATCAGAGCGTAAGGTTTCCCTTGATAAGCTTAACACGCTAAGGGTGATCCTTGTCAAATCACATGGCAACCAGCACAGCGAATATGAAAGCACCGTTGTTTGATGGTTCTAATTACACCTTTTGGAAGATTAGAATGCAGGCCTTCATCAAATCTCTTGGCTATGATGTCTGGGAGACTGTCAGAGTCGGTTACAATTCTGCCATTGTACCCACTGATGCTGCAACGAAGAAGTTAGCAGACAACGACTCTAAGGCGCAGAATGCACTCTTTAGCGGCCTTGTTGACAGCGAGCTGATCAAAGTTATAGCATGCAAGACAGCCAAGGAAATCTGGGATAAGCTGAAAAGCATCCATGAAGGAGATGAGAAGATCAAAGAAGCGAAATTGCAAACTCATCGCTCCCAATTTGAGTCTCTTCGCATGGAGGATAGCGAGAATGTTGATTCTTACATGCAACGGGTGAATGAAGTCACGAATGACATTCGTGGACTAGGAGAGGAGATTAAAGAACCAGTCATCGTCAAAAAGGTTCTAAGATCTCTCCTTCCCCGGTTTGATTCTAAAGTCTCAGCCATAGAAGAAGCCAAAGATCTGAACGAGTTTTCAATGGATGAGCTGCATGGTTCTCTCACTGCCTATGAGATGCGCATAGGTAAGACGTCTTCATCGGATAGAGAAGCGGCCTTCAAAGTTCAGAAAAAGGCAAAAGAGATTGCTGGTCATGATTCTGATGATGATGAGCTTGAGGCTCAATTTATTAGAAGGCTGAAGAAAGGAAGCAATGGCAAGTATAAAGGGAAGCTACCCTTTAAATGCTTCAATTGTGGCGGTGTTGGCCACTTTGCTGCGAAGTGCCCGCTGAAAGAAGACAATGATAATGACTCTTATGTTGATAAGAGTAAATGGAAGAAGAATTTCAGAAAGAAGGGCAAAGCAAAGAGCTTCATCAGTCAGCATAATGACAGCACGTCTGAATCTTCGGACGATGATGAATCAGTCGAGGCGACTGAAGCACTCTTCATGGTTACTATTGAAGAAGACGATGAGCAAGAGCTGGAAAACGAAGAGGAGGCTGAAGTGAATCTTGAAGAAGAGCTCATTGCTGCACTTGAGGAGCTTAGCAAGGAGCGAAGATCAAGTAAGAAAAATCTGAAACTTCTTCATGAATCTGAAATTTCAGTTATTGCTTTGAAAACTGAATTAGAAGAGTATAAAAGAATGGTAGATGTCCTAGAAATACAAATCTGTACCAAAACTGAGGAAGTGATGAAACTTGAGAATGAAATCCTTGGAGCAAGGACTGAAAATATGCAAATGAAACAAAAGCTCAAGGAGTTTCAAGCTATCAATGGTACATTGAAGCTGAATGAAATTTTGAAAGTTCAAAGACCCCCTCACTTCAGATTTGGAATAGGATTTGAGAATGGAGAATCTTCTAAGGTTACACCTTCTGTAGAGACGGTGTTTGTAAAGCAAGTTACTACACCTTCCAATTCTGTGAAGCCCACACTGCCTAGAAAAGAGCCCATTCAAGTGAGAAAGGACATGAAGCCTAACCAGCCATATAAAAGATACAAATTTTATGGCTATTGTTATCATTGCAATAGGTATGGACATAGAAGGGCAGATTGTAAATTCTATGTGAGAAACAGCCCAGTTGTGAGAAGGAACCCTTTCTCAATCCTAAATAGCCACAATATTGAGTGCTACAAGTGTCATAATTTTGGACACATGGCTAGGGATTGTAGGCTGCCTACTGTTAAACCAATTCAGGTTGAAAAGAAACCCAAGTTAGTCAAAACTTGGAGGGCAAAGAAAAGTGCAGAAAAAGGCAAGAAATCTCTCATTGTGCAAACCGCTTTCAATGCACAAAAGAAGACAGCACCATGGGTCCTTGATAGTGGCTGTTCGAGTCATATGACTGGTGATAAAGAAAAATTCATCAAATTACAGCACTATGAAGGTGGTTCGGTAAAGTTTGGTAACAATGATGGTGCCAAAATTGTTGGAAAAGGTGTTGTTCAGCTGATGGCAAACAAGATCAGATCTGAAGAGGTCTTATATGTGTCTGGATTGAGACACAATCTGTTGAGTGTGAGCCAGATCTGTGATAAGGGCCACGAAATTGTTTTTACAAAGAATGGGTTTGCTATCAAGAAGAGTAGCAACGGCAAAACAGTGGCTACTGGGTCAAGGACAGCTGGAAATCTTTACACCTTGTCAGATGGAGCTGAAAAGACATGCTTATTGAGTCGGTCAGAAGAGAGTTGGTTGTGGCACAAACGCCTTGGGCATCTAAGCTTTGGCAACATGTCAAAGATTTGCAATTCAAAGGCTGTTAGAGGTATGGCTACAGTCGAAAAGCCTTCAAACCCCATTTGTGACTCTTGTCAAAAGGGAAAGCAAACGAGGGTAATGTTCAAGACGAAGGAGCGTCATACGAAGAAACCTCTTGAGCTGGTACACACTGATCTCTGTGGACCGATGAGGACTCAAAGCACCAATGGAGATAAGTATTTTATGCTTTGCATTGATGATTTTACTCACATGACATGGGTATTATTTCTTAAGCATAAACATCAAGCACTTGATCGGTTCAAAGTGTTTAAAGCACAGGTTGAAAACATGCTAGGGAAGCAGATCAAGACGCTAAGGTCTGATCGTGGAGGCGAATTCACATCTGATGAATTCACTAAGTATTGTGAACATCATGGCATCCAAAGACAATACTCAGCCCCTAGAACTCCACAGCAGAATGGAGTTGTTGAGCGCAAGAACCGCACTGTGCAAGAAATGGCACGCACCATGCTGGTTGAAAGTAAGATGGCTGATAAGTATTGGAAAGAGGCGATTCATACGGCTGTTTATATTCAGAATCGTTGCTTGATCAGGCCACATGAAGATAAAACACCTTATGAGCTATGGTTTGGAAGAAAAGCTACAGTCAAGCACTTCAGAGTCTTCGGTAGCAAGTGTTACATCAAGCGGCTCGAACAAAATCCGGGCAAATTTGAAGAAAGAGCCGATGAAGGTATTTTTCTGGGTTACTCATCCTCTAGTAAAGCTTACAGATGCCTTAACAAAAGGACCAGAAAAATTATTGAAAGTGCTGATGTTAGAATTGATGAAAACCATGAGTCAAAGAAGGTAACTCATAATGACAGTCCAGTGTATGAGGACTCGAGTGAGATTGATGATGAAGTGGCTGAACCTGATTCTGAAAAGGCAAAAGATGATTCAGAGGATACTTCTCCTAGAAAGAAAAGTACTTGGGTAGAGCAACACCCTAAGGATCAAATCATTGGAGATCCTGAGGCCGGTGTAAAAACTAGACAAAGTGTAGTTAGCAATTACTCACTTGTGTCCACCATTGAGCCCAAGACAGTAGCTGAAGCTAGTCTAGATGAAAGCTGGTTAAATGCTATGCATGAGGAGTTGGAGCAGATTGAGAAAAACTCCACATGGGAACTAGTCCCTAGACCTACTGATAAGAATGTGATTGGTACAAAATGGGTCTTTCGGAACAAGCTGAATGAAGATGGTCAGGTCATACGAAACAAGGCAAGGTTGGTTTGTAAAGGCTATGCACAAGTTGAAGGCATAGATTTTGAAGAGACCTTTGCACCGGTGGCTCGTCTGGAAGCCATTCGTATGTTTCTTGCATTGGCTGCCTATAAAACCTTCAAGGTATTTCAGATGGATGTTAAGTCAGCTTTCTTGAATGGTTTACTTGAAGAAGAGGTCTACATTGAGCAACCTGATGGCTTTCTAATTAGCAAAAATTCAGACTTAGTTTGCAAGCTGAAGAAGGCTCTATATGGACTGAAACAGGCGCCAAGGGCATGGTATGCAAGGCTGGATCTTTATCTTCGCAAGATTGGTTTTGGAAAAGGACTAGTTGATAGCAATCTGTATGTCAAATCTGATTCAAGCAAACAGCTGGTGGTTATTGTTTATGTTGATGACATAATATTTGGAGGCAATGATGAGAATATGTGCAGGATTTTTGCTGAAGATATGACGAAAGAATTTGAGATGTCTATGCTTGGAGAGCTAAAGTTCTTCCTAGGATTACAAGTTCAGCAGCTGAAAAATGGTATTTTTATATCTCAGATGAAATATATAAAGGAAATGCTGAAGCGTTTTAACATGGAAGACAGCAAGCCCGTGAGCACGCCAATGACAACGAACACGAAACTTAGCAAAGATGATAAGGCTTCGTCCGTTGATCACACCACCTATCGTTCTATGATAGGAAGCTTGCTTTACTTGACTGCTACAAGACCAGATCTTCTACAAGCAGTATGTATGGTGGCTCGATTTCAAGCATCACCAACTGAGACGCACCTTACAGCAGTGAAAAGGATATTTCGATATCTAAAAGGTACTATGGAGCTTGGAATATGGTATCCTAAAGGTAAATCCTTTACTCTTGTCGCATACTCAGACGCCGATTGGGCTGGTTGCGTAGATGATCGCAAGAGTACAAGTGGTGGTGCATTCTATCTTGGTGATAGATTAGTAGCTTGGCACAGCAAGAAGCAAGACTCCGTCTCACTTTCGACAGCGGAAGCAGAATATATTGCAGCGGCAACTTGTTGTACGCAAGTGTTATGGATGCGGCAAATGCTCTCTGATTTAGGAGTTCCAACAACAGATCCTACGCCGATCCTCTGTGATAACACTAGTGCAATTCATATCTCCAAGAATCCAGTTCAGCATTCAAGGACTAAACATGTTGCAATCCGCTATCACTTTCTCAAGGATAAAGTTGCAGATGGTGAGGTAAAGTTGGAATACGTTCCTACTACTGAGCAAGTGGCTGATATCTTCACAAAACCTTTGCCAAAGGAAGTCTTCGAGTATCTCCGAAAGAAATTAGGAGTTACTCATTCTCCTACACCTTAGGAGATGTGCCAGAAAGGGGGAGCAATGAATTCGTTGAATATCTTATTTGCTCCTAGATTGGTCCCTTTGGAATTATTGTCAAAGGGGGAGAAGATTATGCATGTCATCTTGAGAAGGTTATCTGGAGATTGGTATCAAGTTATGCTGAGAAGATTATGCAAGGAAAGACTATATGCATGTTGAAGTTAGTCTTATGCTAAGAAGATGGAAATATGATAGCATGAGGAAGATGGAAGATTGGAATGAAAATTGGTATCAAGATAGTGAATGAGAAGATCATGTTCCAAGGGGAGTTTATTGTTCTAAAAAGGCTCTATGATATCAAGATGTTCCAAGTGTCTGTGTTGAAGTTCCAAGTGTTGCCAACAATTCCAAAGGGGGAGATTGTTGGAATTTGAGATGCATTGAGTTGAATCTTGAAGCATTGGTGTGTTTGGTGTCTCAAGCATCAAATTGTATTGGAATTATTGTCAACACTATGTCTCAATCATGTGTTGAAAGAGTGGAAGTGATAGAGCTCAAGAAGAATGAAAAAGGAAAACAGTGAAGAAAATCAGTTTTTCCAGGTGCAGTATACCCGGTCGACCGAGCTCCCTGACCGGTCGACCGAGCATGAAGAAAGTGCAAAATCAGAGCTTACAGTTATTTTTTGACACAGAGCATGCACGCGGTCGACCGAGGCTTCCAGGATGTCGACCGAGCTCGGGTTCCAGAATTTGACAACTTACAACTTTTGAAAGTTCGTCAGGCGCCCAGTTCACCCGGTCGACCGAGCAAAGTATGATGTCGACCGAGCACACGCAGACAGCAAGTATTGCAGAATTAGAAGTCTTTTGCTAAAAGTTAGGAATTTTTTGTAATTCGTTTGGGACTCTTTCTAAACGAATTGTAGCCTATTTTGGACACTCTTTGGGGTTGCTAAAACCTATATAAACACTCCTAATCTCGTTTTCAATAACAAGCATCAAAGAAAGAAGAGTTTGAGAGAGTTTTGGAGAGAAGAGTGCTTGGAGAAGAAGGTGCTTGTGTCTTGCTGTTGTGCTGCATCTTTCTACAGCAAGTGTGGACGAATTTGAAGCCTCATGAAGATGGTATTTTCGTTCATAAGATAAGTCTCTCTTTTATGCTTTAGATTTCTATTTGTAAGGGATTGAGAGAGAGAGAATTGTAGAGGGGAAAGGGCTGTAGATCAGTTTATCTTCTTTGCTGTAATCATCAAGTTGGTGCTTGGTGTTTTGGGGTTTGGTGATCCTGTCTGTGGGTGCAGACAAATTGTAAAGGGAGTTGTAGCTTCCTAGATAGTTGGTGCTATCTGAAACCTAAGGGAGTCGGTGCTTCCTAGATAGTTGGTGCTATCTGAAACCTAAGGGAGTCGGTGCTTCCTAGATAGTTGGTGCTATCTGAATTTAAGGGTTGGTGCTCTTTGTCGTCGGTGCGACTAAATAAGATTCAGACCTGTACCGGATTGTTGTTCGGACGGGATTGAACCGTGGACGTAGCCTTTTGGTGAACCACGTAAAATCTGGTGTCAATTGTGTGGTTTGATTTGAATTGTTGTTAGCAAGGACCTGTTTAAAAGAGATCACTGATTCACCCCCCCCCTCTCAGTGATCACGAGATCTAACACTTTCGACAGCGGAAGCGGAATATATTGCAGCGGCAACTTGTTGTACGCAAGTGTTATGGATGCGGCAAATGCTCTCTGATCTAGGAGTTCCTACAACGGATCCTACGCCGATCCTATGTGACAACACGAGTGCAATTCATATATCTAAGAATCCTGTTCAGCACTCTCGAACAAAGCATGTAGCAATTCGTTATCATTTTCTTAAAGATAAAGTTGCTGATGGAGAGGTCAAGTTGGAGTATGTTCCAACAACTGAGCAAGTGGCTGATATTTTCACGAAACCTCTGCCAAAGGAAGTCTTCGAGTATCTCCGGAAAAAGTTAGGAGTTACTCACTCTCCTAAACCGTAGGAGTTGTGCTTGAAAGGGGGAGCAATGTATTCCTTGAATATCCTATTCGCTCCTCGGTTTGGTCCCTTTGGACTTGTTGTCAAAGGGGGAGAGATGTTATGCTATGATAGCAAGGAGAGATGTTATGCTATGAAAGCTAGGAAGAGATGTTATGCTATGAAAGTTAGGAAGAGATGTTATGCTATGAAAGCTAGGAAGAGATTGTTAACAGTGCATGGTTGTTATTTCAGAATTTTAGAATTGGTTCCAAGTGAGTGTTGAAAAGAACTTGGAAGAGCTGCAAGCTGGAGTTGAAAGTGTTGAAGTTCCAATAGTGTTGCCAACAATTCCAAAGGGGGAGATTGTTGGAATTTGAGATGACTTGAGAAGTCTTTTGATGAATTGAAGAAGTTAGCATCTCAAGTATTGTTTTGAGTTGGAATTCTTGTCAACACATTGTCACAAACATGATGTTAATAAGCTAGTGTTGATAGAGCTGAAAGAAGAATCAAAATTGAAACAGTCAGGAATTCAGAATTCCTGAAGCAGAGCACGCGGTCGACCGAGCTCTTCATGCGGTCGACCGAGAAAGAAGAAACCTGCAGAAAACAGTTTCAGGCACCTCTCAGTTATTTTCGTGACACAGTGTGTCTTCGGTCGACCGGGACCCCAGGATGTCGACCGAGCTCGAAATTGTCTGTTTTCCAGTCAGTGTCTTCGGTCGACCGAGCAAGCCATGATGTCGACCGAGCACGGGAACCAGAGTTGCGCAGAATTAGAAGTTTTGCACGAAAATTCAGCACTCTTATCTAATTTGTTTGGGACTCTTTCTAAACGAATTGTAGCCCGTTTTAAATACAATTAAGGGTTATCAAAACCTATAAAAAGGCATGTAAGGGTCGTTCTTAAAGACACACCAGAAGAGAAGAGTTTTAGAGAGAAAATAGAGAGAGTTTTGGAGAGAAGAAGAGTGCTGGTGCTGTGTTGCTGTGTTGCTGCATTATCAGACGTTTTCTACAGCAATTGTGGACGAGATTATGCTCTAGAAGATGGTGATTCGTCCATGAGTTAAGTGTCTCTCCTTTATGCTTTAGATTTCAATTTGTAAGGGATTGAGAGAGAGAGAATTGTAGAGGGGAAGGGCTGTAGACAGAATTAATCTTCCATTCTGTTTTTACATCAAGTTGGTGCTTGGTGTTTAGGGTTTGGTGATCCTATCTGTGGGTGCAGATAAATTGTAAAGGGAGTCGGTGCTTCCTAGATAGTTGGTGCTATCTGAAACTAAGGGTTGGTGCTCTTTGTCGTTGGTGCGACTAAATAAGATTCAGATCTGTCCCGGATTGGTGTTCGGACAGTCTTTGAACCGTGGACGTAGCCTTTCGGTGAACCACGTTAAATCTGGTGTCATTGTGTGATTTGACTTGTTTTGTTGTTGAATTGGACCTGTTTTTAGAAATCACTGATTCACCCCCCCCCCCTCTCAGTGATCGCGGTATCCAACATAGTTTTCTCATTACTAAAACATGGGGTAACCCACTTCAAAACATTAAAAGAATTGGAGAAAGAACCCAAAACAAAAGTCTTTTTACACAAAAGAATGTATGATGGTTCGGCCGACTAAGCGGGTAGTCTCGATATACATTTGACCCCTTTATTGTCATTAAAAGAAAGTGATTTGGTGCCACCGAAGATCATTAACAATCACAAGGGATTAAGTGTACATTTAGACTTGAGGGTTTTTCCCAAGGGGTATAGGCCATAGTCCAAGATACTTCTCACCATGAGTTCTAGGCTTGTAAAAGGTTGAATGGGCTTCACTTGTAGAAAGGATAAAAGGGCTGAATTGGGCTTGGATATAGGCTTGAAGTGGACTTGAATGTTATACCCAATAAGTCTTCCTTAAAAGTAGGTTTAAGTCCTTTTAATCAGGCCCACAACTGGCCTCATCCAAGCTCAATCAGTCCATCAGAAGCAAGCCCAAACAGTCCCTAAAGTAGCCCACAATTCATGTCAAAATAGCCCAACATTAGGACTCAAAAACAGCCCGAGAGTTGACCTTAAAACAGGCCCAAAAGACACCTAGGAAATGGGCTCATCACAATCTCCAATTGGGCCATCAAACGGCCCTAAATAGACCCTTAGTCAGGCCCAAACCCGAGCCCAGACTGAGCTGGGATCGCTCGAGCGGACCTAGACAGAAGCTGGGTCGCTCGAGCGGCCCAGTGGGTCGCTCGAGCGAGGGCCAGGCAGTGCCTGGTCCGCTCGAGCGGCCCAGTGGGTCGCTCGAGCGGACTGGGCCTGCCCCGTCCAGCCCGAGTGCAGAAATCCTCTTTTTTTTTTGTTTTTCTTCCTCTTTTCTTGCTCATTTCCATTCCCTTTCATTCGTTTCTTCCATACACAATTCTACAACATCTTGGGCCTCTTCTCAACCTCCACAAATCATCAAACCATCATCCATAATCATCTAATTAACACAAACTCAACACTTTTTAAAAGAATCCAAGTTCTTTTCCCTTTTCTTTGAACACCCACTTGAACACAATGAAACAAAACTTTCCAAGAAACCAAAGTGAGAGCAAACTTCCAATGAATGGTAGAACAACAACATAAATTAAGATAGCTATTACAATGGTCCATTAAATCAAAATAAACCATAAACTAAAGAAGATTAACACAAAAAGGAAAATTCATAAAATGGAACCAATGAGAGAAAGCATCACATTAATGTTGAAATCTACTTGCCTCTAGCCAAGATATGATCAAAATTACTCTTCAAACCAAGCCTTAGAGCCTTAAGCTTCAAATCTACAAAAACCCCAAAATTTTCCCAAGAAAACCCTAAAATGTGAACATTGGTAAACCTCCAAGGAAAACCCTAGCAAATGGGTTTAAAACACTCCAAATGGAGAGGAAAACAAGGATCTTGAGTTTAGAAAACTATTGCTAACCTTGAGGAACCCAAACAAGGAAGAGAGGCTTGAATGAGGGGCTTCTCTTAGCTCAAACTCCTCAAGAAGAGTATCATTGGGAAGCTTGAAGAGGGAGGAAGAATTTGAGGAGATCAATCCTCCAAGAACACCTCACCAAGTGAGAGTTTCAGATGAGAGAGAGTGAGAAGAAAGGAGAGGGAAAGCCCTAGCAAAGAAAGTTGCTGGAAATGGAATGAAGAAGGAGAAAGAAGAGCCCCCTTCTTAAGAGACAAGTCTTGTGGGCCCCGATCTTCACAAGACTACAAATGGTGCTTGCGGGCCCCGAACGAAAACGACGAAGAAGACAAAAATGATCGGCGAAATTTCTACTTTCCAAAAAGTATATTTTTGACAATTTCTGAAATTTTCGAAATTTGGGTACAGGTTTTGTGTGAAATGTCAGTTTTGCCCTTTTTCTCGAAAAACGCGATTTCTGATCACAAAGTCAAGTTGGCCAAAACATGAAAGTTGATGATCTAGATGAAATAAGTCAAAATACACAAAAATTGGGATTTTACAAGCATCATGAATCAACTCAACAATTTCACACACAATCCACGGGCGCCCCGGCCCGTGTCAAACTTAAGTCAAAGACTAACAAAGGTTCTCAAAGCTAATCAAACATTCTAATCTAGCTTAATAAAATAAGCTAATCATCCACTAACCCCACTTATCCACTAATCACGATTAAAACATAATTAAATACTTCAAACCTGGGTCGGGGTCTGACAGAACTCCTGCTAACTCTGCTGGTAGTATCAATTTGTAAGCCACTTCACCAATGCGCATATCAATCTCAAACGGTCCTATGTATCTTCGAGCCAATTTCCCTTTCTATCCGAATCTCATAGTTCCTCTAGTTGGTGAGACCTTGAGAAACACCTTGTCTCCGACCTGAAACTCCAAATCTCTCCTCTTGGGGTTTGCGTGGCTCTTCTGATAGTCTCTTGCAATCTTCAACCTGTCAATGATCTGTTTCACCTTCTCACTGGTATCATTGATGATCGAAGGTCCATGAAAACTCCGAACACCAATCTCTTCCCAACAAATCGGGGTCTTGCACTTTCGTCCGTACAGTGCCTCGAACGGTGCCATCCCGATACTGAAGTGATAACTATTGTTGTAGGCAAACTCGCACAAAGGAAGACTCTTCCCCTAGTTTTCCCGAAGTCGATAACACATCACTGCAACATATCATCCATAGTTTGATTGGGGCCCTCTAAGTCTGACCATCTGTCTGAGAGTGATATGCAGTGCTGAAACTTAGTGTAGTACCCAAAGCTGCTTGCAAACTAACCAAAAATCTGCCCACAAACCTCATATCTTTGTTCGAAAGAATGGAATCTGGAATGCCATGTAATCTGACGATGCTCTCGATGTACTTGTGTGCCAAAACATCCATGGATCCTCTCATCCTCATAGGAATGAAGTGTATTGACTTGGTGAGCCTGTCAACAATCACCCAAATACCGTCATTGCCCCTCGTGGGTGGTAATCCTGCCACAAAGTCCATGGTGATGTGTTCTCACTTCCATTTTAGTGTCTCCAATGGTTGAAGTAACCCTGGAGGTTTCTGATGCTCAACCTTCACTTGCTCACACAGTAGACATCTCGAGATGAATCCTGCAATGTCCTTCTTCATGTTGTTCCACCAGTAAAAACTCTTCAAGTTCTGATACATTTTGGTGCTCCCAGGGTGAATAGCATAACGAGAATGGTGTGCCTCAGCCATAATCTCGTTCTTCAAATTATGAACACCCGGTACACACAGTCTATCCTAGCAATACAACACTCCATCTAAGAGTCTGAACTCTGGCATGTCTGCTATACTATCAAACACTCTGACTAACTCTGGGTCCTCTCTCTGACTGCCCTTGATTCTTACTAGAATCTCTGGTTCCCAAGTGTGCATGTTGGCAACCACAATTCTCTCACTCTGAGGCTGGAACTCTATGGCCAAATCTCTGAATAACTATGTCAAAGACCACTCTGTCTGTAAACATCCGGTATTCACTGTCTTTCTGCTCAAAGCATCTGTTACTACATTTGCTTTCCCGGGATGATACTTTATCGGAAAATCATAGTCCTTGATGTACTCCATCCATCTGGTCTGCCTCATGTTCAAATTCTTCTGTCCAAACAAGTACTGAAGACTCCTGTGATCCAAGTGAACCTCAAATTTCTCTTCATACAAGTAGCGTCTCCACATTTTTATTGACATAACCACTACTGCAAGCTCCAAAACATGGGTAGCGTATCTCTTCTCATGTTCTTTCAGTTGTCTGGACCCATAGTCCACTACTTTTCCTTCTTGCATGAGTATGCATCCCAATCCAATGCCTGAGGCATCAGTAAAAATCATAAATCCTCCATTCCCTGAAGGTAAGGTAAGGATAGGAGCTGTGGTCAGTCTGGTCTTCAACTCTTGGAAATTCTCTTCACACTGTTCTGTCCACACAAAAAAGGAACATCTTTCCTTGTCAATTTGGTCAATGGGGCTACTATACTGGAGAATCCCTTCACGAACCTTCTGTAATATCCTGCCAAACTGAGAAAACTCCCGATATCTGACACTGACTTCGGACTCTGCCAACTGACTACTGCCTCAATCTTCGCTGGATCTGCTGCTAAGCCTTCCTTAGAGATGATATGTCCAAGAAAAGACACTTGCTCAAGCTAAAAATCACGCTTACTCAGCTTGGCATAGAGTTGATTCTCTCTCAGAATCTGTAATGAACTCCTCAAATGCTCTGCATGCTCATCTCTGGACCTCGAATAGACTAGAATATCGTCTATAAATACAACTGTGAACTGATCTAAGCATGGTGCAAATATCCTGTTCATCAAAGCCATGAATACTCCAAGTGCATTGGTCAGCCCAAATGGCATAACCAAGAACTCATAATGTCCGTATCTGGTCCTAAATGCTGTCTTCTGCACATCCTGATCCCTGACTCGTATCTGATGGTAGCCTAATCTCAAGTCTATCTTGGAGAAATGTTGTGCACCTGCAACTGATCAAACAACTCATCTATCATTAGTAAAGGATACTTGTTCTTGATCGTAACTTGATTCAGCTGCCTGTAGTATATGTACATACGCATCGATCCATCCTTCTTCTTCACAAACAACACCGGTGCACCCCATGGTGATACACTCGGTCTCACGAGTCCTCTGTCCAAGAGATCCTATAACTGAGCTTTCATCTCCCTTAGCTCTGCTGGAGCCATTTGGTAAGGTGCTTTTGATATCGGTGCCATCCCTAGAACAAGCTCAATCGTGAACAAGCTCAATCGTGAAATCAATCTCTCGAACCGGTGGTAATCCAGGTATCTCCTCCGGAAAGACATCCTGGAACTCACAAACAACTGGATATCCTCCACCAATTTGGATAATTTATCCTCCGTGATAAATGCGAAATAACCCTCACATCCACTCCCAAGCATTCTGTTTGCCCTCAAGGCTGAAATGACTCTAGTGGACACGGGTCTCCGCTCTCCAACAATCTCCACATAGTCTGCTAACACTTGCAACCTGACTGTCTTGTTGAAGCAATCCACACTGCTTTGTAGGTGGATAACCAATCCATCCCTAATATCACATCAAAGTCTTTCATCCCTAGGATGATCAAATCGGTAGATAAAATAAAGTTCTCCACCTGTACTTTGCATGTTGGATAATATGACTCACATTGCACTGTCTTCCCTAAGGGAGTATTAACAAACAGAATATAATGCAATGGAGCTATGTCTCCCACCTAGAAATGCCCTCTCCAAGAACCTTGAGAGAACTCAAAGGGCTTCAAGGGAGATTGGCCTACATCAGACGGTTCATCTCCAATCTTTCGGGGAAATGCCGTCCATTCTCCCGGTTGATGAAAAAAGGTGTAAACTTTGTCTGGGATGCTGATTGTGAAGCTGCTTTCCAAGATATCAAGTCATACCTGACAAAAGCTCCAGTGTTAGCTACTCCTACCACTGGAAAACCATTCATCTTGTACACAAGAGCCCTTGATCACTCTTTGGGAGCTCTGCTTGCACAAGAAAATGATCAAAGAAAAGAAGCTGCTCTATATTACCTCAGCCGCATGCTAGTAGGTGCAGAGCATCGCTACTCTCCAGTCGAAAAAGAATACCTTGCAGTGATGTTCGCCGTACAAAAGCTGCGTCACTACTTGCTTTCCAACACAGTATACCTGGTCTCGAGGGTCAACCTTTTGAAGGTCCTTGTCACAAAGGCAAGTTCTCTCAACGCTTGACTGGCAAAATGGTCCATCCTTCTGTCACAATTTGATATTAGGTATGTACCACAAAAGGCAATCAAAGGGCAAGCTCTAACGGACTTCCTCGCAGAGCATCCATTGCCTAAAGATTCTCCACTCAGAGATGATCTCCCAGACTAACCAGACTACAATGTGGAGACTTTCTCGCAAAGTGCCTCCTGGGACATGTACTTTGACGGTGCAACCAGGACGAATGAAAAAAGACAGCTAATCTCGGGAGTTGGCATCCTCTTTGTTAGCCCCGACAAATACATGATTCCACACGCTTTCTCGCTGCTGGAACCATGCACAAATAATGCAGCTGAATATCAAGCTCTAATCCTAGGATTGGAACTCGCCATCGAATCCGGTATCACCATGCTGGAAGTCTTTGGAGACTCTCAACTGATCGTCAACCAGATGAATCAGAAATTTGAAGTCAGGAAGCCAGATTTACTGCCTTACTACAACAAGGCACAATCACTTCTGCAAAAGTTTGACATCTGTCACATCACCCACATTTGTAGAGGTGAAAACATACGTGCAGATGCCCTAGCTGGACTTGCCGCATCCATGGCAATTCAGGAAGGGGAAAACATGCAAATCACAGTGTGTGAAAGAAGAATCCTTCCTCCTCTTAACACACACCAAGCTGTTGCTGAATGCCACTAAGTGGTTGGAAGTAGGATTTCAATCCTTCAAACTTCAATCGGCGACTGGAGGGATCCGTTCATTGATTACATTATGTTTGGAATCCTACCTGAAGATCCAAAAGAACGGGTAAGCACCCAAAGGCGAACCCCAAGCTTTCATTTGGATATTCCTTCAAAAATCCTTTATAGGAAATCCTTCAACGGAGTACTTCTACGCTGCTTGTCACAACAAGAGGCTGAAGAAACACTCAAAGAAGTTCATGCTGGTCTTTGCGGAGCTCATCAGGCTGGTCCCAAGCTCTATGATCATATAAAAAGGTTAGGATATTAGTGGCCTACCATGGTAGCTGACGCAATGCAATTTGCTAAGCGCCGCCAACAATGCCAAATTTATGGAGATTACATTCACATGCCTCCAGAATGGCTTCATCCTACAGCGATCTCATGGCCTTTCGAAGCCTGGGGTATGGACATCATAGGTCCTATTTCTCCCCCTTCGAGCATAGGTCATCACTTCATCTTCGCCGCTACGGATTATTTCTCCAAGTGGTTAGAAGCATTTGCGTTTAATGAAATGAAGACCTCATCAGTCCTTCAGTTCCTGCGCACCAACATCATTTGTCGTTTCGGCATACCCAAAATATTCGTCCATGATAACGGACCACAATTCTGGGATCATCGATTCTACAGGTTCTGCGAATAATACAAAATCCAAAGCTGTCCTTCGACTCCATACAATCTGGCAGCAAACGGGTTAGCAGAAGCTTTCAACAAGACACTCTGCAAAATCATCAAAAAAATGGTCTCTAGTCACAAAAGAGACTGGAGCGACAAAATGTCTGAAGCTTTGTGGGCCTATCGAACCACCGTTCGAGGACCAACCCATAGCACACCATTCTCCTTGGTCTATGGATGCGAAGCTGTCGTGCCCTTGGAAGTACAAATTCCTTCCTTGAGGGTATCCTTGCAAAATGACATGACTCAAGAAAGCAATGTCAAATTGCGACTCCATAGCTGGACAATCTCGATGAAAGACGGTTCGAATCTCAACAAAGCATTGAACTTTACCGAGCACGCATGGCAGGATCTTTCGATAAAAAGGTCAGGCAACGCGCCTACAAAAAGAGTGACTTGGTTCTTGCGGTAAAAAGACCAATGGTCTTCGCTCACAAGTCCAAAGGCAAATTTGAGCCAAAATGGGAGGGACCCTACGTCATCGATAAGGTTTTCTCCAACGGCGCATACGCACTTCTAAACATGGGAGGTGACAGATGTATGCTGCCCATCAACGGCAAGTTCTTAAAGCGGTACTACCCTTGAAGACTTACCCAACTGGGTAAGAGCAATGCCTGTACGGCCAAAACCGGTTTCCAGGTACACGCTCGCTAAACCCACCCTTTTTTAGAATTTTCATGTCAAATGTTGAAATTTCTAGAAATTTAAACAATGCTTACTTCCATCGTTTCATTGTTCAAAAAAAAAAAAAAAACCCAAGTTTAGGAACCTTTCCTTAACTTGACCAAAATTCTCAACCCTTGAACCCAAAATTCATGGTTTGAAACAAAACCCGGATTCAGGGATTTCCACCCTAGTCCACCCTGTCTTTTACCGCCAAAATGGTTTTAGGTCAAATCTTATGACCCTCGTGTCTTAAAAAAAAAAGAAACAAAAAAAAATGGTTTTTTCAGAAAACCGCGGGGAAGCGACGCTTAGTTGATACTCGCACAAATCGGAAGCATGCGAACCACGTTCGACACTTCCAAAATTGCAGGGAAGCTACATTTCGTCGATACTTGCAAAATTCAAAAACCATGGAGACGCAACATTTCAGTTGATATCCATAACCCAAAGGTTCGAGAAAACCACAAATTTAAAAAATCGTGGGAAACGATATCAAGTCAGTACCCGAAAAACCAAAATTTTTGAAAAGCAAGGATGCGACATTCCATCGATACTTGCACCCAAATCCGCGAGGATGCGACATTCCATCGATACTCGCAACCGAATGAGCAAGGATGCGACATTCCATCGATACTTGCAAGAACATTCAGCAGGGAGGCGACTTTTAGTCGATACTTGCATTTTTGAAAACCAAACAGGCTATAGATGCCACCAAACCAAAACGGCTATAAATGCCACCAAAACCGGTTATCAATGCCACCAAAACAGGCTATAAATGCCACAAACCGACTATCAATGCCACCAAAACAAAACCGGCTATCAATGCCACAAACAAAAAATTGGCTTTCAAAAACCCCGGCTATAAATGCCACAAACTTGGCTATCAATGCCACAAACCAAAAACCGGCTATCAATGCCACAAATTCGGCTATCAATGCCACAAAAAAAAGCTGACTCTCATGCCAAAATTGGCTTCCATGCCACGAGCAAAAATCTGGCTTCCATGCCAAAACAATCATTTGACAAAAGATTTTCACAAAATGACAAGCTTTTGATCAAATCCCATTTAGCAATTACTTTATCACAAAAAGATTTAAGTAAGCGTAGGGGAAAAAAAAGGGCATCCCATTTAGCAATTACTTTTATCACAAAAAGATTCAAGTGAGCGTAGGGATAACAAAAAAAAAGTACCAAAGAAAAATACATGTGGTACCAAAAAAAAAAGAAAGTGTTCACAAACACTACAAAAAAAAAAGAAGAGAAAAGTACCAAAAAATACAAGTGGTACTAAAAAGAAAAAAAGAAGAAAGAAGGATGATTTCTGTTAAAAAAAACACAAGAGCTCAATCAAAAATGGTCTCCAGCCAAGAGTTCAGCTCCTTAAGCAAACTTTTGGCCTCAGCCGTCAAGGATTCCAAGGCACGCTTCTTCAGGAATTTGCCATGAGATGCTTGAGTGGGCTGTAACCCTTCTTTCGCACCGGGAAGCTTATCTCGAGCAGTTCGCCATTGTTTGTTCTCATCAGACTTCCTTTTAAGAACTCAATTGGCATCTACAACCCAGTGAATCAGAGCAGTCTCCCTGCCACGAGCCTCTGTTATTGCAGTCCACTTGGCAGCGATTTGTGCCTGCAGATGCTCAAGACGTTTCCTAGCCTCATCGACCTCCCTATCAAGGATGTTAAGATCATGTGTCAGCCCAATGATGTTTAGCTCTTCTAAGTTCTTCTCTCGGACTACCTGCTTCCTGCTTTCTGTAGCCTCATCCAGGTTAGACTAAGCCTTATCAGCAGGGTCCAAGAACATCTCCTTGAAGAACTGGTCATCTAGAAAACCCATGGTCTCAAACCACCTGTCACCCAGCTCAATGATCCCATCAACGATCGCCCTGGCACTTGTGACAACTAGACCAGCCTCTTCAGCATCACCGAGAATCTCTCGCACATGCTGGATCATCCCAAATCCGGCATCTAAGTGCCCAGAAAGCAGAGTCTCAATCCAAGAGCTCAGAACTCGCACCACCACCTTCTTCGCAAAAAGAAGAGATGGCCCAGCTGAAGATTCGCCCAACTTCGTTGGTCGGCTGCTCATGTCATCATCTGTTGGAAGAGTAACAAAAGAACTCTTTCCAGTTGAAGGTGCTCCTGCTCAGGAAGGAATCTCAGCACGAGGTATCTCCTCAACATTATCAGAACTGGTCCCAGGAGTCTCTACCTCTGGATCAACCTCTGGCATCCCTTGCTCTGGTTTTGAAGGAAGCAACGGACCCTCCTCCGTCACTTCAAAACCTGCCAAGGAAACACAAAAAGGTATGAATATGATCCTGTTTGAAAATCATTATCAAGGTTATAACTACAAAATACCTTCTTCGACGACTGGCGGAACACTTTCTTCCTCCATGAACTCATCGGAAGCATCATCAACATTTGCATCCATCGATGGTCCAAAGTCATCGGAATCCTGTGGCAAGTCAGCTGGCAAGAAATGTGTTAGCAAACCAAGTCACAGACAAAAAAAAAAGAAAGCAAAAGAAGTCATACCAATTGGAGATTCTGGATTCACTCCAGAGTCCCTCGGTTCTTCTTCAGGTGCCCCGACAGGATCCGTCACCACCTCATCGACTGGAACCTCAGGCATCACCAAGTCTTCCTCTGCTAAAAAAAAAAGAAAAGTAAAGCAGAAACAAGAAGCAAATCAGAACATGGAAAAATCCCATGAAAACAAATGGAAAGAGAAAAAGGAAGAATCATACCTTCACCGACGGTCTCTTCTTCTCGGCTTCTCTTCTCTGGAGGCTCGTCAGCATCCACTGGCACATCCTCATTGATAGAAAGAGGAACTTCCAAGTCAGGAGAGTCCTCATGCTACCCCTTGCTGCGATGATGACTCCTCCTCCTCTTACTCCTGCGGGCTCGCTTCTTGGAGGAACCTGCCCCGCTGTCAGAGTCAGGTTTCCCACTTGACTCCTCACTGGATGGTCTACTCTTGCCAGTAGACTCCACGGAAGCTTGCCTCTGTGCCGCTTGCATCCAAGCACCAAGTTCGGCTTCCTCCTGTTCTAGCTGCTCTAAAGCCTCATCAGGTATTTCTCGAACAGCTTCAGAACCAATGACACCCTGGTCACCGAGAAAGCCTATCTTGTGCTTCTCTCCAGAAAGGAAGGCCCAAACTTCCTCTCGCCGGACGCCATCCGACTTTCCAAGGCCCTTTCTAGATGCCAGCTTCACATCAAGCTCCTTTTTGGAAAGCCCCCGATATGCCGAAAAGCTCTCCGCGAACCACTTCGCAAAGCTGGCAGTCCGGGAAGTCAGCAACACAGGATAAGAAATCATGGCTGTAGTATCTTCAGCACTATAGAAAGCCCATGCATTTCTCCCGTCCTGTAAACCTCCAAAGCGCTTCACCATGCTTGAAGGCGCTCCAACAACGCCTTGAGAAAAGCCTAGCTGCAAAGCAAAGTGAGAGGGTACATACGGTTGGATGTCGACGAAAAGATTTCTACGGTACACCATCGTGCTGACACATATGCTGAAAAGCCACTCTCTCTCTCTGCATTCATCAAGGAATAATGCCTTCCCGACCCCGCCCTGGTAGAGTCTCGGGAGGCACCAAAATCAAAAGCCTTCTTCCGCAACTCCGGAGAAAGCTTCATTGAAGACTGCCCCATCTCGACGTCCCTGAACCGTCGGATCCTCATGCGGGCAAACAAAAGTGATTCGGACATGGCTTTGCCCTTAGCCAGTCGAATCATTAGAGGATCATCATCCTGTGCAGCACCCAGCCGGTGGAAGCCAGGACAGTGGTACACATACCACGAATAAAATATATGGGCTGAAAATACCCAATTCATGGGAAGCCCAAGCCGAACCAAAAAAGCAGCAGCCTGCAGTTCGGTACACAGGTAGGAGTAAAGAGCTGGCACTAAAGCAAGCTGCTCTCCAAACGCCATCTGACAAGCCGGAAAAATACAATGCGGCCTGATGTGCGTTCCATCTCCTCCAGCAAAAAAAACCTCACCAAGCCAATAAGTGAGGTAAACAGCGAGATCTCTCCACAGTGCAATGTCAGGACAAATGACGCTTGTAGTTGCACAGAAATCTCGCAACTCTTCTTGCATGGCTAAGATCTTCTTCGAACTTGGATCCTGGGCCCTGGCTTCTTGGGTCACACTATCAGAAGACTCCCTGCTGTCAGAAAAGTTGGGGAATGAAGAGCTAGAACTCTTCCAACTGCTGGATCTAACTGAAAGAAATTGCGATTCAGATCTGAAACTTCTCATAAAGAGACTACTATGGCTGATGCAAAGCATGACAGATTTTAAAAAATCTGATTTCTGCACTATGCAGCGGAAATCAGCCATAAAGAATCGCATAGAAACTCCATTAAATCATGACCAACAAGTGTATAATTAAAGGAGAATGAAGAAGACTCATACCTCAAAGATTTGTAGACTTCAAATCTCTGAAAAAATAGATCCAAAGGCGCGAACTCAGACTTGCAATTTGCAAACAAGTTGCTGGAATTTTCTTGCACTAGTATTGCCTTTGATCTTCTCCTCTATCTCACTTCCAAATCTGATTGGCTAAGATGGTGGGATCTTAATCTAGGTATTAAGAACTATTTCTCTAAGGGAAAATCTCAGACCTCAAGCTTTCTTCTCTCAAGAAGAGAACCTTTCCAAGGCTGGACGTGTGGGGCTCTCCTTGTGCTCACAAATTGTTTCACAAAGTGTGTTGTGAAACTTGCAAAGGCATTCTTCTTAGCTTCCTTGTTATGGACGTCCAAAGGGGATGATTCTCCTTTTATAGAAACTATGGGAAGCCTTTCCTATTTAGTTATCTCTCCTTATTCTAATTTATGTCCAAAAAGGAAAGACTTATTTCCTTTAAGAAACACTCTAATTAGAAAAGGAAACCAAAAGGAACTTTCCATACAATTAGTAATACTAGTTGTAGAACACTTACTAATTTTAAGTTCCTAATCCTAAAAGGAAACTAACTCATAGGAATACTAATCCAAAGAGGAGTCCAACTTTCCAAGTAGAGTCCTACTCAAAGTTGGAAACCTTACCCATGGAAATCCTATTATGGACATCCCACATATCTATGCACACCATGGCCCACATATAATTTATCTAGAGTTAAATTCATGTATGCCATCAAAGGCCTATTTGAATTTAAACTCAAAATTATTTTTCCACTAAAATAATTCATCCTTATGTTATATAAACATCTTAGGAAACCATGCCAATCTTGGTAAGCGACTAGAGAAGGGACCAAAAGACATATTTGCCATTGGCTCCCAAAATGACCAAAATGTCCATGCTAAACCCATAGCAACATTAAGACCATTTTAACCTTAACTCATTCCACTAAAGAGTTATGGTTGAACTCCAAGGACAAATATATATTATAATAAGCTCGTCATAAGATGACGGTTGTCTTCGACCTACTAAGTGTAATGACCTGAATGCCCCTCTATGTAACATCCATAATCGAGTCAGGTTATCATATGTACTATCAACCTTCCCGATTACATCTAAACCTTAGAACTTCATATCCTTAAACATAATCATCATTCGAATATCATTCTCTTGATCCAGGGAGCGACCCACAAGTTCAATATCCATATGGAACATCCATATACTAAGATCTTAGATTTTGATGATTAATCGGATAATTCTAAGGGGACGATTATTCCATCATCAGATGGCATAGATTCTATATTGCATCTGCACGTCCCAACTGATCAAGTCCGAGTACCCAAAACACAGAGCTGTTGACCCATGAATAGAATCTCACCCATAGTGAATTAAAGCACAAGAACTTGACTTCGTCAGTTCATCCACAAATGCTCAAGATTAAGAGCACCGGTTACTTAGTAGCATGAGGTGACTTGATCTCTTTTCTGTGATAGTACTATTTTAGAGATCACACCTACAACGGTCCTGTTCAATGCATGACACATGCACTAATGAGATAGATCCGGGAAAGGCCTCCCATGACTTAGGTATGTCACCCTATATAGGAGAGTATCTCATTATAACTTCTACCAAGATGAAGTGCCCAGCTCCATCTTTCAGTTATGAACAAATATGATGTTTCCAGTTGTCCATGAATAAGACCTATCTGTGTGTAGACACTACACACCTAATTCATTTACCATAAACAATGGGCCTTACGCAACCATACATATATACATGTTTAAGCATAAAAGAGTCTTTCAATTAAATAACCAGTAAATATCCAGTAACAAAAGATGAGAATGCAACTAGTGGGCTTTAGGGCATACACCAATCCCAACAAACTCCCACTTGCACTAAAGATCACTGCTTCCTAACCTAACACCCATAGACTCAACATGAGAAGTGAAGACTTTCTCAGTAAGAGTCTTAGTGAAGGGGTCAACTAAGTTATTAGCTGAAGCAATATGCTCCACCACTATCTCTCCATCCTGAATGAATTCCCGGATCAAGTGGTACTTTATCCGAATGTGCTTGTCTTTCTTGTGATTCCTAGGCTCTTTGCACTATGCTACAGCACCAGTGTTATGACAATCGGTTTTTGCACTGCAGGAACAACTCCTAATTCCAATAGGAATTTTCTGAGCTATACTGCTTCCTTCGCAGCTTCCGATGCCGCCACATACTCTGATTGAAAGGTTAGCATATAATCTTTCGTTCTCCGAAGATACTTGAATATATGCTTAACAGCTGTCCAATGGATAGGTCCAGGGTTTGACTGATATCTGCTAACCATGCCAACGGCAAAGCAAATATCTGGTCTAGTACATAACATAGCATACATGAGGCTTCTAACAGCGGATGCATATGGAACTCTCCTCATGCTCTCTATCTCTTCAGATGTCTTTGGACATTGATCTCGAGACAGTGGTACTCCATGTCTAGAAGGTAGGAGGCCCTTCTTGGAGTCATGCATGTTAAACTTGACCAATATCTTCTCAATATAAGAAGATTGGGATAGGGCTAACATCTTATTCTTGCGATCACGCAAAAGCTTGATCCCTAAGGTATAGTTGGCCTCACCCAAATCCTTCATCTGAAATTGAGAGGATAACCAAACCTTTGTGGATGACAATAAACTTACATCATTTCCTATGAGTAATATGTCATCTACATATAGGACCAAAAATGCAACTGCTTTCCCATTTCCTTTCTTATACACACATGGTTCATCAATGTTTTGATCAAAGCCAAAGGATTTGACTGCCTGATTAAACTTGATGTTCCATGCTCTAGATGCTTGCTTAAGTCCATAAATGGACTTCTTAAGTTTACAAACCATGTTATCTTGGCCACTAGCAATGAAGCCCTCTGGTTGCATCATATAGATGCATTCGTCAAGACTTCCATTAAGAAAAGCTGTCCTGACATCCTTCTGCCATATCTCGTAGTCATAATGACATGCGATGGCCAAGAGAATCCTTATGGATTTAAGCATAGCCACTGGTGAAAAGGTTTCCTCATAATCGATACCCTCTTTCTGAGTATATCCTTTCGCCACCAGTCTTGCTTTGAAGGTTTCCACCTTCCCATCCACTCCTCTCTTCCTCTTGTAGATCCACTTGCACCCTATGGGTTTAATCCCTTCAGGTGCATCTACAAGTTCCCAGACTTGATTGGAATACAAAGAATCCATTTCAGATTTCATCGCTTGCTGCCACATGTTAGCATCTATATCCGTTACTGCTTCATCATAACTAGTAGGATCCTCAACCAGATCTTCAGAGTTTGTCTTAAAAGACACTCCTAGATATCTTTCTGGCTGTCTAGAAAATCTCCCACTACGACGAGGCTCCAGAGTGTTTAAAGGAATATCTTGTTCATCTACTGCCTCAGGATCTGGTACAGATGTTATAGGAGATCCCGGATGAATCTCCTCAAGGATTTCTTTACAACTAAGCTCTTGGTGCATCATACAATCATCCTCCAAGTACCTAGCATGAGTGCTGATGAGCACTTTTTGCTCCTTTGGATGATAAAAGATGCCACCTCTCGTTCCCTTAGGATATCCAATGAAGTAGCACATTTCCGATCTGGGTTCCAGCTTGGTAGCTTTATCATTCAGTACATAGGCTAGACAACCCCAAATGTGAATATGTCTTAAACTAGGTTTTCGACTTGTCCACATTTCTTGGGGTGTCTTAGGTACTGATTTAGAAGGTACCAGATTTAGAATGTATGCTGCTGCTTCTAAAGCATATCCCCAAAAAGATATAGGTAGGGTTGCATGACTCATCATGGACCTTACCATATCAAGAAGGGTACGGTTTCTTCTCTCTGCTACACCATTTTGCTGGGGTGTACCCAGTGCAGACAACTGAGACACAATCCCATGTTGTGTGAGGTACTCCTTGAACTCACCCAGGAGGTACTTGCCACCTCGATCAGATCGAAGGGCTTTGATATGTTTTCCTAGTTGTAGCTCCGCCTCAGCCTTGAATTGTTTGAACTTATCAAACGCCTCAGACTTGCGTCGCATTAGGTATACATATCCATATCCATATCTAGAGTAATCATCGGTGAAGGTGATGTAATACTCATACCCTCCTCGAGCCGGTTTGTTCATAGGACCACACACATCAGTGTGAATCAATTCTAACAACTCCTTTGACCTTAGTCCCTTTCCAGAGAATGACCGTTTGGTCATCTTTCCCTTGAGACAAGATTCGCACTGAGGAAAAGGTTCGAAATCTAATGAGCTCAAGGGCCCATCTTCTACCAACCTCTGAATCCGTTTTGGGTTAATGTGACCCAAACGTAAGTACCAAAGATATGTGTCATTGATTGAAGATACCTTTCTCTTAAGGGAAGTTGAGCTTTCTTGTTGTACATTATGCAGTGTGGGAGCAATAGGATATATATAAAATAAGTTGTCATGTATTCTACCGGAACATATAATATTTCCATCTCTACTGATATCAATACCAGAATGGAAAGAAACTGAATAATTAAATTCAATTAATCTGGAAACTGAAATTAAATTCTTCCTCATGTCCGGAACATAGAAAACATTATTTAAAACTAATATCCTATTACATGGAAAATGTAAAGTAACAACTCCTACTGCAACTGCCCAAACTTTAGCTCCAGTTCCGACTCTAAAGGCAAATTCTCCTTTCTCAATTCTCTGCATTATCTGAAACCCCTGCAATGAATTGCAGATATGATTAGTGGCTCCTGAGTCTACTATCCATGAGTCAGTAGAATCAACCACTAGACAAGTTTCAATGTAGTATGAAAAAGATGTACCTTTCTTAACTGAGGCTAGGAACTTGGGACAATCTTTCTTCCAATGACCTTTCAGGCCACACTTGAAGCATTTCCCTTTGGGCTTTCCATCTGTACCCTTGTCCTTCTTATTACCAGCATTGTCCTTTTTCTGCCCTTTTCCCTTATTCTGCTTCTTCTTGGACTTCTTCCCTTTCGGGTTCAGTTTAGAGGAAGACTGGAAAAAATGAGCTTGGGCTTTGGGCTTCATGATAGCCTCTGCCACCTGGAGTTCTTTCATTAACTCAGGTAGAGTCATGTCCATCTTGCTCATATTGAAATTGAGCTTGAACTGATTGAAAGATTCCGGCAGAGTTTCGAGAATCATGTCAGTCTGACTCCCTGCATCAATCTCAGCCCCTAGAATCTCAGCTTCATTGAAACAATCCATCAGCTTGAGCATATGCTCTCTGACAGGTGTTCCCTCAGCCATCCTAGCATTCATGATGGTCCTCATAGCAGCTTGCCTAGCTGGCCTGCTCTTGTCTGCGAACATCTCAGACAAGGACATCATGATTTCATAGGCTGTGTCCATTTGCTCGTGCTGTGTTTGCAACACGTTGGACATGGAAGCGAGCATGTAGCATTTAGCCATGCTGTTCGCTTTCTTCCATTTCCTTTCAGCCTCTCGCTGGTCATCAGTAGAATTAGTATCAATATCGGGACAGTTTTCCAGCATCAAAATACTTGTACTCCTCAGCAGTGAGTACTATGTCAAGATTTCTCTTCCAATCTACGTAGTTAGGGCCAGTCAGTTTATTCTCACGAAGAATGCACATCAACGGACTAAAAGAGTCTTTACCCATCTCTTTCTGGATATAAAACGGTTTATAATTAGACATGCAGTATATATGTAATATGTATATGGTGCTTGTTACAAAAGGAAAAACAAAGCACAAAAACTTTTTACATTATTCAACCCCAATTATAATGTATCAGTGTTTCAACCTCCTCATAGACCCTCCATCGAAGGGATGGCCGAGCCTACAATCACGTTGAATTAAGGCAGACTTATTTGGATTATCACTATCTGGACACACATCCAGTGGTAGTCCAATCACTGATTGGTTTGGCCTCATATGACAAATAACCCTTAACTCCTAAGGAGAGGTCATCACCGTCTTATGTCAAGTGTATAACCATCTCTTATGAAATTCCCAGAATGTCTATGATTAAGTCTTCCGAACGGAAGAGACTTTTATCCTTCCTAGAAGTGAACTTTAGTAAAGAGCTCCACCGAAGGGATGGCCGCTCCCACCAACACTTCATTGACATTCTATAGAAGTGGTCTTTAGTAAAGAACTCCACCGAAGGGATGGCCGCTCCTACTAACACCTCATTATGAATATTCACATTAGTTCACCCATTAACTCATCAAAGCGTTCTTTAGTTAAAGAACTCCACCGAAGGGATGGCCGTTCCCACTAACACTTTAATGAGGTAACATGAACCGAAAATGGAAGGCCGTGGGGTCTTTCCTAAAACCCCTCTCCCACTTGATTATTTATCGCTAGGGTTTATACTTTTTGACCTTTACATTGTTTTACTCAAAGCCCTTTTTTAAATCTAGCAAACTTGGTTAATTAAATTCATGACTTAAGTCATCTTAAAATCAAATAACCTTTGCTTTAAAACATTTGAGCAAATCCCTTCAAAGAGTCAAAAACCTATCTTGGGTTATGAAAACCCATAGGTAGCATCTAATTAGATTTTAGTTTAGCCTCCTTTGGAAACCAAGGGTACCAAGATAAACTAAACCCTATCCAATTTTAAACCTTAGACAAATAGAAGGTGCTGGTCTAAGTTCCGTTTAAAATAATTTGCCAAACTAAAAACAATCTAATACAATAAAGATGCCAATTTTAGAACCTAACGGTGGCCATGTTTCTAGGTGACAATTATAGCAATTATATAAAGCATTCATCCATGCATTCCATATATAAAAGCAAATAAAAGTATGCAATCCTTGATGGCTCCTTGCTCTTAGGATTTCAAATCCTAATCGAATTAGGACTCCTCATGCATCTAGAAGTCTTGACTCCTTGATCTCCAAGGACTCCAATTTCTTGCAACCTTCTTGTCTTGAAACAAAACCAAAATTACATTGGAGATTCCTATGCTTTCCAAGAAAGCTTACATCAAGACTAGTTGGAATAAAATTAAGGAAACTTTACAACTTCCTATGATTGCTAACCGCGCAATCGTACACTTTCCAACTAATTAAAAAACATCCAAATCCACACAACATACATGCGAACCATCAAGGATGCTAATTATGGCTGCAAACAAAGAGGTTAGTGCATGCAAACTCACTATGTGCATCATTAAACAAATCTGGAAAATAAATTCCAGCAATGTTAATGAAACTTGCACACAACATGCATCACAACATAACTTTAATAGGGTGCCACCATACCCATAATCAATCTAGGATTAATTACACACAACATGGGATCATGATTTCACATGGAGTGGCTCTGATACCACTGAAGGAAATTGCGATTCAGATCTGAAACTTCTCATAAAGAGACTACTATGGCTGATGCAAAGCATGACAGATTTTAAAAAATCTGATTTCTGCACTATGCAGCGGAAATCAGCCATAAAGAATCGCATAGAAACTCCATTAAATCATGACCAACAAGTGTATAATTAAAGGAGAATGAAGAAGACTCATACCTCAAAGATTTGTAGACTTCAAATCTCTGAAAAAATAGATCCAAAGGCGCGAACTCAGACTTGCAATTTGCAAACAAGTTGCTGGAATTTTCTTGCACTAGTATTGCCTTTGATCTTCTCCTCTATCTCACTTCCAAATCTGATTGGCTAAGATGGTGGGATCTTAATCTAGGTATTAAGAACTATTTCTCTAAGGGAAAATCTCAGACCTCAAGCTTTCTTCTCTCAAGAAGAGAACCTTTCCAAGGCTGGACGTGTGGGGCTCTCCTTGTGCTCACAAATTGTTTCACAAAGTGTGTTGTGAAACTTGCAAAGGCATTCTTCTTAGCTTCCTTGTTATGGACGTCCAAAGGGGATGATTCTCCTTTTATAGAAACTATGGGAAGCCTTTCCTATTTAGTTATCTCTCCTTATTCTAATTTATGTCCAAAAAGGAAAGACTTATTTCCTTTAAGAAACACTCTAATTAGAAAAGGAAACCAAAAGGAACTTTCCATACAATTAGTAATACTAGTTGTAGAACACTTACTAATTTTAAGTTCCTAATCCTAAAAGGAAACTAACTCATAGGAATACTAATCCAAAGAGGAGTCCAACTTTCCAAGTAGAGTCCTACTCAAAGTTGGAAACCTTACCCATGGAAATCCTATTATGGACATCCCACATATCTATGCACACCATGGCCCACATATAATTTATCTAGAGTTAAATTCATGTATGCCATCAAAGGCCTATTTGAATTTAAACTCAAAATTATTTTTCCACTAAAATAATTCATCCTTATGTTATATAAACATCTTAGGAAACCATGCCAATCTTGGTAAGCGACTAGAGAAGGGACCAAAAGACATATTTGCCATTGGCTCCCAAAATGACCAAAATGTCCATGCTAAACCCATAGCAACATTAAGACCATTTTAACCTTAACTCATTCCACTAAAGAGTTATGGTTGAACTCCAAGGACAAATATATATTATAATAAGCTCGTCATAAGATGACGGTTGTCTTCGACCTACTAAGTGTAATGACCTGAATGCCCCTCTATGTAACATCCATAATCGAGTCAGGTTATCATATGTACTATCAACCTTCCCGATTACATCTAAACCTTAGAACTTCATATCCTTAAACATAATCATCATTCGAATATCATTCTCTTGATCCAGGGAGCGACCCACAAGTTCAATATCCATATGGAACATCCATATACTAAGATCTTAGATTTTGATGATTAATCGGATAATTCTAAGGGGACGATTATTCCATCATCAGATGGCATAGATTCTATATTGCATCTGCACGTCCCAACTGATCAAGTCCGAGTACCCAAAACACAGAGCTGTTGACCCATGAATAGAATCTCACCCATAGTGAATTAAAGCACAAGAACTTGACTTCGTCAGTTCATCCACAAATGCTCAAGATTAAGAGCACCGGTTACTTAGTAGCATGAGGTGACTTGATCTCTTTTCTGTGATAGTACTATTTTAGAGATCACACCTACAACGGTCATGTTCAATGCATGACACATGCACTAATGAGATAGATCCGGGAAAGGCCTCCCATGACTTAGGTATGTCACCCTATATAGGAGAGTATCTCATTATAACTTCTACCAAGATGAAGTGCCCAGCTCCATCTTTCAGTTATGAACAAATATGATGTTTCCAGTTGTCCATGAATAAGACCTATCTGTGTGTAGACACTACACACCTAATTCATTTACCAAAAATAATGGGCCTTACGCAACCATACATATATACATGTTTAAGCATAAAAGAGTCTTTCAATTAAATAACCAGTAAATATCCAGTAACAAAAGATGAGAATGCAACTAGTGGGCTTTAGGGCATACACCAATCCCAACACTAACTTTCAAACCCTCCTTCTCCTTCAAAAAATCATAGAAGGCGACGAGCTGAAAGTACAAAAGCCTGAACTCCTCAGACTGCCCCTCAAGGATGCTGTCAGTCGGCATAAACTCCTCATAGAGTTTGCCGAGGATGGGCAATCCAGTAATGACGCTCAGCTCCTTCAAAGAGAAACCAATCTCATCATTCGTCACAATGAAGGTATTGGTTTGTGGGAGGAATGATTCCAGCATAGCCATGTGTCACGCCCCGAGCCCGAGATTGCACACATCCCGAGGCGCGACACACGCCCGCGTGGAAATTCGAGTCAAACTCATTGACTCTAGGTCCCCACGTACGGAATTTACCCACAGGATATCACGTGTGAGGTTTATATTTCTCAATATACCTGTATAAATCTATCAAATAGATATCCAATTAACATACCACAATCATCAAGATATAGAGCATAAGGGTCCATGAGCATAGATTTAAGATTCAAGTTTAAGAGATATAAAGAGAAGAAGTAAGTTAATTAAGTTTACAATCCCAAAACTAACAAGTTTATAAGCTACTACAAAATATGTGGCAATCCTAGCCACGGTCAGTGGGTCATTTAAACGTCCATTTCTCATCATACGGATGTCTAGAAGACATCATCAGGAGTCCACTCTGCTACGTTCTGGAGAGATTCCTCTTCCTCAAGGATCTCCGGGGCAATGGCGTCGATGTATTCACCTGTAACGCCAAGTGTAGCACCATTAGACTAAGCTAAGCAAGACAAACATATACAGTCCATATAACATGCATCAAATGAACAGTCAGACAGGTACAAATCATAAGAGATCAAGGAATAATCACTAGGCATATCAGTGCATGAATTAGCATGAGACATACGAGTCATAGATAACAGATAAACATATTAACAACTAGTTGGCACATCCACATAAGCTATGTTCTCTCAAGTTAATCATATAACATGAAATTAAATGAGAGCAGAATATCAGGACAGGACAGGGCGGTGCTACTAGGAGACAGAGGTACCCAGAATTCTCCATCGTAGACCTAGTAAACCCTCAGAATATATTCCCATCTGCAGAGGGCCGGAAGTTTACTAAACCCACACTTAGCCGGGTCCGACTTAGATAGGGTCGAAGCTAAGTGGTGCCGACTCATAGAGTACAATATACAAACAACAGAGTAGGTGCAGGACAGTGTAAATCAGATACAGGGCATATACAGGACAAAACATATAAATAACAAATCGGAACTTACTGAAATATACTGAACAAAGCCAGAAATAAATGTGACATAACAGATGTGTAACAAAAAAATACATAACTAAACAGAAGTATGATCAAGTCATACTAGAATACTGGAAACGAAATGCAATGCATGTACATACAGATCATATACGGAGTCAAGATGTAATTCAAGCCAAGCCTACGGTCTTGGGAACACATGTGGTCTTCACCGTCCAACTCAGGGTAGTATTAAGAGTTCGACATTATCGGGCTATGAGGACCCCTTGGCGTTACATAATTTGGATGTCGAATCCCTTAATAGAACACATTTGGCACGGTTACAATCTGAAGAACACAATGCCCCTTTTGTGGGTACGGGTGCTCAATCCATAACCACAATTAAACAAACCATCGGTCATGATAAAAGTTCAGGGTGCTCATCCTACCGGTCCATCTATCAGGCCAATCAAACTAGAACAAGCTACGGTCCAATGTCCGGCTCATGGAAACGTCCATTTGTCACAATTATGTAAAATCCAACATATAATCTTTTCCAAGGCTCAAATCAAATAAAATCACTTACGGTATGTAGATCTCCAAAAAGGGACTTACGGTTAAAAAGTTATGGTCGTTGGAAAATCTGCATACTGCAAGTATCAGGTTCGCTCGAGCGTTCAGATGTTCGCTCGAGCGGACCCCAGACAGAGAGCTGTTCGCTCGACCGGACCAAGAGTTCGCTCGAGCGAACTCTCCCAGAAAGCCCTTCGCTCGAGCGTTCACTCACGCTCGCTCGAGCGAACTGTCAAATCCTGGGTTCCGAAAATCTGAAACTTCTTGATTTCTCTCAAGCCATTCAAGGCATTCCATCAGGTTTTAAAACACTACCAATAGGTACCTTTGAGCTTCCAAAATGCTCATCAAAACCATCAATAAACCCATATATATTAACAAAAGAAATCACCCACAAAAATCCATTTTTGAGCAAGAAGAAGGGTATCTAAGCAAGATTGCATATATTCATGAATCAAACAAGAAATCATGCATACAAATGTATAAGTTTAACTTGCCTTGGTGCTTTGAAAGCTAGCTCTCACACCTAATCCTTGTTAAACTCGAAAATCCCCAAATATGAAAGCTCAAATGCCCTAAAATGGTGAAAAACAAAATGGAAGAAAATGAATGAGGAAGGAGATGATGTATGCACGAATTTTAGGACATTCTTACACTAATATGAAGCAAGAGAAAAGAAATGGAAGTTGAGACTTACCAATGGAGGAAATGAAGCACTTTTAGAGAGAATGGAAGCTTGGAGAAGATGAATAGGAAGATGAAGATGTCTCCACCAAGACTCACATGCAATAGTTAGCCCAAGAGGATGTTGGAGATGGAAGGCTGGGATGAGATGAGGTAGTAAAGAGATTGAGAAGAGAGGGTTCAGCTGGAGATGAAGAAAGAAGAAAGAATAAAGGAGTAGCTGAAATGGGATTTATCCCAAATTTTATCCTGCACTTGCATGCAAGTCCAGAATTGGGCTGAAATTGCAAGAAAGGGCCTGGGTTAAATGAATGGGCTGGGAATGGGCCTACATGGATCCGAATTTGATGGGTCAAGACATGAAAGTTGAAGCCCATGAGATGCTCTATGAAATGCATTAAAAACCCAAAAATTCTAAGTACACACAAAAACCCAAAACACTCCAAAAGTCATAATCTACCTAGTAAATGGTCAAACCCCACTAATTCTACCTAATCAAGTCCAATCAAGATCAAAACATCCATTAAGCAATTAATCTAAATCATTTAACTCTAAAACGAGATTAAGGCGGGTCGGGGTGTTACACCATGAAGGCCTCGTCGGAAAAGATCACGATCTCCCTAAAGGCACGGACCGCATAAAAAATCCAGGCTTCCTTCAAAACGGCGCCACCAATCAGCAGGATGCGATCAGTCCACGACTTCCACTCGGAGTCAGCATTGAAACGGCCACGGAGTTGAAAAGGCTTGATCCAATTGCTGCCGTCACCGCTAAAAATACCAAGGCCCACCGGTCTCAAATCGACCGATGGATAATCAGAACCCTGGTAGCCGCTGGATGGCATCAACAGGTCCATGTCAACAGGCGATCTCTCCGTATATCCAGGAGAACCGCCAACAAAAACCCCGGTCTTGATTACATTTGTCCTTTTCACCCAGCTTGGAGGTTTTTCCCTCTTAGAGCACGTGGGGACAAGGCTCATGATCGAGACGGTGCGATCAAACGTCGACCGGGTAGCAACGGTCTTCTTCTCACCATCTGCTGTGAAAGAGAACTGAAAACATCTCCTCGGGTATGTCATGTCATCAGGGACTGCATCGCCAAAGAAGAAGGTAGGCTTGGGTAAAACACTCTGATCTTCCATCACCCATGGACGACTGTTTACCATGATCTTATAGAATTTCTCTCCCTTGAGAGTGATCAATCGCTGCCTCATCTCATCTCTGTTGAGGGAGTCGCATTCTTCCAGATTTCTCTCAACATACTGTGTTAGATATCGCGATCACTGAGAGGGGGGGTGAATCAGTGAATCCTTAAAAACAGGTCCAATTTAACAACAAAAGCAAATCAAATCACACAAGGACACCAGATTTAACGTGGTTCACCGAAAGGCTACGTCCACGGTTCAAAGACTGTCCGAACACCGATCCGGAGCAGGTCTGAATCTATTTAGTCGCACCAACGACAAAGAGCACCAACCCTTAAGTTTGATAGCACCAACTATCTAGGAAGCACCTACTCCCTTTACAATTTATCTGCACCAACAGATAGGATCACCTAACCCCTAACACCAAGCACCAACTTGATGTTCTACAGAATAAAAGTAGAGAACTTTTCTACAGCCCTTCCCCTCTACAATCTCTCTCTCTCAATCCCTTACAATTTGAAAATTAAAGCATAAACAGAGAGACACTTATCTTATGGACGAATCACCATCTTCATGAGCGCATTCTCGTCCACACTTGCTGTAGAAACGTGCAACACAACTGCACACAGCAACAGCTTCTTCTCCAATCCCTCTTCTCTCCAAAACTCTTTCTTTTTGTTCTCTCTTCTCTTCTGTGTGTTTGAAAACGAACCAATCAAGCCTTTATATAGGTTATGGTAACCCTTAAGAGTGTTCAAATTAGGCTAGAATTCGTTTAGAAAGAGTCCCAAACGAAATACAAAGGATTCCTGAATTTTCGTGCACAACTTCTAATTTCTGCGCAATTCTGGTTCCCGTGCTCGGTCGACATCATGGTGTCTTCGGTCGACCGGCGACACACTGTGGAAGTAGATAACTGTCGTGCTCGGTCGACCGCATGGGGTCCCCGGTCGACCTGCTACACACTGTGGCAACAATTAACTGGGAGCTAACCTGGACTGTTTTCTGTAGGTTTCTCTTGCCCGGTCGACCGCATGAGGTGCCCGGTCGACCTGCCACTCTGCTTCAGGACAACTAATTTCCTATACTGTGTCAGTCTGTTTTCTCTTTGAAGCTCTATCAATACCACACTATCAACACCATACTTGTGACATTGTGTTGACAATAATTCCAATACAAAATGATACTTGAGATACTAAATTCTTCAATGCTTCATAAAACTTCTCAAGTCATCTCAAATTCCAACAATCTCCCCCTTTGGAATTGTTGGCAACACTTGGAACTTCAACACTTGAAACACTTTGAACCAGTTGACCTTCATGAAGCTTCTTCAGAACCATAGACCAACAGAATCAAGATCTTCACATTCTTGATACCAATCTCGCCCAAGCTATCATAGCATAACTTCTTCTAGCATAGCTTTCTCCTAGCATAACATTCTTTTCTCCCCCTTTGACAACAAGTCCAAAGGGACCAACGAAGGAGCGAATAGTATATTCAAGGAATACAGTGCTCCCCCTTTCAAGCACATCTCCTAAGGATTAGGAGAGTGAGTAACTCCTAATTTTTTCCGGAGATACTCGAAGACTTCCTTTGGCAGAGGTTTTGTGAAGATATCAGCAACTTGCTCAGTAGTTGGAACATATTCCAACCTTTTCCTTGAGAAAGTGATAGCGGATTGCAACATGCTTCGTTCTAGAATGCTGAACAGGATTCTTAGAGATGTGAATTGCACTTGTGTTGTCACAGAGGATCGGCGTAGGATCCGTTGTCGGAACTCCTAGATCAGAGAGCATTTGCCGCATCCATAACACTTGCGTACAACAAGTTGCCGCTGTAATATATTCCGCTTCCACTGTAGAAAGGGATGCTGAATCTTGTTTCTTACTGTGCCATGCCACCAACCTTTCACCGAGATAGAATGCACCACCGCTTGTACTCTTGCGATCATCTATACATCCAGCCCAATCGGCATCAGAGTATGCAACAAGAGTGAAGGATTTGCCTTTAGGATACCAAATGCCAAGCTCCATGGTACCTTTTAGATATCGAAATATCCTTTTTACTGCTGTAAGGTGCGTCTCAGTTGGTGATGCTTGAAATCGAGCCACCATACATACTGCTTGCAAAAGATCCGGTCTTGTAGCAGTCAAATAAAGCAAGCTTCCTAATCATAGAACGATAAGTGGTGTGATCAACGGACGAACCCTTATCATCTTTGCTTAGCTTTGTGTTCGTTGTCATTGGTGTGCTCACTGGCTTGCTGTCTTCCATGTTAAAACGCTTTAGCATTTCCTTGATGTATTTCATCTGTGATATGAAGATACCATGTTTCGGCTGCTGAACTTGTAAACCAAGGAAGAACTTTAGTTCTCCAAGCATTGACATCTCAAATTCTTTCTTCATCTTTTCAGCAAAATTCCTGCACATTTCTTCATCATTGCCACCAAAGATTATGTCATCGACATAAACAATGACAACCAGCTGTTTGCTCAACTCTGTTTTGACATAAAGATTGCTATCAACTAGTCCTTTTCCAAAGCCGATCTTGCGGAGATAGAGGTCCAGCCTTGCATACCACGCCCTTGGCGCTTGTTTCAGCCCATAAAGAGCCTTTTTCAACTTGCACACTAGGTCTGAATTTTTGCTAATAAGAAAATCATCAGGTTGCTCAATGTAGACCTCTTCTTCAAGTAATCCATTCAAGAAGGCTGACTTTACATCCATCTGAAATACCTTGAAGGTTTTGTATGCAGCCAATGCAAGAAACATACGAATGGCTTCCAGACGAGCCACCGGTGCAAAGGTCTCTTCAAAATCTATGCCTTCAACTTGAGCATAGCCTTTACAAACCAACCTTGCTTTGTTTCGTATGACCTAACCATCTTCATTCAGCTTATTCCGAAAGACCCATTTAGTACCAATAACATTCTTATCGGTAGGTCTAGAAACTAGTTCCCATGTGGAGTTCTTCTCAATTTGCTCCAACTCCTCATGCATAGCTTTCAACCAACTTTCATCGAGACTGGCTTCAGCCACAGTCTTGGGTTCAATGGTGGACACAAGTGAGTAATTGCTAACTACACTTTGTCTTGTTTTAACACCGGCCTCAGGATCTCCAATGATTTGATCCTTAGGGTGTTGCTCTACCCAAGTGCTTTTCTTTCTAGGTGTAGCATCCTCTGAGTCATCCTTTGATTTCTCAGAATCATTAGGTTTAGCCACTTCATCATCAATCTCACTTGAGTCCTCATAAACTGGACTGTCATGATGAGTTACATTATTTGATTCACAGTTTTCATCAATTCTAACATCGGCACTTTCTATGATTTTTCTGGTCCTTTTGTTAAGACATCTGTAAGCCTTACTAGAGGAGGAGTAACCCAGAAATATACCTTCATCAGCTCTTTCATCAAATTTGCCCGGATTTTGTTCAAGACGCTTGATGTAACACTTGCTACCGAAGACTCTGAAGTGCTTGACTGTTGCTTTTCTCCCAAACCATAGCTCATAAGGAGTTTTGTCTTCATGTGGCCTGATCAAGCATCGATTATGAATGTATACAGCCGTATGGATTGCCTCCTTCCAGTATTTGTCAGCTAGCTTGCTCTCAGTTAGCATTGTGCGAGCCATCTCTTGCACGGTGCGATTTTTCCGTTCCACAACTCCATTTTGCTGTGGAGTTCTAGGGGCTGAATATTGTCTTTGAATGCCATGGTGCTCACAATAGTTAGTGAACTCTTCAGATGTGAATTCACCTCCTCGATCAGACCTTAAAATCTTGATACGTTTTCCAAGCATATTTTCAACCTGTGCTTTAAACACTTTAAAACGATCAAGTGCTTGATGTTTATGCTTAAGAAACAATACCCATGTCATACGAGTATAATCATCAATGCATAACATAAAATACTTATCTCCATTGGTGCTTTGAGTTCGCATCGGTCCACAGAGATCAGTGTGCACTAGCTCAAGAGGTTTCTTTGTATGATGTTCCTTTGACTTGAACATTACCCTCGTTTGCTTTCCTTTTTGGCAAGAATCGCAAATGGGGTTGGAAGGCTTTTCAACTGTAGACATACCTCTGACAGCCTTTGAATTGCAAATCTTTGACATGTTATCAAAGTTTAGATGCCCAAGGCGTTTGTGCCACAACCAACTTTCCTCTGTCCGACTCATCAAGCAAGTCTTTTCAGCTCCATCTGACAATGTATAGAGATTTCCAGCAGTCCTAGATCCAGTAGCCACTGTTTTGCCGTTGCTACTTTTCTTGATAGCAAACCCATTCTTTGTGAAGACAACTTCGTGGCCTTTGTCACAGATCTGGCTCACACTAAGCAAGTTGTGTCTTAGTCCAGACACATATAAGACCTCGTCTGATCTGATCTTGTTTGCCTTTAGCTGAACAACACCTTTTCCGCAGATTTTGGCACCATCATTGTTACCAAACTTCACTGATCCGCCTTCATAGTGCTGTAATTTGACGAATTTTTCTTTATCACCTGTCATATGGCTTGAACAGCCACTATCAAGGACCCATGGTGCTGCCTTCTTTTGTGCATTGAATGCCGTTTGCACAATGAGAGATTCCTTGGAATTATCTTCCCTTTTCTTTGCCCTCCATGCCTTAACTAACTTGGGTTTCTTTTCAACCTGAAATTGGTTAGCTATAGGCAACCTACAATCCCTAGCCAAGTGTCCATAATTATAACACTTATGGCACTCAATTTTGTGGCCGTTTAGGATTGAGAAAGGGTTCCTAGTCACTAATGGACTGTTTCTAACATAGAATCTACAATCAGCTCTTTTATGTCCATATGTATTACAATGAAAGCAATAACCATAGAATCTGAACATTCTTCCTTTCTTAGGTGGCTGGTTAAACTCCACAAACCTTTTCTTATTGACCATCTCAATACTAGGCTGAATTTGTAGCTTTGTAGCCTTGAGAGGTATGGCACTTTGTTTCATAAACAAAGAAGGTGCAGCTTTAGAGGACTCTCCGGTCTCAAATCCAATACCAAATTTATTGTGGAAGGGCTTTTGAAATTTCAGAATTTCATTGAGTTTCATTGTCCCTTCAATTGCTTGGAGCACTTTGAGTTTTTGGCGACTTTCCAAGTTTTCAGCCTTTGCTCTAGCGATTTCAGTTTCAAGTTTCATAGCCTCTTCCTTTTTTATACTTATTTGATTTTCAAGGACTTCCACCATTCTTTTATATTCTTCAACTTGAGTTTTCAAAGCAATAACTAAACTTTCAGATTCATGAAGAAGTTTCAGATTTTTCTTACTTGTTTTTCGTTCCATGCTAAGCTCCTCAAGTGCGGCAATGAGTTCTTCTTCAAGATTGACCTCAGCCTCCTCTTCCTCTTCCGGCTCTTGCTCCTCTTCTTCTTCAACAGTAACCATGAAGAGAGCTTCAGTTGCCTCGGCTGATTCATCATCGTCTGAAGTTTCAGACGAGCTGTCATTATATTAACTGATGAAGCTTTTTGCTTTACCCCTCTTTCTGAAATTTTTCTTCCATTTACTCTTATCAACATAAGAGTCATCATCATTGTTTTCTTTCAGCGGACACTTCGCAGCAAAGTGACCAATACCTCCACAATTGAAGCATTTAAAGGGTAGCTTCCCTTTGTACTTTCCATTGCTTCCTTTCTTCAGCTTTCTAACTAATTGAGCCTCAAGCTCATCATCATCAGTATCAGCATCATGACCAGCAGTCTCTTTTCCCTTTTTCTGAACTTTGAAGGCCGCTTCTCTATCAGATGAAGACGTCTTACCTATGCGCATCTCATAGGTAGTGAGTGAACCATGCAACTCATCCATGGTAAACTCATTCAGATCCTTGGCTTCTTCTATGGCAGAGACTTTTGAATCAAACCGGGGAAGAAGAGATCTTAGAACCTTTTTGATGATGACTGGTTCTTTAATCTCCTCCCCTATTCCAGGAATGTCATTCGTGACTTCATTCACTCGTTGCATATACGAGTCATCATTCTCGCTTTCCTCCATGCGAAGAGACTCGAATTGAGAGCGATGAGTTTGCAATTTCGCTTCTTTGATCTTCTCATCTCCTTCATGAATGCTTTTCAATTTGTCCCATATTTCCTTGGCTGTTTTACATGCAATTACTTTGACCAGCTCGCTGTCCACAAGGCCACTAAAGAGTGCATTCTGCGCCTTGGAGTCGTTGTCTGCTAACTTCTTCGTTGTAGCATCAGTGGGTACTATGGCAATATTCTAACCGACTCTAACGGTCTCCCAGACATCATAGCCAAGTGATTTGATGAAAGCCTGCATTGTGATCTTCCAGAAGGAGTAATTAGAACCATCAAACAAAGGTGCTTTCTTATTCCCTGTATTGGATGCCATGTGATTTGACAAGAGATCACCCTTAGCGTGTTAAGCTTATCAAGGGAGCCTTACGCTCTGATACCAATTGTTAGATATCGCGATCACTGAGAGGGGGGGGGGTGAATCAGTGATTCCTTAAAAATAGGTCCAATTTAACAACAAAAGCAAATCAAATCACACAAGGACACCAGATTTAACGTGGTTTACCGAAAGGCTACGTCCACGGTTCAAAGACTGTCCGAACATCGATCCGGAGTAGGTCTGAATCTATTTAGTCGCACCAACGACAAAGAGCACCAACCCTTAAGTTTGATAGCACCAACTATCTAGGAAGCACCTACTCCCTTTACAATTTATCTGCACCAATAGATAGGATCACCTAACCCCTAACACCAAGCACCAACTTGATGTTCTACAGAATAAAAGTAGAGAACTTTTCTACAGCCCTTCCCCTCTACAATCTCTCTCTCTCAATCCCTTACAATTTGAAAATTAAAGCATAAACAGAGAGACACTTATCTTATGGACGAATCACCATCTTCATGAGCGCATTCTCGTCCACACTTGCTGTAGAAACGTGCAACACAACTGCACACAGCAATAGCTTCTTCTCCAATCACTCTTCTCTCCAAAACTCTTTCTTTTTATTCTCTCTTCTCTTCTGTGTGTTTGAAAATGAACCAATCAAGCCTTTATATAGGTTATGGTAACCCTTAAGAGTGTTCAAATTAGGCTAGAATTCGTTTAGAAAGAGTCCCAAACGAAATACAAAAGATTCCTGAATTTTCGTGCACAACTTCTAATTTCTGCGCAATTCTGGTTCCCGTGCTCGGTCGACATCATGGTGTCTTCGGTCGACCGGCGACACATTGTGGAAGCAGATAACTGTCGTGCTCGGTCGACCGCATGGGGTCCCCGGTCAACCTGCTACACACTGTGGCAACAATTAACTGGGAGCTAACCTGGACTGTTTTCTGCAGGTTTCTCTTGCCCGGTCGACCGCATGAGGTGCCCGGTCGACCTGCCACTCTGCTTCAGGATAACTAATTTCCTGTACTGTGTCAGTCTGTTTTCTCTTTGAAGCTCTATCAATACCACACTATCAACACCATACTTGTGACATTGTGTTGACAATAATTCCAATACAAAATGATACTTGAGATACTAAATTCTTCAATGCTTCATAAAACTTCTCAAGTCATCTCAAATTCCAACATACTGGACCTTCTCAAAGGCCTGTTGAACGGCCGGATTAGAAGATCTAGCAGATCGACGAGGAGCGCTTGTAGCAGGCTCTTTACCCTTGTTCGTTCTGGAGGAACCACCTGCAAAGGATGGAAAAGAAAAAGATCAAACATCAAAATGACAGAATCTCACTAAAAAAAAATTTTGGCAAAATTTTGACATGATGACGGGGCAATTCTGAAGAAAAGGAACTATCCCGAAAGAAATAGAAAGCTTGAAGATGGGCTCAACATTGCTGCGAGCTCCGAAACTCCAAACTTTCGAAGCCTCAAAGTCCCCTCAAAATCAGGAAGGGCTCAACATCGCTGCAAGCTCCAAATTCCCAAATTTGCGAAAACTTTCAGGTATGCTATCACATCATGCTACAAATTTAATTTACAATTGAATGGATGCATGAACATCTAGGTTTGCCAAAAAAAAGGGCATATCATGATGAGCAAAAGAAAACAAAAAAAAAAAAGAAAAGAAACTTTCTCAAAACAAAAGAGGGGAAAGAAAACAAAAAAAAAACAGAGAAAAGAAACTTTCTCGAAAAAAAAGGGGATGGCCCACAGGCCACGTGGCCGTACGGATCTGTCCGTACGGCCCACAAAAAAAAAAAAAAACAAAACAAAACATGAAAAAAAAAGAAGAAAAGAAAGCAAAAAAAAAAAACGTGTGAAAAAAAAAAAGAAGCAAACACGTGAAAAAAAAAGAGAAGAAGAAAAGAAATAAAAAAAAAGAAGAACTTTTATTTTTCCTACAATGGAGTTTTCTTGAAAAAGGGGAACTTACTTGAAGCCATTGATGGAGAAGAAGAAGAAAAGTCTTGAAGATCTTGAAGAAGAAGAACTCTTGGTCTTGAAGCCCTCTTGGGATTGTTGCAAAGAAAGTAATAAGAGCAAGAGATCCAACCTCCTCCTTGCTTTTATAGAAGAGAGCAAACCAAAAAAGGAAAGAAGAAAGAGGTAAGTGTTACTAGTTAGTAACCTTACCAAAAGAAAGAGATTAGAAGGATTCTTTCCCAAAAGAAAGATATCTTAAGGGATTCTCTCCCAAAAAGAAATCAATGAGAGATTTTTTCCAAAAGATAGAAATCAATGAAGGATTCTTTCCCAAAAGAAAGATATCTTGAGATATCCCATCCCAAAATAAAGGGAACATGAGAGATTCTCTCTAAGTAAAGATATTCTTAGATATTCTCTATCCAAATGAGATATTTTTTGATATTCTTTACAAAAATGACACCATATGAGATCTAAGCCATTTCAAAAGTTTAAGGTCCCATGGGTTAGCCCACATGAGCCAGGTTTGACCACCTAGGCACAAAAAAAAAAAAAAATTGGACTTTTAGTCAAAGAGAAATCCCTCTTACCAAGAGCATACAAAAATGGTTCCATGCCTCTTTTGAGTTGATTCAACCATACAAAGAGAATTCCAAGCCCCATGAGCTTCCAAAAATCAAATCATTCAGCCTCATATACCAAATTGAGCCAAAATCTTGAAATTGACATTCCACAAAAATCAAACCAAATCCTGGTCCCCTAACTTGCCACATACAGCTTGTTGGGTCACAAGACCAAAACCAAAAACCAAAGCCTGATCTCCTAACTTGCCACATATAGCCTGTTAGGTCGCAAGATCAAAACCAAAATTGATCCCCCAACATTCCACATACAGCTTGTTGGGTCACACGGTCAAAGCCAAACCCGACCCCCTAACCTGCCACATACAGCCTGTTAGGTCATAAGGTCAAAACCCAAATCCACATCCCTGATGTCATCTTCAAAACTTTGCCTCGAGATGATACGTGATCCCTTTCACTACCATAAAATTCCCCTGGAAGCTCAAAAGGCTACAAATACCAAAAAGAAAGACTGCTCAAAGACTCTTGGTCAAGTCACAGGCTCTCCTTCAAAAATCTCTTCGAGGCACATCGACTACAAAAGTTAAGCAACTCGTCGCTGTACCTCGAGGGGGCATTTGTTGACACCAAAAATGTCACTTTGCCTCTTCAAGATCCAAAGAGCTACTTGAAGTCGCAACCTGCCATAAATAGGCAATGCTACTTCCAAAAAATCAAATCTTGTCAGAATCAAACAAAAATTGCAAGATCCTTCAAGACAGCCAAAAGAGGAGTACACAAGAAGTTTCGGGCCATTTCAAAATCATTTGGCCTAACTTCGCTTCTTCGACAGCCGAAAAGGAGCTCTCAGCGGCGAAAGCATCGGAGACACCCAATCTTCGATCAGAGCCGATGGATGGTCTCAAAATACATCCAAAAGGCTCCACGTCAAGTTCCGAGTCAAACCGACAACGTTTGACCCTACATCAACCCTCGAACAGCTAAATCAATCCTCTCGGTAGCAAGAACCGCCGAGGCCATCACTCATCAGATAGAGCACATGGACGGCTTCAAAATGCTTACGAAGGGCTGCACGTCAAATTTCAGGTCATTTCGACAACATTTGACCACAGTTTGATGCTCGGAAGCCAAATCAGGCCTCTCGGCGGCAAAGCTCTCAGGGACCATGGTTTCCAAGACAGAGCCTAAGGATTATCTTAAAATGACTCCAATGGGTTCCCTATCAAATTTCAAGTTAATCGGACATCGGTTGACCGCACATCAAACCGCGACATCTTCATCGCGACGAAAGCGAGTCTACTGGTGATAGGACCCCAAACGGCTTCAAAACTCAAACAAAAGCCTATGGTTGGTCTTATTTATTGCTCAGGAGGCTTCACACCAAATTTCAGGTCATTCCGACATCGTTTGACCCAGTTTCAGCTTCTAATAGAAAATCGGCAGCTCTACGCGACAAAGTCTTCGGCTTTCTCAGGAAATTAGAAACTTTGCAAACCAAAATGCAAGGATTCTTATCAGGTTTTCTACAGGGAAATCAAGCCAATAAATGGTCAAAATGTCAAGGAAAAATACAGAAGAGAAAAGAATCGAAAAACAGCAAAAACGGACACAAAACGGGACAAAAAGGGGGAAAACCCCCAGGGTCGTAGGCCCCTGCGACCCTGGAGCCCGGGATCGCCGGGAAGGCCCCGGAAACCCCGGTTTTCACCGTTTTTTCGCGATTCGAAGCATTCAGCCTCTGGTAGTTTCCAAAACTCATACTTTTGAGAAACCAAATCCTCTGACATCCGTCAAAAACACGGGTCAATCATCAAAAGTATCGAAAATAACATTGATCGCCACCCGGTCAACCAAAAAAAGTGTGCTTTCTACCCGACCGATCGAGAAATCGACAGGACAGATGGCACCGACCCGCTGTTGGCAACCAACACCTGCAGTCACATGGTCATCCGATGTCGATCTACATGAAGATCCATCGATGATCATTCCCAGAAGAATCCCAAAAGACGCGGCACGGCCCGCGACTCTTCAACTGCTCGGCGACTACTTAATGTGATTAATTGACTAGCTTTATTACAGTCACTAATCCATTTCTTTGGATGGACCAATTAGAAGCAAGCATCCGGGAGTTACAAGTCAAGAGATTCATGGCATTTAACCCATGAAACTCCTCCCATCATGGCGATTAAAGGTGATTAAATGCCCTCAATCTCCTCCGGCCAATCAGAAGCCAAGAAAAAGGAGTTACAAAATAAAGAATTAAATCCTGTAACTCCTCCCATTATGCGGCTTAATGACAATAAAAGCCCATAAACCCTCCTAAATGGCTACCTAAAAGCCTATAAATAGGAGAGCTCTCCAAGAAGAAAAAAAAAACGGAGAAAATCACAAACACACAGACAATAGACTGTAGAAAATCTGGAAACTTAGATAGAAAGAGGCATCAGAAATCTAAGAGAGAAAACTCTGCGGAAATCCTACACCGACCACCGCTACAAGGTGACAAAAGTCCCTTGGGGGTACCCCCCCCCCCCCCCAAGGTCCTTGCCTTCTCCTTCTGCCTCCAATGGCTTAGATGTGGCTTTTCAGCCCGTCTACTCGGTCTTTTATTGGACATAGGACCTCCTTTTGGTCTTTGTCCTCTAAAAACCTGAGGTTATAGCCAAGCCAAGCGAATCAATAGCATCCTCTGTTCTCATCTGCATGGATGATGGCGAAGCCCACATATGGCTTGCGACCGTCAATCTGAACGGGTCCCCCACAATCTCTTGAGAAGTTAGATCCTCCTTTTCTTGCTTTTCATTGTAGTTTGTATTTTTTCAAAAGAGACAAAAATCACAACTCTTGTCTTTCATTATTGATAAGGATTGTAAATCGGCTATAAACGCCAAAATCGGCTATAAACGCTAGAAATCGGCTATAAACGCCAAAATCGGCTATAAATGCCAAAAAAATCTCCTTTTACGGCAAACCAAGAAAAATGTCTCTTTTCTTAAATATATGTGCAATGGAAAACTTGAAAGAAGTTGATTTCTTTTTTACTTGCGAAGGTTGATCTCCGGATCACCACTTGCAATTCCGAGTAAAATAGAAAATCAGGCACACCCACACAACAAAAATGTTGATGCGCGCCTCTGCCCCCCGGTTACGAAAGGGTCGGACCCAACGGACTCCCACATCCGCCGACCTCGGTAGAACCGAGCAGAAGCGCGGTCCATCAAATACCAGAGGCCGGATGCTTCGAATCGCGAAAAAATGGCGAAAAAAAAGGGTTTTCGGGGCTCCAGGGTCGCAGGGGCCGGCGACCCTGGGGGGTTTTCCCCCCTTTTGTCCCGTTTTGTGTCCGTTTTTGCTTTTATTTTTATTCTTTTTTCTTCTATATTTTTCCTTGACATTTTTTATCATTTATTGTCCTGATTTCCCTGTAGAAAACCTGATGAGAATCCTTGCATTTTGTTTTGCAAAGTTTCCAATTTTCTGAGAAAGCCAAAGACTTTGTCGCGCAGAGCTGCCGATTTTCCGTCAGAAGCTGAAACTGGGTCAAACGATGTCGGAATGACCTGAAATTTTGGGTGAAGCCTGCTGAGCAATAAATAAGACCAACCATAGGCTTTTGTTTGAGTTTTGAAGCCATTTGAGGTCCTATCACCAGTAGACTTGCTTTTGTCGCGATGAAGATGTCGCGGCTTGATGTGCTGTCAACCGATGTCCGATTGACTTGAAATTTGACAGGGAACCTATTGGAGTCATTTTAAGATGATCCACAGGCTCTGTCTTGGAAACCATGGTCCTGGGGAGCTTCGCCGCCGAGAGGCCTAATTTGGCTTCCGAGCGTCAAAGTCTGGTCAAATGTTGTCGAAATGACCTGAAATTTGACGTGTAGCCCTTTGTAAGCATTTTGAAGCCGTCCATGTGTTCTATCTGATGAGTGACGGCCTCGGAGGTTCTCGTCGCCGAGGGGCTTGATTTAGCTGTTCGAGGGTTGATGTAGGGTCAAACGTTGTCGGTTTGACTCAGAACTTGACGTGGAGCCTTTTGGATGTATTTTGAGACCATCCATCGGCTCTGATCGAAGATTTGGTGTCTCCGATGCTTTCGCCGCCTGGAGCTCCTTTTCAGCTGCCGGAGAAGCGAAGTTAGGCCAAATGATTTTGAAATGGCCTGAAACTTCTTGTGTACTCCTCTTTTGGCTGTCTTGAAGGATCTTGCAGTTTTTGTTTGATTCTGACAAGATTTGATTTTTTGGAAGTAGCATTGCCTATTTATGGTAGGGTGCGACTTCATGTAGCTTTTTGGATCTTGAAGAGGCAAAGTGACATTTTTGGTGTCAACAAATAGCCCCTCGAGGTGCAGTGATGAGTTGCTTAACTTTTTTAGTCGATGTGCCTCGAAGAGATTTTGTGAAGGAGAGCTTGTGACTTGACCAATAGTCTTTGAGCAGTCTTTCTTTTTGGTATTTGTAGCCTTTTGAGCTTCCAGGGGAATTTTATGGTAGTGAAAGGGATCACGTACCATCTCGAGGCAAAGTTTTGAAGATGACATCAGGGTTGTGGATTTGGGTGTTGACCTTGTGACCTAACAGGCTGTATGTGGCAGGTTAGGGGGTCGGGTTTGGTTTTGACCGTGTGACCCAACAAGCTGTATGTGGAATGTTGGGGGGTCAATTTTGGTTTTGATCTTGTGACCTAACAGGCTGTATGTGGCAAGTTAGGGGATCAAGTTTTGGTTTTTGGTTTTGGTCTTGTGACCTAATAAGCTGTATGTTGCAAGTTAGGGGACCAGGATTTGGTTTGGATTTTTGTGGAATGTCAATTTCAAGATTTTGGCTCCATTTGGTAGATGAGGCTAGATGGTTTGATTTTTGGAAGCTCATGGGGCTTGGAATTTTTTCTTTGTATGGTCCAATCAACTCAAAAGAGGCATGGAACCATTTTTGTATGCTCTTGGTAAGAGGGATTTCTCTTTGACTAAAAGCCCAAAATTATTTTTTTTTAGTGCCTAGGTGGTCAAACCTGGCTCATATGGGCTAACCCATGGGACCTTAAGCTTTTGAAATGGCTTAGATCTCATATGGTGTCATTTTTATAAAGAATATCCAAAAATATCTCCTTTGGATAGAGAATATCTAAGAATATCTTTACTTGGAGAGAATCTCTCATGTTCCCTTTATTTTGGGAAAGAATATCTCAAGATATCTTCCTTTGGGAAAGAATCTTTCATTGATCCTATCTTTTGGGAGAAAATCTCTCATTGATTTCTTTTTTGGAGAGAATCCCTTAAGATATCTTTCTTTTGGGAAAGAATCTTTCTAATTTCTTTCTTTTGGTAAGGTTACTAATTAGTAACACTTACCTCTTTCTTCTTTCCTTCTTTGGTTTGCTCTCTTCTATAAAAGCAATGAGGAGGTTGGATCTCTTGCTCTTATTGCTTTCTTTTGCAACAATCCCAAGAGGGCTTCAAGACCAAGAGTTCTTCTTCTTCAAGATCTTCAAGACTTTTCTTCTTCTTCTCCATCAATGGTTCAAGTAAGTTCCATTTTTCAAGAAAACCCCGTTATAGGAAAAAAGTTCTTTTTTTTTTTTGTTTCTTTCTTTTCTTTTCTTTTTTTTTCTTCACGTGTTTGCTCTTTTTTTTACATGTTTTTTTTTATGCTGGCCCACAGGCCACATGGCCGTACCTTCTTCTTTGGTGATGCCGTCCCTGATGACATGACATACCAGAGGAGATGTTTTCAGTTCTCTTTCACAGCAGATGGTGAGAAGAAGATTGTTGCTACCCAGTCGACATTTGATCGCACCGTCTCGATCATAAGCCTTGCCCCCACGAGCTCTAAGAGGGAAGATCCTCCAAGCTGGGTGAGAAGGACAAATGTAATCAAGACCGGGGTTTTTATTGGCGGTTCTCCTGGATATACGGAGAGGTCGCCTGCTGACATGGACCTGTTGATGCCATCTAGCGGCTACCAGGGCTCTGATTATCCATCGGTCGATTTGAGACCGGTGAGCCTTGGTATTTTCAACGGTGACGGCAGCAATTGGGTAAAGCATTTTCGACTTCGTGGCCGTTTCAGTGCTGACTCCAAGTGGAAGTCGTGGACTGATCGCGTCCTGCTGATTGGTGGCGCCGTTTTAAAGGAAGCCGGGATTTTTTATCCGGTCCGCGCCTTTAGGGAGACCGTGATCTTTTCCGACGAGGCCTTCATGGCTATGTTAGAGTCATTCCTTCCACAAACCAATACCTTCGTTGTGACGAATGGTGAGATTGGTTTTTCTTTGAAGGAGCTGAGTGCCATTACTGGATTGCCCATCCTTGGCAAACTCTATGAGGAGTTTATGTCGATCGGCAGCGTCCTTGAGGAGTAGTCTGAGGAGTTCAGGCTTCTGTACTTTCAGCTCGTCGCCTTCTATGATTTTTTGAAGGAGAAGGAGGGTTTGAAAGTTAGATCCAGCAGTTGGAAGAGCTCTAGCTCTTCGTTCCCCAATATTTTTGATAGCAGGGAGCCTTCTAATAGTGCGACCCAGGAAGCCAGGGCTCAGGATCCAATTTTGAAGAAGATCTTGGCTATGCAAGAAGAGTTGAGAGATTTCTGTGCAAGTACAAACGCCATATGTCCTGACTTTGCACTGTGGAGAGATCTCGCTGCTTATCTCACTTATTGGCTTGGTGAGGCTATTTTTGCTGGAGGAGATGGAACGCACATTAGGCCGCATTGTATTTTTACTGCTTGTCAAAATGGCATTTGGAGAGCAGCTGCTTTGGTGCCAGCTCTTTACTCTTACCTGTGTACCGAACTGCAGGCTGCTGCTTTTTTGGTTCGGCTTGGGCTTCCCATGAACAGGGTATTTTCAGCCCACATCTTTTATTCATGGTATGTGTACCACTGTCCTGGCTTCCACCGGCTAGGTGCTGCACAGGATGATGATCCTCTGTTGATTTGGCTGGCTAAAGGCAAAGCCGTGTCCGAATCACTTTTGTTTGCCCGCATGAGGATCCGACGGTTTAGGGACGTCGAGATGGGGCAGTCTTCAGTGAAGCTTTCTCCGGAGTTGCGGAAGAAGGCTTTTGATATTGGTGCCTCCCGAGACTCTACCAGGGTGGGGTCGGGAAGGCATTACTCCTTGACAAACGCAGAGAAGGAGTGGTTTTTCAGCATACGTGTCGACACGATGGTGTACAGCGGACATCTTTTCGTCGACATCTAGCCGTATGTACCCTCTCGCTTTGCTTTGCAGTTGGGCTTTTCTCAAGGCGTTGTTGGAGCGCCTTCAAGCATGGTGAAGCGCTTTGGAGGTTTACAGGATAGGAGAAATGCACGGGCTTTCTATAGTGCTGAAGACACTACAGCCATGATCTCTTATCTTGTGTTGTCGACTTCCCGGACTGCCGGCTTTGCGAAGTGGTTCGCGAAGTGCTTTTCGGCATATCGGGGGCTTTCCAAAAAGGAGCTTGATGTGAAGCTGGCATCTGGAAAGGGCCTTGGGAAGTCGGATGGCGTCCGGCGAGAGGAAGTTTGGGCTTTCCTTTCTGGAGAGAAGCACAAGATAGGCTTTCTCGGTGACCAGGGCATCATTGGTTTTGAAGCTGTTCGAGAAATACTTGATGAGGCTTTAGAGCAGCTAGAACAGGAGGAAGCCAAACTTGATGCTTGGATGCAAGCGGCACAGAGGCAAGTTTCCGTGGAGTCTACTGATAAGGGTAGACCATCCAGTGAGGAGTCAAGTGGGAGACCTTGTTGGAAATAGGGTGGGCCTCTAGGATAGGTTTCAAAAACTTTTGACCCACTTGACGCAGGGATCAACTATCCAGAAGGCTATAAAACCCAATCCAAGATCCATGTCCTCAATCTCAGTCATCATGATCAGTAAATACAATCTATCTAGAAGATAGAACCAGCAACATATAAGCTACAAATAAATCTACAACATGCAAGGAAGTAGATTATACCTTTGGAGCTCGGTTGTGCTCTAATGGAGAAGTTGCGTCTTTCTTTGATGATGAAACGCTTTCACTAATCAAATAGGGATCTCCAAGACCTCTTGATCTTCCACGCTATGACCCGTATTAGATTCTCCTTTTTCTCAAGAAGATGGTGGGATCTCCAAGAGAAAACTACTAGGAACTCTAGGGAGGAACTAGAAAGAGAACTAGAAGAGGGAGAGGAGAAAAACCATGTGCAACTATTGCACAAAAGGACCTTGGGTGTGAATCCCAATGCTTGGAAAGTGCATGGACATCCAAGGCCTCTTCTCCTCTATTTATAGCTTTTGCAAGTTGCCTTCTCTTTACTAATTACAATAGAAGACATACTTCCATTAATTAGTAACTTATCATATCATAATTAGAAGTCTCACTTCAAATATGATTAGTAACTTTCCAATTCCTTTCTAATTAAAATAGAAGTCTCACTTCTACTAAAATTAGTAAGTCTACTATTACCACTATTAGAAGTCTCACTTCAAATAGAAATAGTAACTTTCCTTTTAGAGTTCAACTAGAATTAGATACTTTCTAAAAATTGGGCTAGCGTGAGGACCACTAGGGATTCCTTAGAAAGCTGGCTCCAACTGGGACTCGCGACCCCACATCTCATGTGTAATCCGGGCCCACAGTTAATTGCAAATAACTCCACTATATAAATGCAATTGAACTCCAGTCTTAAGAATATTACATAGAAGACCCTAAACTTCCACATTATCACAAGTAGACCCCTCTATCAATATCCATGGATCAATTGGACCTGTCTTCCAAAATAGATCCATATCTTATTATCCTTGAGCCCCAATTAATTATAATTATCATAGGTACCTTTCCAATTAACTCTTAATCAGAATGGGTGCGCACTTACCAATGATAAATCCATTAATTGGCACAAGGGGATATTAGAGATAGATTCCATCTTGACCATTGAATGTTCCCACAGCTCTACTACCATGTACCCAAATCACCGAGGTGTTGACCTACTGTTGGCCTCACTCATTGGTGACTCAAAGCAAATGAATAGATAGAAACTTGAGTTCATTAATGTCTCAGGATTGAGAGCCTATTGCTGGGGAATTATGAGAGTAGACCTTAAAATAAAGACAGTGTTTATAAGGTGCTTCTCATGGTCCTTCAATACATCAAATGTACCAGCACTATGATCCAGAATCTTCCATTCTGATGATTGAGACAAATCACACTATCTCATAGTGATCAAAGTACTGCAACCTTATCAGTATGAGATGTCCAGTCTCATCACTGGTTGTAATAATATTTAAGTATAAGATTTGCCACACATGTCTCCCGTATGTGGATCTCATCCATACACATGTGTTACATCTAATATACTTGTGAACCCCGGTTCATCTCATGAACCATCATGTCATTCGTATTGGTTATGTGTAAGTATATAATAAATTACCATTCATCTCATGAAAGGAAAGCATGAATATACTGATAAATAAAGAAATTAATCAATTTATTATATCATCTACTGGATTGAGTCCATAAAACTAACAGACCTGACTCTGACAGCGGGGCAGGTTCCTCTAAGAAGCGAGCCTGCAGGAGTAAGAGGAAGAGGAGCCATCATCGCAGCAAGGGGCAGCATGAGGACTCTCTTAACTTGGAAGTCCCTCTTATTATCAATGAGGAGGCGCCGGGGAATGCTGACGCGCCTCCAGAGAAGAGAAGCCGAGAAGAGGAGACCGTCGGTGAAGGTATGATTCTTCCTCTTTCTCTTTCCATTTCTTTTCATGGGATTTTTCCATGTCTTGATTTGTTTTCTCTCTCTGCTACTCCTCTTTTTTTTTTTTAGCAGAGGAAGATTTGGCGATACCTAAGGTTCCAACCGATGAGGTGGTGACGGATTATGTCGGGCAAACTGAAGAAGAACCGAGGGACTCTGGAGTGAATCCAGAATCTCCAATTGGTATAACTTCTTTTGGTTTTTTTTTTTGTGTCCGTGACTTGGTTTGCTAACATTGTTCTTGTCAGCTGACTTGCCATAGGATTCTGATGACTTTGAACCATCGATGGACGCAAATGTTGATGATGCTTCCGATGAGTTCATGGAGGAAGAGAGTGTTCCGCCAGTCGTCGAAGAAGGTATTTTGTAGTAATCACCCTGATAATGATTTTCAAACAGGATCATATTCATACCTTTTTGTGTTTCTTTGGCAGGTTTTGAGGTGACAGCGGAGAGTCCATTGCTTCCTTCAGAACCAGAGCAAGGGATGCCAGAGGTCGATCCAGAGATAGAGGCTCCTGGGACCAGTTCTGGCACTGTTGAGGAGATACCTCGTGCTGAAATTCCTTCTCCAGTAGCTCCAACTGGAAAGAGTTCTTTTGTTCCTCTTCCAACGGGGCATGACATGGCAGCCGACCGATAGAGTGGGGCGAATCTTCAGCCGGGCCATCTCTTCTTTTTGCGAAGAAGGTGGTTGTGCGGGTTCTGAGCTCTTGGATTGAGACTCTCCTTGCTGGACACTTGGATACCGGGTTTGGCATGATCCAGCATGTGCATGAGATTCTCGGTGATGCCGAAGAGGCTGGTCTGGATGTCACAGGTGCCAGGGCGATCGTTGATAGGATCATTGCGCTGGGTGACAAGTGGTTTGAGACCATGGGTTTGGCTGATGACTAGTTCTTCAAGGAGATGTTCCTGGATCATGCTGATAAGGCTAAGTCTGACCTGGATGAGGCCACACAAAGCAGGAAGCAGATAGTCCGAGAGAAGAACTTAGAAGAGCTAGCCATCATTGGGCTGACACATGACCTTAAGATCCTTGATAGGGAGGTTGATGAGGCCAGGAAATGTCTTGAGCATCTGCAGGCACAAGTTGCTGCCAAGTGGGCTGTAATAACAGAGGCTTGCGACAGGGAAAGTGCTCTGATTCACCGGGTTGCCGATGCTGATCGAGTTCTTGAAAGGAGGTCTCAAGAGAACAAACAATGGCGAACTGCTCGGGATAAGCTTCCCGGTGTGAAAGAAGGATTGTAGAATTCTCCAGCATCTCATGTCAAGTTCCTGAAGAAGCGTGCCTTGGAATCCCTGATGGCTGAGGCCAAAAGTTTGCTTGAGGAGCTGAAATATTGGCTGGAGACCATTTTTGGCTGAGCTCCTTTTTTTTTTTTTTGTGTAACATAAACTATCCTTCTTTCCTTTTTTTTGGTACCACATGTATTTTTTTTGGTACTCTCTTTTTTTGTAGTGCTTGGGAACACTTTCTGTTTTTTTGGTACCGCATGTATTTTTTTGGTACTCTTTTTTTGTTTTGTTTTCCCTACACTCACTTAAATATTTTTGTGATGAAAGTAATTAATAAATGGGATTTGATCAAAAGCTTGTCATTTTGTGAAAATCTTTTGTCAAATGATTGTTTTGGCATGGGAGCCAGATTTTGTTTGTGGCATGGAAGCTGAGTTTGGCATTGATAGCCGGTTTGTGGCATTGATAGCCAGGTTTTTTGAAAGCCAGTTTTTTTGTTTTATGGCATTGATAGCCGGTTTTGTTTTGTGGCATTGATAGCTAGTTTTGTTTTGTGGCATTGATAGCCTATTTTGGTGGCATTTATAGCCGGTTTGGTTTTCAAAGATGCAAGTATCGACTAAAAGTCGCCTCCCTGCTGAATGTTCTTACAAGTATCGATGGAATATCACATCCTTACTCATTCGGTTGCGAGTATTGATGGAATGTCGTATCCTCGCGGATTTGGGTGCAAGTATCGATGGAATGTCGCATCCTTGCTTTTCAAAAAAGTTTGGTTTTGCGGGTACTGACTTGATGTCGTTTCCCCACGATTTTTGAAATTTGTGGTTTTCTCGAACCTTTGGGTCATGGATATCTACTGAAATGTCGCGTCTCCATGGTTTTTTAGGTTTTTCCGAACCTTTGAAATTTGGGTTGTGGATATCAACTGAAATGTTGCATCTCCATGGTTTTTGATTTTGCAAGTATCGACGAAATGTCTCTTCCCTGCGATTTTGGAAGTGTCGAACGTGGTTCGCATGCTTCCGATTTGTGCAAGTATCGACTAAGTGTCGCGTCCCCGCGGTTTTTTTTTTTTTTTTTTTTTGAAAAACCATTTTTTTTTTGTTTAAAGACACGAGGGTCATAAGTTTTGACCTAAAACCATTTAGGCGGTAAAAGGTAGGGTGGACTAGGGTGGAAATCCCTGAATCCGGATTTTGTTTCAAACCATGAATTTTGGGTTCAAGGGTTGAAAATTTTGGTCACGTTAGGGAAAGGTTCCTAAACTTGGGTTTTTGAACAATGAAACGATGAAAGTAAGCATTGTTTAAATTTCTAGAAATTTCAATATTTGATACGAAAATTCTAAAAAGAGTGGGTTGGCAAGCGAGTACCTGGAAACCGATTTTGGCTGTAAAGGCATTGCTCTTACCCAGTTGGGTAAGTCTTCAAGGGTAGTACCGCTTTAAGAACTTGCCGTTGATGGGCAGCATACATCTGTCACCTTCCATGTTTAGGAGTGCGTATGCACCGTTGGAGAAAACCTTGTCGATGACGTAGGGTCCCTCCCATTTTGGCTCAAATTTGCCTTTGGACTTATGAGCGAAGACCATTGGTCTTTTTACCGCATGAACCAAGTCACCCTTTTTGTAGGTGCGTTGCCTGATCTTTTTGTCGAAAGATCCTGCCATGCGTGCTTGGTAAAGTTCAATGCTTTGTTGAGCTTCGAGCCGTCTCTCATCGAGATTGTCCAGCTAATAGAGTCGCAATTTGACATTGCTTTCTTGAGTCATGTCATTTTGCAAGGATACCCTCAAGGAAGGAATTTGTACTTCCAAGGGCACGCCAGCTTCGCATCCATAGACCAAGGAGAATGGTGTGCTATGGGTTGGTCCTCGAACGGTGGTTCGATAGGCCCACAAAGCTTCAGACAGTTTGTCGCTCCAGTCTCTTTTATGACTAAAGACCATTTTTTTTATAATTGCTTGTGCCACAGGACTATATAAGGGTAGTTGAGGCATACCTTCATTTTGGAAGGGTTCAAGCATGGAGTTTGATGAAGAAGCATCCGATCTATCGAAGAAAATCGGCTTTTCCTTTGCTGAAGTTGTTGGAACAACGAAGGAAGCTGACGTAGGATCTTCTATGTCAGAAGTTGTCTCCATTGGAGTAAGAGCAGGCTGAACTTGCTGAGTGTCAACTTGGCTTGACGATGTGTCGTCTTCTAGCTCTAAATCCGAATCCGTGTCTTGCATGATAGACACGAAAGAGACAACAAATTTGCCCCCAGACTTTTGCTTTGCCTTCTTCACTTTAGTTGTTATGACCAAAGGCTTTGAAGGTTTGAGGGAGATGATGAAGGGAGTTTGAATGCTCTCTTCGGATTTACCGAATGGTTTGTTTTCTTCCGGTGATTGTTGAGGAGCCTTGCCTTTATCTTTCTGGAGATTTTCGGCAAAGGGTGCTATTTACTTCTCCTCTTCTTCTTTCTCACCTTCATACATTTGTGAGTCTGCGAAGTGGACTTCTTTACCTTTGAAGGGTATTCTGTCCGCAAAGACTCAATGTATCATGTCGTCGTCGCCAACAAACTTGATGCATTGATGTAAAGTTGAAGGACAACACCATTCTCATGGATCCAAGGGCATCCGAGAAGGATGTTGTAGCATGAAGGGGTTTTTATCGCATACACTGTGACCTCAGAGATAAGATCACCGATCTGCAACTTGAACCTGATTTTGCCGATAGGCCTTTGAGTACCCCCATCGTATCCAAAGATAGATACAGATGTGTGGCTCAGCTTGCTGGGTGGGATGCCCAACTCTTCGAGGGCCGATGTGGAGATGAGGTTGAGTGCAGAACCTGGGTCGATCTGAACTCTGTGGATAGGCATTTCCTTGATGTACCCTGTGAAGTACAGGGGCCGGTTATGCCTTGTTTTGCCAAGTAGGAGATTATCCTTTGTGAAGGCGATGGTTGCACTGGCTGCTTTTTTAACCGAGAGGCATTCAATGCATGATCCCTTAATTTTCCTCTTTTCTCCCTTTGAGGAAGTTTCTGAGTTTTTGACCCGGTAATCCATTTCAATTTGGAGGACTTGCGGGGCATGTTTGTCGACATCCTCATTCAGCTTTTGTAATTCTGAAATGAGATTATCGCGAGTGTACGGAGACATTCGCAATAAATCTAGGATGTGCAGACATGCAAGTATGTGCTTGAAGTGTTCAATCAAGGCATACTTGAAAGCCTCCTTAGGGCCTGCATGTTCATCATTGTTGCCACTAGGGGTGCTTACAACATCTTTTCCCGAAGGATTTACATATGTAAAGGAAGATTGGTTGTAATTTTTATGGTAATCCTGGCCAGTGCGGGTGCCTCTACCAACTTCGAGAGCTTCTTGAGAAGGGTCTTCGTTTGGCAGATTGTCTTTAGGATCAAGTGGCTTTCGTTTTTCATTTGCTGAGGATGTATCAGCAGCAGAGTTGCCATCCTCAGTGATTGTGTTGCACAAAGCATTTTTTGGGAACAAGTCCTGAACAGCATCCAGCAACCTTTCTTCTTCGTTGACCAATTCATCGTCCCAAGCATCAATAGCTGCGAATTCTTCAGTCAAGAAGGGTGTGAACTTTGAAGTCATAGTCTCAGGAGAAGAAACCTGAGAGGGTCTCGTCTCAGTGAAAGTCACGTGAGATGAGGTGGCTCCAGAAGATACATTGCTAGGAGTCGTCGGAGTGTAAGTGATCTCATCAGATGATGCTTCGGAAGAGCTATAATCCGGAATTATCACATTACAGGAAGCTTTGACAGGAGACGTTGCCTGATCGGAGTCAGACTCATCCTCGGATGTAAGAGGATCGTCTATCCAGCAATTTTCTCCATTTTCAGGAGTTAAGGGAGGATGTACCTGATGGTCTTCATGGACTTCAGGCTCTGGATTGCGAGGAAGCTCATTGACGTGGTCCTGCTCTTGTTCTAGAGCGAGACGCTGCAAGATCCTTGCATATTCTTCAAGATCAGGTATGGGAGCCAAATCTTCTTCTTCATCAGCTCTTTGTGGCTCAACATGGTTGATTTCTACTGGAGCAATGAGAGGTTCTGGGTCAGTAGTATTTTCTTGTATAGCTTCTTGGTCTTCTTCATCATCAGACCAGGATCCATGTGGCTGTAGGGGGTTATACCAGATTACTGGCATAAGATGAGTCTCAAGAACCCATTCTTCATCGGAAAGATATTCTCCTGTTTCAAGGGACTCCTCCCACTCGTCTGTGTAGTTGGATTCGAATCCATCATCGGTGTCACTGGACTCGTATCCATCAATGGAGAATCCAACTACCGAATTGCAAGAGTATGATGCCTCCTACGTGGCTTCTTTGAATTGAGGTGGCATGACATCACTGAGAGTGAATTTTCTTACCCCCTTTGAAGTCTCTGGAAGGGATGTTTTTGTTGCCTCCAGTGAAGCGGTAGAGGAAGCCTCTGCCTTTTCTTTGACTTCTTGTTTTGGCTGGGTCTTATCTTGCCATTTGAGCTTGAGGAGATATTTCCTAGCCTGCCTTCGCTGTTGAGCTGTAGGCTTTGTTTTCACAACCTCCCAGTTTTCATCTTCCAGGAGATCGGGATGTACCCATATGGGTTGTCCGTCAGGTGTCAGGTAAGGAACCAGTTCTTCGGACGCTTGGATTGAGTTTATCACCTTGAAGGAAGTAGTGATCTTCTTCTTCGGTGATTTTGATGTTTGTCCACATGTCACCATGTTGACGGAGGCAGACCCATAGTTCTTGTCAAAAGTGATGACTCCATTTTTCCACATCTCGCTTATTTTCTCCCTCACAACGAAGCATTGATTGAGAGGATGCGAGATCATTTGATGGTATGGACAGTATCGAGGATCGTTGGTTTTGCCAACATCACCCGGTCTTTTTGGTTCAGGCAAGGTGAGCTTGCCGCTTGCCACAAGAGCCCCGAAGATTTCATTAACATCTTCATCAAATGGGTATTTCTTCTCTACTCGTTCTTTGAAGGCATCTGAGAGTTCAGGTCTCTTACCAGTAGCTTTGTTTTCAGCTTTCTTTGGTGGCTGAGGAGCTGACTTGGTCTGCACATTGAGGACCTCTTTCTTCTTTGGTTTAGAGGTTGCAATAGCGGTTGGCTCTTTTCTTGATGATTTCTGGCCGTTGAGGTCTTTAATCACCGTCTCAGCTTCCATGGAGGCTTCTAGGAGTTCTCCCAGGTTTTTTTGATTTGTTGCCGATGATCATGGAGCGGATTCTAGCTCTCATGTTGTTTCGGCAGATGTCGACTAGCGACGCTTGTGGCAATACATCAGAGCATTTTTATGCCATTGCTTTCCACTTATGAATGAAGTCATATGTTGACTCATTCTCCCCCCGTTTTAGGCTACATAGCTGAGCCATAGTAGCGGGATGATTCTCGCCTTTGAAGTGAGTCAGGAAGCGTGTCTCTAGCATGGCCCAGTTGTTGGGATTGGTGTATGCCCTAAAGCCCACTAGTTGCACTCTCATTCTTTGTTACTGGATATTTACTGGTTATTTAATGGAATGACTCTTTTATGCTTAAACATGTATATATGTATGGTTGTGTAAGGCCCATTGTTTCTAGTAAATGAATTAGGTGTGTAGTGTCTATGCACAGATAGGTCTAATTCATGGACAACTGGAAACATCATATTTGTTCATAACTGAAAGATGGAGCTGGGCACTTCATCTTGGTATAAGTTATAATGAGAGACTCTCCTGTATTCAGGGTGACTTACCTAAGTCATGGGAGGGCTTTCCCGGATTCATCTCATTAGTGCATATGCTATGCATTGAACAGGACCATGGTAGGTGTGATCTCTAAAATAGTACTATCACAGAGAGAGATCAAGTCACCTCTTGCTACTAAGTGACCGGTGCTCTTAATCTTGAGCATTTGTGGATGAACTGACGAAGTCAAGTTCTTGTGCTTTAATTCACTATGGGTGAGATTCTTTTCATGGGTCAACAGCTCTGTGTTTTGGGTACTCGGACTTGATCAGTTGGGACGTGCAGATGCAATATAGAATCTATGCCATCTGATGATGGAATAATCGTCCCCTTAGAATTATCCGATTAATCATCAAAATCTAAGATCTTAGTATATGGATGTTCCATATGGATATTGAACTTGTGGGTCGCTCCCTGGATCAAGAGAATGATATTCGAATGATGATTATGTTAAGGATATGAAGTTCTAAGGGTTAGATGTAATCGGGAAGGTTGATAGTACATGTGAAACCTGACTCGATTATGGATGTTACATAGAGGGGCATTCAGGTCATTACACTTAGTAGGTCGAAGACAACCGTCATTTTATGACGAGCTTATTATATTATATATTTGTCCTTGGAGTTCAACCATAACTCTTTAGTGGAATGAGTTAAGGTTAAAATGGTCTTAATGTTGCTATGGGCGTAGCATGGACATTTTGGTCATTTTGGGAGCCAATGGCAAATATGTCTTTTGGTCCCTTCTCTAGTCACTTTCCAAGATTGGCATGGTTTCCTAAAATGTTTAGATAACATAAGGATGAATTATTTTAGTGGAAAAATAATTTTGAGTTTAAATTCAAATAGGCCTTTGATGGCATACATGAATTTAATTCTAGATAAATTATATGTGGGCCATGGTGTGCATTAATATGTGGGACGTCCATAATAGGATTTCCATGGGTAAGGTTTCCAATTTTGAGTAGGTCTCTCTACTTGGAATGTTGGATTCCCCTTTGGATAAGTATTCCTATGAGAAAGTTTCCTTTTTGGATTAGGAACTTAAATTAGTAAGTGTTCTACAACTAGGATTACTAATTGCATGGGAAGTTCCTTAAAGTTTCCTTTTCTAATTGGATTGTATCTAAAAGGAAATAAGTCTTTCTTTTTTAGGACATCTTTTAGAATTAGGAGAGATAACTTTATGGGAATTCTTTCCTCAAAGTTTCTATAAAAGAGACCACACTCCCTTGGACGTCCAACACACAACATAGAGCATAAGAAGGTCCCACACGTCCAGCCCTTGAAGCTCATTCTTCTTCATTGAAGAAAGTTGTAGGTCTGAGATTTTTCCTTGGAGAAATAGTTCTCAACTCATAGATTAAGATCCCACCATCTTAGCCAATCAGATTTGGAAGTGAGATAGAGGAGAAGATGAAAGGCAATACTAGTGCAGAAAATTCCAGCAACTTGTTTGCTAATTGCAAGTCTGAGTTCGGGCCTTTGGATCTATTTTTTTCAGAGATTTGAAGTCTACAAATCTTCGAGGTAATAGTCTTCTTCATTCTCCTTTAATTATACACTTGTTGGTCATGAATTCATGGAGTTCTCATGCGATTACTATGGCTGATTTATGCTGCCCAAATCAGATTTTTTAAAATCTGTCATGTTACAAATTAGCCATGAATGTCTTCCAGTAACTCAGATCTGAATCGCAGTTTCTTTCACCAGTTTTGGTTGGAGTCCTCCGGCAGAGTGGAGTACCAATCGAAGGCCGTACCTTTTAGGGTACTTTCAAAGAGGCGGATCTTGAGTGCATCTTGATCCGCGATAGCTCCCGTCAGGATCTTGAAGTGGATAACGTGCTGTCTGGCTGATCCTTTCCCCGTATATGTTTGGAGAGTAGGATGCTTGAATTTTGTGGGGAACGGGACCGAGTCCATCCATAAGGGATATGGTGGCTTAATCCTATGCTCCTTGAGTATATCCTCTTATTTTGCTTTGGCGAGGATACTGTCTACGTCCTTTTTGGTAAGGGCGCGTGACTCATTTTCTTCTCCATTTACCTCATCATCTTGATGATTCGGAGGAGGTTCATTGTTCGCCTGATTTTGGAAGGCGATGAGAAGGTTTTCCATCAGAGTTTCAATCCTCTGCTGGACTTGTTCCAACTGCTAGATGCGTGTGATCGCATCGTCTTGAGGTGGATTGCGAGGTGGTGGCTCAAAATTTGTAGCCAAGACGTTCATCCTTCGAGATTCGAACGAAGAAACTGTCTTGGTGACTGAGCTGGGGCTTATTCTTTTTGAAGAAGAGCTTGAGGAAGGATCACTATGCCGTCCTTTGCTTGAAGGAGCAGGGTATTCTTCTGAATGTCTTCTTGTCCTGGAGACGCTGCGGGTCATCGGACTCGGACATGGATTTTTGTTGCTAACTTTTGGCATCTTCTGGTTTTTCCAACCATATGGACAGCAGCAACTTGGTTGGGTCTTTCTTTTTCGACCCATTTGGGAGAGACTTGAAGTGTAGGAGGCTGGGTCCTTTGCTTCTCTAGTCTCTTTTGCCGATACGACGCGCGGCGGTGTGTACGACGAGCAATTTGAGCTTCGGTTAGCTCTGGCTGGGCTTTGATGATGAAGGATGTGCTCCCTCGGGCGCAGCAACCGAGCTTGTCTTCTTTGTAGCTGGGCAAGGGCAGGATGCGAACCCTGTCCTTCGCCTGTTGCAGCGAAGCTTTGAATTTTTCAAGTTCGGCCCCTATAGAGATGAAGGGTCGAACTGCAGGTTTGTAGGCCTTAGTAGGTGCTTGCAGAGGCCTTGTGATGCATGACTTGATTTTGGGCTTGTAGGAACAAGCCGGCTCATGCTGGGTTGACTTGAGAGTCAGATTGGAGATGGGTCTCTCCTCTTTCATGTAAGTAAGAGGGTAGAACTGGTTCTCCTTGAGTGGGGCCAGGAATGCTGGCTTGGTGGATGTTTGGGACCTTCTTTGTTTTGGTGAAGGTCTTGGGGACCAAGTCTTGGGATAGACCTGGTCGTTTGAGGGTCGAGGCTTCGTGGGGCTGCCATGGGCTTCGGGCCTTCTGGTGCTCGCCGTTGGTGTCACGGTAGTGACACGTTGAGAGGCGAGTTTCTGTTTCTTGGAAGGAGCAGTTTATTCTTTGGGAAGTGGGAATGGTCCTAGCATCCCAAAGACGATAGTCCGGGGAGTCGAGGTCGACTCGGAGTTCAGAGAGTTGCCGAGGGAGTTGACGCTTCGGCAGCTGATGGGGCGCTTGTAGGTGCGCGTAGTCTGCTTCTGTTGAAGCATAAGTTGGTGCTTGTTCTCGTCGAAGGTAATGGTTAGTGAAGCTGTCATTATTAGTTTTCGAAAAGCTTCTGAAACAAGACCACATCCATTAGTAATCACAAGAATATAATGATCATAAATGGGAAGTTCTATGGTTTTGTCTTTTCAAATTGCTCGAGGAAGATGACCCAAGCAATATAAAGAAGGCAGAAAGCCATAGAGGGTACAATTGTTCTGATCGCAGGTATGGTAAGCCCAGAATGAGCGTCCCAGTGACTGTTAGAAGCAGTTGTGAACTTAAATTCGACTTATCGAGAAGCAGAGCTTGCTCGAGGTAAGAAGAATATAAAGTTGGAGTTACAAATGTGCCGGTCGCGAATACAGCAGACCCTGAAAGGGCGTACTCGTACCGCTAGACACTAAAGTTTGGAGACCGCATCCATGAGATGACATTCTCTATTTTGAAAGGTCGAGATTGGATTCATCAAAGAGAGCAGATGGTATTCCGATCCAAATACAGTTTCAGCAATTTCCGCGAGCGCCAGTATTCAGAAGGAAATGAACCATAATTTCTCGGATCTGAATACAAAAATGACGAGTTTATTTTTTGAAAGGCCAATATCGGGTTCATCAAAGAGAGCAAAAGGCACTCCAATCTGAACACGGGCTCAGCGATTTCCACGAGCGCCAGTGCTCAGAAAGGAGAATACCAAAATTTCTCCAATCTAAACCCAAAATGACGGAAGTTTTTTTTTTGAAATATTTTTTTTTCAAGATTTTCTTTTTTTTAAATCTTTTTTATTTTATTATTTATTTATTTATTTAATTTTTAAAAGTTTTTTTTTGAAATTTTTTTTATTTTTTATTTTAAAAATTTTATTTTTAAAAAATTTTATTATGAAAAAAATTTATTTAAAAGACGAGAGAGTACACATAGGCCTCCTAACCCGGTCTTATGAAATCTCGATTGATAGAATTGCCCCCAGGTAAGGGTAGGATTACTTAATGAACCCATTTGGAGGACCCTTGCCTGGAACAGTCAAGCTGTCTCCACACTCTGGACAAGGCTTTTCTTGAATCAACCATGATCAAAGAACGCAGTTGGTTTAACCTTAGTGTTCTATGTCTTATTATATATATATATATTTTAGATCTTTAATGAACTCATCGAAGAGAAACTATGGCCCAAAACCTTAGTCGAACAGGCTCAACATTTCTGCAAGCACGATGAACGATAGAAAAGGATCAAGGTTTCTCAATTTTGAATACAAAATGAAAAATCCGATTTTTGTTTTTTTTTTCTAATGAACTCATCGAAGAGAAACGATGGCCCAAAACCTTAGTCGAACAGGCTCAACATTTCTGCAAGCACGATGAACGATAGGAAAGGATCAAGGTTTCTCAATTTTGAATCCGAAAATCTGATTTTTTGTCTTTTTATGTTTTTTTTAATGAACTCATCGAAGAGAAACGATGGCCCAAAACCTTAGTCGAACAAGCTCAACATTTCTGCAAGCACGATGAACAATAGGAAAGGATCAAGGTTTCTCAATTTTGAATCCAAAAATCTGATTTTTTATTTTTTTTGTGTTTTTTTTCTAATGAACTCATCGAAGAGAAACGATGGCCCAAAACCTTAGTCTAACAGGCTCAACATTTCTGCAAGCACGATGAACGATAGGAAAGGATCAAGGTTTCTCAATTTTGAATCCAAAAATCCGATTTTTTTTGTTGAAAATAGAAAGAGTGGAAATAAATTCAAAGAACTAGAAATTTCCAAAAAATCTCATCTCATTTTTTTTAGATGCGGAATCCAACATAGGCCACCAATTAGAAAGTAGCCAAGGAATCAAGAAAAGAAGTATAAGCATAGAGCAATTGATATGATATGCAAATATTTCATTTCTAGCATCATGTTCTCATATAAACGAGTCCCACCGGGTGTGCCAGCTTGATGGACCAGCGCATTCTGCTCGCTCGGTTCTACCGAGGTCGGCAGACGTGGGAGTCCGTTTGGGTCCGACCCTTTCGTAACCGGAGGGGGGGCAGAGGCGTGCATCAACATTTCTTTTGTGTGGGTGTGCCAGATTTTCTGTTTTACGTGGAATTGCAAGTGGTGATCTGGAGATCAACCTTCACAAGTAAAAAGGAAATCAACTTCTTTTAAGTTTTCCATTGCACATATATTTAAAAAAAGAGACACTTTCTTGATTTGCCGTGAAAGGCGATTTTTGGCATTTATAGCCGATTTTGGCGTTTATAGCCGATTTACAATCCTTATCAATAATGAAAGACAAGAGTTGTGATTTTTGTCTCTTTTGAAGAAATACAAACTACAATAAAAAGCAAGAAAAGGAGGATCTAACTTCTCAGGAGATTGTGGGGGACCCGTTCAGATTGACGGTCGCAAGCCATATGTGGACTTCGCCATCATCCATGCAGATGAGAACAGAGGATGCTATTGATTCGCTTGGCTTGGCTATAACCTCAGGTTTTTAGAGGACAAAGACTAAGAGGAGGTCCTATGTCCAATAAAAATCCAAGTAGACGGGCTAAAAAGCCACGTCTAAGCCAATGGAGGCAGAAGGAGAAGACAAGGACCTTGGGGGGGGGGGGGGGGGGGGTAACCCCCCAAGGGACTTTTGTCACCTTGTAGCGGTGGTCGGTGTAGAACTTCCGCAGAGTTTTCTCTCTTTCTTTCTCTTAGATTTGTGATGCCTTTTTCTGTCTGAGTTTTCGGATTTTCTATAGTCTGTTGTGTGTCTTTTCCTCTTGGAGTGCTCTCCTATTTATCGGTTTTTTGGTAGCCATTTAGGAGAGTTTATGGGCTTTTATTGTCATTAAGCCACATAAAGGGAGGAGTTACAAGATTGAATTCTTTATTTTGTAACTCCTTTTTCTTAGCTTCTGATTGGCCGGATGAGATTAAGGGCATTTAATTGCCTTTAATCACCATGATGGGAGGAGTTTCATGGTTTAAATGTCATGAATCTCTTTACTTGTAACTCCCGGATGCTTGCTTCTGATTGGGCCATCCAAAGAAATGGATTAATGACTGTAATAAAGCTAGTCAATTAATCACATTAAGTAGTCGCCGAGCAGTTAAAGAGTCGCGGACCGTGCCGCGTCTTTTGGGATTCTTCTGGCCATGATCATCGATGGATCTTCATGTAGATCGACATCGGATGACCATGTAACTTCAGGTGTTGGTTGCCAACAGTGGGTCGGTGCCATCTGTCCTGTCGATTTCTCGATCGGTCGGGTAGAAAGCACACTTTTTTGGTTGACTGGTTGGCGATCAATGTTGATTTTGATACTCTTGATCATTGACCCGTGATTTTGATGGATGTCAGAGGATTCTGTATCTCAAAAGTATGAATTTTGAAAAATACCAGAGGCAGGATGCTTCGAATCGCGAAAAAATAGGGTTTCCAGGGCCCTCCCAACGATCCCGGGCTCCAGGGTCGCAGGGGCCTGTGACCCTGCGGGGGTTTTCCCCCCTTTGTCCCGTTTTGTGTCCGTTTTTGCTGTTTTTTTATTCTTTTTTCTTCTGTATTTTTCCTTGACATTTTTGATCATTTCTTGGCCTGATTTCCCTGCAGAAAACCTGATGAGAATCCTTGCATTTTGTTTTGCAAAGTTTCCAATTTTCTGAGAAAGCCGAAGACTTTGTCGCGCAGAGCTGCCGATTTTCCGTTAGAAGCCGAAACTGGGACAAACGATGTTGGAATGACCTGAAATTTGGGGTGAAGCCTGCTGACCAAAAAATAAGACCAACCATAGGCTTTTGTTTGAGTTTTGAAGCCGTTTGGGGTCCTATCACTAGTAGACTTGCTTTTGTCGCGATGAAGATGTCGCGGCTTGATGTGCGGTCAACCGATGTCCGATTGACTTGAAATTTGACAGGGAACCTATTGGAGTCATTATAAGATGATCCACAGGTTCTGTCTTGGAAACCATAGTCCCGGGGAGCTTCGCCGCCGAGAGGCCTGATTTGGCTTCCGAGCGTCAAAGTCTGGTCAAATGTTGTCGAAATGACCTGAAATTTGACGTGTAGCCCTTTGTAAGCATTTTGAAGCCGTCCATGTGCTCTATCTAATGAGTGATGGCCTCAAAGGTTCTGGCTACCGAGAGGCTTGATTTAGCTGTTCGAGGGTTGATGTAGGGTCAAACGTTGTCGGTTTGACTCGGAACTTGACCTGGAGCCTTTTGGATGTATTTTGAGACCTTCCAACGGCTCTGACCGAAGATTTGGTGTCTCCAATGCTTTCACCGCCAGGAGCTCCTTTTCAGCTGCCAGAGAAGCGAAGTTAGGCCAAATGAATTTGAAATGGCCCGAAACTTCTTTCGTACTCCTCTTTTGGCTGCCTTGAAGGATCATGCAATTTTCGTTTGATTCTGACAAGATTTGATTTTTTGGAAGTAGCATTGCCTATTTATGGCAGGTTGCGACTTCATGTAGCTTTTTGGATCTTGAAGAGGTAAAGTTTCATTTTTGGTGTCAACAGTGCCTGAGAGGGAAATGATCAAAATTTCTCAATTTTGAAAAATAAATGACAAATCTGAAATTTTTTTAGATCCCTAACAGACTCATCGAAGAGAAACGATGGCCCTGTTGGGATTGGTGTATGCCCTAAAGCCCACTAGCTGCACTCTCATCTTTTGTTACAGGATATTTACTGGTTATTTAATGGAATGACTCTTTTCTGCTTAAACATGTATATATGTATGGTTCTATAAGGCCCATTGTTTATAGTAAATGAATTAGGTGTGTAGTGTCTACACACAGATAGGTCTAATTCATGGACACTGGAAACAACATATTTGTTCATAACTGAGAGATGGAGCTGGGCACTTCATCTTGGTATAAGTTATAGTGAGAGACTCTCCTGTATTCAGGGTGACTTACCTAAGTCATGGGAGGTCTTTCTCGGATTTATCTCATTAGTGCATATGCAATGCATTGAATAGGACCATGGTAGGTGTGATCTCAAAAATAGTACTATCATTGAGAGAGATCAAGTCACCTCGTGCTACTGAGTGACAAGTGCTCTTAATCTTGAGCATTTGTGGATGAACTGACGAAGTCAAGTTCTTGTGCTTTAATTCACTATGGGTGAGATTCTTTTCATGGGTCAGCAACTCTGTGTTTTGGGTACTCGGACTTGATCAGTTGGGACGTGCAGATGCAATAAAGAATCTATGCCATCTAATGATGGAATGATCGTCCCCTTAGAATTATCCGATTAATCATCAAAATCTAAGATCTTAGTATATGGATGTTCCATATGGATATTGAACTTATGGGTCGCTCCCTGGACCAAGAGAATGATATCCAGGTGATGATTAAGTTAAGGATATGAAGTTCTAAGGTTTAGATGTAATCGAGAAGGTTGATAATACATGTGATAACCTGACTCGATTGTGGATGTTACATAGTGGGGCATTCAGGTCATTACACTTAGTAGGTCGAAGACAACTGTCATTTCATGACGAGCTTATTATATTATATATTTGTCCCTGGAGTTCGACCATAACTCTTTAGTGGAATGAGTTAAGGTTAAAATGGTCTTAATGTTGCTATGGGTTTAGCATGGACATTTTGGTCATTTTGGGAGCCAAGGGAAAATATGTCTTTTGGTCCCTTTCCTAGTCACTTTCCAAGATTGGCATGGTTTCCTAAAATATTTAGATGACATATGGTTGAATTTTTTTAGTGGAAAAATAATTTTGAGTTAAAATTCAAATAGGCCTTTGATGGCATACATGAATTTAATTCTAGATAAATTATTTGTGGGCCATGGTGTGCATTAGTATGTGGGACGTCTATAATGGGATTTCCATGGGTAAGGTTTCCAATTTTGAGTAGGTCTCTCTACTTGGAAGGCTGGACTCCTCTTTGGATTAGTATTCCTATAAGAAAGTTTCCTTTTTGAATTAGAAACTTAAATTAGTAAGTGTTGTACAACTAGGATTACTAATTGCCAAAGTTTATGGGAAGTTTCTTAGTTTGCTTTTCTAATTGGAGTGTTTCTAAAAGGAAATAAATCTTTAGATTATACTTTCCTTTTAGGACATCTATGAGAATTAGAAGAGATAACTTTCAAGAAAGCAATCCAAAGGTTTCTATAAAAAGGAAGGAGCTTCCCCTTGGACGTCCATACTAAGAAAAGCACAAGTCCCACACGTCCAGCCCTTGGGTTGTTTCTTCTTCATTGAAGAAACTTTAAGGTCTGAGATTTTTCCTTAGAAAATAGTTCTCAAATCCCTAGATTTAGATCCCACCATCTTAGCCAATCAGATTTGGAAGTGAGATAGAGAAGAAGATCAAAGGCAATACTACTGCAGAAAATTCCAGCAATTTCTTTGCTAATTGCAAGTCTGAGTTCGACCCTTTGGATCTATTTTTTCAGAGATTTGAAGTCTACAAATCTTCAAGGTAATTGTCTTCTTGAATCTCCTTTAATTATACACTTGTTGGTCATGAATTCATGGAGTCTTTCTGCGATCATTATGGCTGATTTATGCTGCCCAAATCAATTTTTTAAAATCTGTCATGTTACAAATTAGCCATGAACGTCTTCCACTAGTGATGTTCAGATCTGAATCGCAGTTTCTTTCAGTGGTATCAGAGCCACTCCATGTGAAATCATGATCCCATGTTGTGTATGATTAATCATAGATTGATTATGGGCATGGTGGCACCCTACTAAAGTTATGTTGTGATGCATGTTGTGTGCAAGTTTCATTAACATTGCTGGAATTTATTTTCCAGATTTGTTTAATGATTCACATAGTGTTTTGCATGCACTAACCTCTTTGTTTGTAGCCGTATATTGCATCCTTGATGGTTCGCATGATTGTTATGTGGATTTGGATGTTTTTTCATTAGTTGGAAAGTGTACGATTGCGCGTTTAGCAATCATAGATTCTTTCTTTACTTTTATTCCAACTAGTCTTGATGTAAGCTTTCTTAAAAAGCAAAGGTATCTCCAATGTAATTTGGGGTTTTGTTTTTTATGGGTTTGCTTGTATAAATTTAATTTATTAGATCAAGCAAAAAGAAGAAAGTTTCTAGCAAGGTTGCAAGTAACCGGATTCCTTAGTGGTGGAGGAGACAAGACTTCTTGGTGAAAGATGAGATCTATTTTTGATGTCCTAGTTCGAGAAGGATTAGAAGTCCGAAGAGTAGGGAGCCATCAAGGATGGCATACTTTTATTTGCTCTTATATATGGAATGCATGGATGAATGCTTCATATAATTGCTATAATTGTCACCTAGAAACATGGCACCATTAGGTTCTAAAATTGGCATCCTTTTATATTAGATTGTTTTTAGTTTGGCAAATTGTTTTAAACGGAACTAAGACCAGCAACTTCTATTTTGTCTAAGGTTTAAAATTGGATAGGGTTTAGTTTATCTTGGTACCCTTGGTTTCCAAAAGAGGCTAAACTAAAATCTAATTAGATGCTACCTATGGGTTTCCATAACCCAAGTTAGGCCCTTGACTCTTTAAAGGGATTTGCTCAAATGTTTTAAAGCAAAGGTTATTTATTTTTAAGATGACTCAAGTCATTGAGTCATAAATTTAATTAACCAAGTTTGCTAGATTTAAAAAGAGCTTTTGAGTAAACAATGTAAAGGTCAAAAAGTATAAACCCTAGTGATAAATAATCAAGTGGGAGAGGGGTTTTGGAAAGACCCCACGGCCTTCCATTTTCGGTTCATATTATCTCATTAAGGTGTTAGTAGGAGCGGCCATCCCTTCGGTGGAGTTCTTTACTAAAGACTGCTTTGATGGGTTAATGGGTGAACTAATATGAATATTCGTGATGAGGTGTTAGTAGGCGCGGCCATCCCTTTGGTGGAGTTCTTTACTAAAGATCACTTCTATAGAATTTCAATGAAGTGTTGGTGGGGGCGGCCATCCCTTCGGTGGAGCTCTTTACTAAAGTTCACTTCTAGAATAGATAAAAGTCACTTCCCTTCGGAGGACTTAAGTCATAGACATTCTGGGAAATTTCATAAGAGATGGTAAAACACTTGACATAAGACGGTAATGACCTCTCCCTACGAGTTAAGGGTTATTTGTCATATGAGGCCAAACCAATCAGTGATTGGACTACCACTGGATATGTGTATCCAGATAGTGATAATCCAAATAAGCATACCTTAATTCAACGTGACTGTAGGCTAGGCCATCCCTTCGATGGTGGGTCTATGAGGAGGTTGAAACACTGATACATTATGATTAGGGTTAAATAATGTAAAAAGTCTTGTGCTTTGTTTTTCCTTTTATAACAAGCACCATATGCATATTACATATATACTGCCTGTCTAATTATAAACCGTTTCATATCCAGAGAGAGATGGGTAAAGATTCTTTTAGTCCGTTGATGTGCATTCTTCGTGAGAACAAACTGACTGGACCTAACTACGTAGATTGGAAGAGAAATCTTGACATAGTACTCACTGCTGAGGAGTACAAGTATGTCTTGCTGGAAACCTATCCTGATATTGATGCTAATTCTACTGATGACCAGTTAGAGGCTGAGAGGAAATGGAAGAAAGCGAATAGCATGGCTAAATGCTACATGCTCGCTTCCATGTCCAACGTGTTGCAAACACAGCACGAGCATATGGACACAACCGATGAAATCATGATGTCCTTGTCTGAGATGTTCGCAGACAAGAGCAGGCCAGCTAGGCAAGCTGCTATAAGGATTATCATGAATACTAGGATGGCCGAGGGAACACCTGTCAGAGAGCATATGCTCAAGCTGATGGATTGTTTCAATGTAGCTGAGATTCTAGGGGCTGAGATTGATGCAGAGAGTCAAACTGATATGATTCTCGAAACTCTGCCGGACTCTTTCAATCAGTTCAAGCTCAATTTCAATATGAGCAAGATGGACATGACTCTATATGAGTTAATGAAAGAACTCCAGGCGTCGGAGGCCATCATGAAGCCCAAAGCCCAAGCTCACTTTTTCCAGTCTTCCTCTAAACTAAACCCGAAAGGGAAGAAGTTCAAGAAGAAGCAGAATAAGGGAAAAGGGCAGAAAAAGGACAATACTGGAAATAAGAAGGACAAGGGTACAGATGAAAAGCCCAAATAGAAATGCTTCAAATGTGGCCTCAAAGGTCATTGGAAGAAAGATTGTCCAAGTTCATGGCCTCAGTTAAGAAAGGTACATCTTTTTCATACTACATTGAAACTTGTCTAGTGGTTGATTCTACTGACTCATGGATAGTAGACTCAGGAGCCACTAATCATATCTGCAATTCATTACAGGGGTTTCAGATAATGCAGAGGATAGAGAAAGAAGAGTTTGCCTTTAGAGTTGGAACTGGAGCTAAAGTTTGGGCAGTTGCAGTAGGAGTTGTTACCTTACATTTTCCATGTGATAGGATATTAGTTTTAAATAATGTTTTCTATGTTCCGGACATGAGGAAGAATTTAATTTCAGTTTCCAGATTAATTGAATTTAATTATTCACTTTCTTTCCATTCTGGTATTGATATCAGTAGAGATGGAAATATTATATGTTCCGGTAAAATACATGACAACTTATTTTATATATATCCTATTGCTCCCACACTGCATAATGTACAGCAAGAAAACTCAACTTCCCTTAAAAGGAAGGCATCTTCAATTAATGACACATATCTTTGGCACTTACGTTTGGGTCACATTAACCTAAAACGGATTCAAAGGTTGGTAGAAGATGGGCCTTTGAGCTCATTAGACTTCGAACCTTTACCTCAGTGCGAATCTTGTCCCAAGGGAAAGATGACCAAAAGGTGATTCTCTAGAAAGGGACTAAGGTCAAAGGAGTTGTTAGAATTGATTCACACTGTTGTGTGTGGTCCTATGAACAAACCGGCTCAAGGAGGGTATGAGTATTACATCACCTTCACCATTGATTACTCTAGGTATGGGATATGTGTACTTAATGCGACGCAAGTCTGAGGCGTTTGATAAAATCAAGCAATTCAAGGCTGAGGCAGAGCTACACTAGGGAAACATATCAAAGCCCTTCAATCTGATCGAAGTGGTGAGTACCTCTTGGGTGAGTTCAAAGAGTACCTCACACAACATGGGATTGTGTCTCAGTTGTCTGCACCGGGTACACCCCAACAAAATGGTGTAGCGGAGAGAAGAAACCGTACCCTTCTTGATATGGTAAGGTCCATGATGAGTCATGCAACCCTACCCATATCTTTTTGGGGATATGCCCTCGAAGCAGCAGCATACATTTTAAATCTGGTACCTTTTAAATCAGTATCTAGGACACTGCAAGAAATGTGGACAGGTCGAAAACCTAGTTTAAGACATATCCACATTTGGGGTTGTCTGGCTTATGTACTGAATGATAAAGCTACCAAGCTGGAACCCAAATCGGAAATGTGCTACTTCATTGGGTATCCTAAGGGAACGAGAGGTGGCATCTTTTATCATCCAAAGGAGCAAAAAGTGCTTATCAGCAGTCATGCTAGGTACTTGGAGGATGATTGTATGATGCACCAAGAGCTTAGTAGTAAAGAAACCCTTGAGGAGATTCTTCTGGGATCTCCTATAACATCTGTACCAGATCCTGAGACAATAGATGAACAAGATATTCCTTTTAACACTCCGGAGCCTCATCGTAGTGGGTGAATTTCTAGACAGCCAGAAAGATATCTAGGAGTGTCTTTTAAGACAGACTCTGAAGATCTGGTTGAGGATCCTACTAGTTATGATGAAGCAGTAACGGATATAGATGCTAACATGTGGCAGCAAGCGATGAAATCTGAAATGGATTTTTTATATTCCAATCAAGTCTGGGAACTTGTAGATGCACCTGAAGGGATTAAACCCATAGGGTGCAAGTTGATCTACAAGAGGAAGAGAGGAGTGGATGGGAAGGTGGAAACCTTCAAAGCAAGACTGGTGGCGAAAGGATATACTCAGAAAGAGGGTATCGATTATGAGGAAACCTTTTCACCAGTGGCTATGCTTAAACCCAAAAGGATTCTCTTGGCCGTCGCATGTCATTATGACTAGGAGATATGGCAGATGGATGTCAAGGCAGCTTTTCTTAATGGAAGTCTTGACGAATACATCTATATGACGTAACCAGAGGGCTTCATTGCTAGTGGCCAAGATAACATGGTTTGTAAACTTAAGAAGTCCATTTATGGACTTAAGCAAGCATCTAGAGCATGGAACATCAAGTTTAATCAGGCAGTCAAATCTTTTGGCTTTGATCAAAACATTGATGAACCATGTGTATAAGAAAGGAAGTGGAAAAGCAGTTGCATTTTTGGTTGTGTATGTAGATGACATATTACTCATAGGAAATGATGTAGGTTTATTGTCATCCACAAAGGTTTGGTTATCCTCTCAATTTCAGATGAAGGATTTGGGTGAGGCCAGCTATATCTTAGGGATCAAGCTTTTGCGTGGTCAAGTTTAACATGCATGACTCCAAGAAGGGCCTCCTACCTTCTAGACATGGAATACCACTGTCTCGAGATCAATGTCCAAAGACATCTGAAGAGATAGAGAGCATGAGGAGAGTTCCATATGCATCCACTGTTGGAAGCCTCATGTATGCTATGTTATGTACTAGACCAGATATTTGCTTTGCCGTTGGCATGGTTAGCAGATACCAGTCAAACCCTGGACCTATGCATTGGACAGCTGTTAAGCATATATTCAAGTATCTTCGGAGAACGAAAGATTATATGCTAACCTTTCGAGCAGATGATCTAGCGCCTTTGGCGTATACAGACTCTGATTTCCAATCTGATAGTGATGCCAGAAAGTCTACCTCAGGGTACATCTTTATTCTGCCAGGAGGGGCTATATCATGGAGAAGTGTCAAGCAGTCCTGTACTGCTGATTTTACCATGGAAGTAGAGTATGTGGCGGCATTGGAAGCAGCGAAGGAAGCAGTATGGCTCAGAAAATTCCTATTGGAATTGGGAGTTGTTCCTGCAGTGCAAAAACCGATTGTCATGTACTGCGATAACACTGGTGCTGTAGCACAGTGCAAATAGCCCAGGAATCACAAGAAAGGCAAGCACATTCAGAGAAAGTACCACTTGATCCGGGAATTCATTCAGGATGGAGAAATAGTGGTGGAGCATATTGCTTCAGCGAATAACTTAGCTGACCCATTCACTAAGACTCCTACTGAGAAAGTCTTTACTTCTCATGTTGAGTTTATGGGTGTTAGGTTAGGAAGTAGTGATCTTTAGTGCAAGTGGGAGTTTGTTGGGATTGGTGTATGCCCTAACACTACTAGAAAAAAAGGGTTTTTATATCGGCTAAAAACCGATATAAAAGACCTATTATATCGGTTTTTGAGTGAATTTCAAACCGATATAAGTACCCCCGATATAAAGATAAACGAAACCGATATAATAAGTGCAATATTTCATATCGGTTAAGCCTAAAGCGATGTAATATCATATGTATTTATATCATAAATTATTGTAAAACCGATATAACTTATAGCCAAACCGACATAATTAATATATGTTATATCGGTTTCATATGGTTTTTTATATCGGTTTAATAATAATCGATATAATTGATTAAGAATAACCGATATAAAAATATGTAATTGGTTTGTTATATCGGTTTCATATGGTTTATTATATCGGTTAAATTATAACCGATATAATTGATTAAGAATAACCGATATAAAAAATATGTAATTGGTTTGTTATATCGGTTTCATTAAAAACCGATATAATTTCACAATTTATTTATTTTTTTAATATCAAAAGAACTGCTGTACCACGATAAAAAACCTGCAATATACCTCAAAATACTAACATCTAAACAACAAAAACCTTTGTATATATATATAAATAAATTAATTTCTATGTACATATATACACATGCATAGTATAGTATAGGTAGTTCATTCACTTCCATGTACTGTACAACTTAACAAGCTAAGTTAAACTAAAGCAAGAAAGACAAAATCATGTATTGAGAACTACATGCATAATGCCTCCAAAAACCATGGGATGTACCTGGAAAGATTTTCTCGAAATTTCGGCATAGTCTCCCCTGTACGTGTGACATGTAATTTTTTTTTACAACCTGCTAGTACCTGTACATGACAAAATAAACACTTCATATAAACAACCCAATGCCCCAACACACTACAAAGTCATTCACCACTACGTCATCAGTCATACACCATTTAACCATAGCACTTCAATGCCCCAACACACTAGAAAGATGCACCAAAAAAACTTATGTTCATTCATTTCTATATCCAACACCATGTCATTATTTCAAAAACAACATTCTCATTACAAGATACAAAACAATAAAAAGGGAAGTTGGTCCTGGTCTTTTTCAGAAACAAAGATAATTCTAAAGCAGTAATGAGTCTTATATAAACTACTTGGAATCTTTGATCTTAAACCCACCCATCTCTGCTTGTAAAGTAAGAAGGATGGTTCTGTCTTAGCAATTCAAAATTACCAGACTCTCATTCTACCCCTAGCAAACTAGGATCATTGGCTTGAGGCAAACTGCCATTTTTGATACACTGGTTAATGTAACCCTGCCCTCATAAGATATTTTCCTCTCTTGCTACTTCTTGGAGCCTTGGAGCAACTTGAGGCCCCATTTTATCCTTGCCATCTGTAATGGAGTATAAACCTTATTTGGCCAAGCGCTGGCTTGGCAAATTGAGGGCTTGTTTGGTAGCATAATTAATGGAATATAATTGCTTACATGTTGACTTCTTACAAATGGGGAGATGAATTTCACAAAGAAATTGAATTTGGGAGTGGCAAAAAGTTCGTCTCTAATTCAGTTTGGTAAACCTCAATATAATTCATTGATTTCTTTTCGTGTTCTCTTCTCCCACCAAATGGGAAACTTGCTTGTAAGAAAAACAGGCTGGTGGCCAGTTTAGCTAAAAACCTTAATTCCTGTCTCAATATTCCTCTTGATTCTACTACCAAACTGACCCTAAAGCTACATGAGTTGTGTTTGAATTATTTTTGACATGAGAAACATTTTGCCTCTACACTGGTTTATCTCTTCATTAAAGCAGGGGATTTCAAGAATCAAAGAGTTACTCCATCCTATTGCCAAACAGAAACTTGGTTTAAGTGGTAATTATGTTTTCTCAAGGCTCATTGGATGTTGGCAATTTGAGTGCAGGTTACATTGGCAATGAAGCTGCAACCGCTACAGCTATAAATTCTGAAGGGTGGTTCAAAACGGGTGATCTCTGTTACATCGACAATGATGGGTTCCTTTTTGTTGTTGATAGATTGAAGGAACTAATAAAGTACAAGGGATATCAGGTACATTGCCTGTTTGAGAAACTAATACATTTTCTACTGCACATTAGTGTTTTGTAGTGTCTAATCTCTTGCTACAAGTTTTGTGATATATACATTAGATAAAGAAATGAAACAATATAGTTATACTTATAGGCATTAGATTTTGGCATATTGGAGAATGACTATTACTTTAATTCCTGTTTGAATAACTAATAATAATCTGATCCCACAATATGATCATTATTAGGGGTTTTTTGGTTGCTAGAATTGGTAGAATTCATGTTGGAAGAATTTCAAAACCTCCAAACTACCATCACCTGGTTCTGCTTGTGAAATTCTTTAAATGTTGATCTCCCACAAGCATTCCAAATTTTGGAATTCAAAGAAGTTTTAAAGGTCATACGGTAAGTTTAAATTGCTTTATGATAGTTCAAGTGGAATCGAGCCTGGCCAATCCTAGATTAAAAAGTGTCTAAGCCTAAGTCAAGTTGTACCAGTGCCAGTACTAACCAAGCATATATGACTCATGCAACTCAGTGGTGCACTGGCATTTGAAACTAGGATGAGAATATAAACAAACATACACAGCAGATGCAATCTATATAAGGCATCAGAAGGCAAAATGAGAGGGTGCACCACCAATGCATCAGAAGGCAAAATGATGAAATGATCCTAGTGATTAACTGATTATGGGCATCAACTCCCAATGTAATTATGTAAGAGCATTACATGACATGAAAGAAAATTCGACTAGCATTTCCAACCAGAAAAAAAAAATCTACCAAATTTTAACAAACAACAATATATAAACCTATGATTAACTGTTTATAAAAACAACCCACCACTACCACTGAGAAATCTAATTTTTAACAAGTGGATGCACAGCCAAAACATCCAAAGGCAAAATGCTGAAATCATCCTAGTGATTATTGGCATCAAATACCAATGTAATAGATTACGCAATTAATTCTTCTGAAAAGGAAAGACTAACTCTAACAAAAGCTTCGAGGTGAGGAGGAAAAAGGAAACATTACATACCTTACTTTGTTTTAATGACAATAGATATGCCGCCATGAAGCATGCAATACCATCCACTATATCTTCTTGTCCAACAAGAACATAACCATCTTGATCTGATTCATTATCACCATCAATATATCCTTCCCATAAATCAGTTTCACTAACCATGTCCCATGAACTACCTTCTTCTACAATAAAAACACATACTATGATCAGCAAATGCCACCAACAATGAACCTACCACCCCCACACCACCACCACCCCCATATAAGACTTTAAATAACATCATCATCATCATCATTACCGGCATCATGATTCAAGAGTTTATCCTTATCCCATTAATCTGAAGGGTCGAATTAATGAGCTTTACTATTTTATTAGTCATGATAGACTTTAATAAGGAAACATGAATATTTCTACGGAAATTGCAGAAATATCTCAAAAATATCTTATAGTTTGAGTCTCCAACCAAGCTAAATCGGTAAGAAAATAGGTCCAAAAATACAAACAGAAGGAAAAGAAAAATGGGCATGTGGACTCTGGTAAATGATGGATGAAAAGGGTATCCATTTCTTCCTAATTTAAGTATTCAAACAGTACAAATTGCTTGTTGTAGAAAAATTCAAAATATACCTGAAGGCTCTCATTAAGCCCTACATGTTGTCAAGAGAATTTCACGACAAAATTGATCTCTGTTGTGCATCCTTGTGCGGACCTTTGTTTTCATTTCCCGACAAAATTGATCTCTTATGCTATAGAGATCCTTCTATCTATTCCATTAATGACGTTTTGTAATTGTTCAAAGAAAGAAAAGCACACATGCATAACCTATAGGTTTGGTGGACAGTTAAGTGAATTGTCTAAAGAAATATTACTCGATAGGAAAGGGTCAATGGCCATATTGAGAACAAGCCACTTGACTCAATCTTAATGTTATAGGAATGCCAGAGCATTTTCTGAAAGTTCAAATCAGATTGCAACTATACCTGATTGTCAATTCGACGTGATTCATGGCGTTCTGTACCCACCACATGAAGACCACCTGCTGACACAACCTAAAAGAAGAATGAACTCTTATTTTACTGTGCATATATGATTAAGAGAAACATGCATTATCAGTTGGTAATGGAGAATTGGAGAAGACCTTCTTTCTTTCCTCCTCAGTGTATATTTTATATTCTCCAACAATTTCAGTAAAGGCACTACGCAGTTTTGCTATAACGTCATCTCGAATGGGCCCCTGTAATTGCAGAAGCAAAGAAACTATGCTTTGTCACACATGCCAAGAAGTACCTGTCTTAGTATCGCTCAAGAGCCAAGCATGAGACATTTACTTAATTTTCATTTATCCACAAAGGTAAGAGACCAACAAAAGAAGATTAATCTATACAAAGCACATACATTTGGAGAGAATGGATACTACAAAACTCTTAAAGATACAATTATGCTTGTACAGTTTTGAAAGAAAGATAATAAAATGTTAGGACACCATTTTACAGTGGTATGGTAGGAAAAAAACAAGTAATGTCATTACTAAAATAAAGCAATGAAATAATGGAACAACCAAAACTGATGACCACACCATCATCATCATTGAAGCCTTCTATTGCCAATCTGGAATGGTCTTTTTGACTTTTTTTCCACTCATCACTTGGAAGGTCAAGTTCTCTACCTCTTCATAACCTGACATGCCACGTCTAACTACTTCTAAGACTTTATTGGCCTACCTTTTCTGCAGTGCACGGAGCAGGATGTTTTGTGTTAATACTCGCTCACTGGGAAAGACGAACACAAAAAAGGTAGGCAATATACCACAACAAAAAGGGAAGGTTGGTTCTTGTACTCCTTCCTTTCAAATAGCTTCTTCAAAAAAGAAAAATCCACTTTCTAATTTCTTAATCGTTTGAGCTGTTATAGTGGACTGAAAGTCTCCAAAGTTCCTTTAGTTGAACTTTTTTTTTTTTTAACTTAGATGTGTGGATCAGAAGGATCAAGAAGAGATGACACCATGATTCTTTCAAAGATCAAACAAAGAAACTTTAGGAGCAGACAAAGAAACTTTATGAGATTTCAAAATATTGAAACCATCGCCAAAACCAAAACAAACTTTAAAAAAATAAAAAAATAAAAATAAAACCACACCTTCCAAGTCTTTCTTGGAGGAAGCTTTTTCACAGATACAAAACCCCCTTCAGTTGGTTTAACAATTCTGTAACATTCACGTCATCTTCAGACAATTAATAATGTGACTGTTAGAAAGTTTGAAGATTATAATTCTTAGGCTTCCTGGACTTAAAAAGCTTTTTTTTTTCTAACGAGCCCCATGTCCAATGGCAAGGTGACAGCAACAAGAGCTGCAACATTCTAAAATCCATGTCACAAAAGCTTCTGACAAATCATTGAATGTGGGACCCGTGTCAGATATTCAAAGCTTATCTATTGATTCTACCAGTATTTGTTTACTATGTACAAGTTTCAACATATCTAGTTAGGTAGATATAATTGCTATATCTATTCCAGTTAAGAACTAGAATATCCATACATAATCCATAGTTAATCACTTTAGATCAGTGCAAATGTCCATGCTTGTCTTGTGACCAACTTACACAGGCTAAGATGCATCTATTAAATAGGATACAACACAAAGTTATTATGTGGGGCAGTGCTACCTTGGCATAAGTATTTCACGCAGCTTTAGTCTAGCCATGAATTCTGCATTGCCTCCAAGGATGATGTCTGTTCCACGACCTTCCCATAAATCAGTTTCACTAACCATGTCCCATGAACTACCTTCTTCTACAATAAAAACACATACTATGATCAGCAAATGATGGAATGGAAACAACATTAAAAGACACATGTTATTTATATATAAGAAGAACGCACACTGCAGATGATGGAATGGAAAGAGAGCTGGTAGAATGAATCACCAACTCTCTCAATTATAACTAACTTAATGAGGATGTGGTATGATACAAAGATGACTTTCGTCGTGTTATAGACCAGCTAATATGAAATAAGGAATATGAAGAAGGAAAAGAAAATTTTATGGCAAAAAAGTTTTGAGAACTGAATGTTATTTCAACTGCATCCATATAGACACAAGGTCCATCCTTGTAACAAAATCTTGTCCCACCATATCAATGTGAGTGTATAGTTTTGTTAGCAGCGACTTGTGGTTTAGGATTGTCATCTTATTTCCCATTTAACCATACAATCCTTTAAATGATGTCTTACTAGTTTCACTCTAGAGTTCGCTCACATTTCAAAGTCATTAATTTTTATCCCCAATGGTTTCTTTTCTGCCCTGACTCACCAGCTCACAATGGACAGAGCACCATTCTGAGTAATAAAAGGGATGGATGTAATTCAAAGGGAGGCCTCTCAGCTAACTGCAAAGAGAAATGAACTATATGACATGAATACAATGAGCTGCAATACAACTCAAGGGTATGGGGTAAGATACATAGGCTAAAGCTGAAGCCAGTCCATTAAAAAAAAGGTTTAAAGTAGGAAAAACACACACAAAACCCACTTATTAAAGAATCATGTCTCATTCTTCTCTCCTCTCTCTCATGTGCACTCAAGCTTTTTGAATAGAGAAATACATCCATGTTTCAAACAACAATCAGGTTTAAAATAGGAAAAAACACACTCAAAAGTACCCACTTACTAAAGAAGCATGTCCCATCCTTCTCTCTCTATCATGTGTACTCAAGCTTTTTGCAAAGAGAAATACATCCATGTTTCAAACAACACTTAAATGCAACTTAAATCCCACAGAGTTTTAGTGGGCTGAAGTGATAGATGTATGTGTCACATTGCCATCCATTTCAAGAAGGCTTTATTGTACCTCTTCTTAATGTCATCCATGGGATGTGTGAGATTTAAAAGCAAAGCCACAACACACTCATGAATCACATTGAAACACATAAGTTGGTTATCCAAGTTGGTACTGGAGGCTTTAACCCAAGCCTGGACCAAAGTCCATTCTCGTATTTTCTAAGAAGTGGTCTATGGATAATCAAAACAAAGTAAATAAAAAAGTAGAGGAAGTTGCACAAACTGGCGAATTGAGCTGATGTAGTTGACTGCCTATATGATACCGGAGTATCCCAAGTACCAAAGTTGAAGAACCAATCCAAGAAAAATGCAAAAAAACTTCAAATTTAGCATTCTCGGATTCTGTGGACAGCCCATACAGTCTTTAGTAAAATGGTCACATCTCTCTCTATAGAACTCCTTTTTGTGAACCGTTTTTTTTGTTAGTTCGCTAACTTCCATATCTTTAAAATGGTATAAGCCTTGGGGGTTGGAAATTTTAGTGGAGAATCAGTTTTGACCGAGATCAGAGGGCTATTTTGGTCGCTGCAGCAGAAATTGCTCTGTTTTCTGGTTTATGTTTCCAATGCATTTGGGATTTCAATGGTTGCTTAATTCTCTTATTTAGAAGACTTTCAAGCTTCCCTAAAGTCTTTTAATTATAGTCAAGTCTTGCATAATTAATTTTATAGTTTTTATCTTTTCTTAAAGATTGTGAGCTTATCTATTAGCCTTGGAAATTGTCTATGGCTGGAGGATTGTTCCAGGCCTCTTTATTTAAGTCTTTAGTTGTGTATTGAAGGGGAGCTTTCCAGAATTTGAATGAAGTTCAGCCTTTGGCTTTTGAGAAGAAGGATTTCTTCTTGCTTTTTAAGTCTGTATCCCTTTGGTGGATCTCCATTGGGTGGTGAGTTGTGTTATCTTTGAGTGTTCACTTGTGTATCCCTTCTCTTTCTTCCTTTCTCCGTCGTCACTATAGGGTGTCAAGATTTGGGCCCTTGCGCAGTTGGGCTTATACAAACTGTTCTGTGTCCAGTTAGGGCCTGGAGTGCAGCTTGGAAAGAATTGAGGCCTGGCCTGGCCCCACAGCTGTATATTTTGATTGATCGGGCCACATTACAATCAGTTCAAACATTCAGTAGATGGTTGGTTATTTGTTCCAATATGCAGTTGGGAAGATGCAGAAATAAAAAAATTATGTTAAGTGGGTACAAAGAGGATGTGGCAAGAAGTTGTGTCAAAAAATCCAGTGAAAATGAAAGAATTCTCTATGTAATAACTTGTTTCTACAAAAAGAAATGATAAGAGAAATGTAAATAGAATCCATTGACTGTAAGCAAAAGCCAACACAGCTTTCTTAGCAAAATTAAATAATAATGCCAATATAAACTTACAATTCGTACAAGATTGAGAGCTTTTGCCCAGCCCCGGCGAAATCTCTTTTCATCCACAAATGGTGCTCTTTTCGGCCAGTCTTCTGCTCTACTTTCCTATGATGCATGCTAAGATAGTTGAACAGCCATTTTGGACAAGCTGAATAAGTAAGTCGTACACCATAAGATTTTGTAATACCATTTCAACAATGGTGACAGGCTGAACAGCTAAGATGTACATCATAAGATTTTGTAACACCATTCCAATGGGACTTCCATGCTGATACTTGAGGGGCATATAATGCCCAAGTAACACAGACATATACACCCATACAAATCTATCAAAAAATCAATGAGCACAATCATAAGCACCAATATGGAATCAAGATGAAAATGACTACATACTTATTAGTAGAATTTACATTAGAAAGGGATCTCGATCTTCCCATTGGATGATTGGTTGAACACTCAATACCATGCCTGCTTCTTCTAACCTGAACTCACAAGATAGTTCCTTCAGATGAGGAATGAAATGGGTCGAGCTCCCAAATTGCAGCACAAACAAACAAAAGATATCAATATTCTTTATTAGAACTTTAGTAGTTCAAAACATTACCCTCACTGAGATTGCATTAAACCTTTTGGCAAAGGAGATAGAGCAACTGTTATTTTAAGGGTGAGACACAATCCCATTTTTTTTTTTTGCTTTTCTTTCAATTGAGATGGAAAAAATGGGACACAAAAAAAAATGGAAGATGGCAGGGAGTGCGGATCCACATATCTGGGCTAACTGGCGAGCTCCCTTCTTCCTCCTCCCCTCACTCTGCTGTCACTCTCCCTGCTCCCCACTCGGCCTCCACCTGAAAACCGTGGCAGGGGATGTGCTGCTCGGTCTCCACCTGAAACCATGGCAGAGAAGTTAATGAAAAAAGAGAGAAAATAAGAAATGGAAGAAGAGAAGGGGCGGAACCCACATACCTGGGCCACTAGCTGGCGAGCTCCCCCCTCTCATTCCTCCCTCCTTCCGGTCTCAGCCCACTTGGCCTCCATCCATTCCCTTCTATCTCCCACCACTGCCGATTCATCAGCTCACCAAAAACAGTACCAGCCACTTGCTAAGAAAAAAAAATCAACCTAATCCCATCCGCAGTCCCGCCACAAGAATCCTTCCGTCAGAAACCCAAAACTCCTGGATCCCACAACCAAAATACAAATTCCCCAAATCTCCAACTCAAGACCTCTGATCCTTACCCAAAACCATTGCTGCCCCAAACCCATCCCGAAGTGAGAAGACCCCCCTCTGTTCCTTTCGACAAATCAAAAAAAAAGAAAAGAAAATAGAGAGAGAGCACACATCTCTGCAAATCTCAGAGTCAGACCCAGACCGAACCCACATAATCCGTCAAAAACCAAGATTTCGAATCATCCCAATCCAGTAACCCCCCTGACCAAAACCGCTATCCAGTCATGCATCTCAAACCATTCCGCCGAGCCCAAAATCAAGCCCCCACAAAACCCAATCCCCATCCGAACCCCAATCCGAATGAAAAAACAAAAAAAAAATACCTCAGTCTGAGAGAAAAAAAAAACACAAAAAGAAAGAAGACAGGGATCGAGAAGAGCAAACCTCCACCTACGGTCGACTCCCAGCTGCTCATCTCTCCACTGTAATCGTCGAGATCGAGATCAATGTTTCACCCTATCGACTTCATCTTCGTCTTCGCGAAGTAGAGAAACAGAGCTTCAAGGCAAAGCAAGCCTCCTCTTTTGTTTCTGCGGTGGCGGCTCCGGCGCTGGGAGGGAGAGAGAGATAACCGGTGGCGGTTCCAGCGCGCTGTAGGGCACAGTGCAGAGCGAGAGGGAGGGAGGGAGAGAGAGAGAGAAATAGAGAGAGAGAAAATCCAAGGGAGGAGTTTGGCTGGGGAGAGTTGAAGGCATGGAGGTTTCAGCGATGGAGTATTGCGTGAAGAAAAATGGACAATGGAGAGACTGAGCGACGATGGAGATGAGCGGAGATGAGAAAGAAATGAGCGAGGGATAAGAGGGAAAGAGGGGCAGAGCGCGGGAGGGAAAAAATACAGTGGGAAGAAAACGCGAAAAAAAATTGGGCTCATATTTAATATCGGTTTGGGGAAATTATATAATATCGGTTTTATAATAACCAAATTATATAATATCGGTTTTATAAAAACCGATATAAAATATAACGACTATTATGTCAGATGTGTGCGAACCGATATTATATATAGCGATTATTATATCGGTTATATAGTAACCGATATAAAAAAAAATTAACTGATATAAAAAAATATTAACCGATATAAAAAACTTTGACTGGGGATATTATATCGGTTATATTAAAAACCGATATAAGGCAATTTTTAAAACCGATATAAAATGTCATTTTTCTAGTAGTGTAAAGCCCACTAGCTGCACTCTCATCTTTTGTTACTGGATATTTACTGGTTATTTAATGGAATGACTCTTTTCTGCTTAAACATGTATATATGTATGGTTGTGTAAGGCCCATTGTTTCTAGTAAATGAATTAGGTGTGTGGTGTCTACACACAGATAGGTCTAATTCATGGACACTGGAAACAACATATTTGTTCATAACTGAGAGATGGAGCTGGGCACTTCATCTTGGTATAAGTTATAGTGAGAGACTCTCCTGTATTCAGGTGACTTACCTAAGTCATGGGAGGTCTTTCTCGGATTTATCTCATTAGTGCATATGCAATGCATTGAACAGGACCATGGTAGGTGTGATCTCTAAAATAGTACTATCACTAAGAGAGATCAAGTCACCTCGTGCTACTGAGTGACAAGTGCTCTTAATATTGAGCATTTGTGGATGAACTGACGAAGTCAAGTTTTTGTGCTTTAATTCACTATGGGTGAGATTCTTTTCATGGGTCAACAGCTCTGTGTTTTGGGTACTCGGACTTGATCAGTTGGGATGTGCAGATGCAATAAAGAATCTATGCCATCTAATGATGGAATGATCGTCCCCTTAGAATTATCCGATTAATCATCAAAATCTAAGATCTCAGTATATGGATGTTCCATATGGATATTGAACTTATGGGTCGCACCCTGGACCAAGAGAATGATATCCAGATGATGATTAAGTTAAGGATATGAAGTTCTAAGGTTTAGATGTAATCGAGAAGGTTGATAGTACATGTGATAACCTGACTCGATTATGGATGTTACATGGAGGGGCATTCAGGTCATTACACTTAGTAGGTCGAAGACAACTGTCATTTCATGACGAGCTTATTATATTATATATTTGTCCCTGGAGTTCGACCATAACCCTTCAGTGGAATGAGTTAAGGTTAAAATGGTCTTAATATTGCTGTGGGTTTAGCATTGACATTTTGGTCATTTTGGGAGCCAAGGGCAAATATGTCTTTTGGTCACTTTCCAAGATTGGCATGGTTTCCTAAAATGTTTAGATGACATATGGTTGAATTATTTTAGTGGAAAAATAATTTTGAGTTTAAATTCAAATAGGCCTTTGATGGCATACATGAATTTAATTCTAGATAAATTATTTGTGGGCCATGGTGTGCATTAGTATGTGGGACGTCTATAATGGGATTTCCATGGGTAAGGTTTCCAATTTTGAGTAGGTCTCTCTACTTGGAAGGTTGGACTCCTCTTTGGATTAGTATTCCTATAAGAAAGTTTCCTTTTTGAATTAGAAACTTAAATTAGTAAGTGTTGTACAACTAGGATTCCTAATTGCCAAAGTTTATGGGAAGTTTCTTAGTTTCCTTTTCTAATTGGAGTGTTTCTAAAAGGAAATAAATCTTTAGATTATACTTTCCTTTTAAGACATCTATGAGAATTAGAAGAGATAACTTTCAGGAAAGCAATCCAAAGGTTTCTATAAAAAGGAAGGAGCTTCCCCTTGGACGTCCATACTAAGAAAAGCACAAGTCCCACACGTCCAGCCCTTGGGTTGTTTCTTCTTCATTGAAGAAACTTTAAGGTCTGAGATTTTTCCTTAGAAAATAGTTCTCAAATCCCTAGATTAAGATCCCACCATCTTAGCCAATCAGATTTGGAAGTGAGATAGAGAAGAAGATCAAAGGCAATACTACTGCAGAAAATTCCAGCAATTTGTTTGCAAGTCTGAGTTTCGCCCTTTGGATCTATTTTTTCAGAGATTTGAAGTCTACAAATCTTCAAGGTAAAAGTCTTCTTGAATCTCCTTTAATTATACACTTGTTGGTCATGAATTCATGGAGTTCTTTTGCGATCATTATGGCTGATTTATGCTGCCCAAATCAGATTTTTTAAAATCTGTCATGTTACAAATTAGCCATGAACGTCTTCCACTAGTGATGTTCAGATCTGAATCGCAGTTTCTTTCAGGCCCAATCCCCGATCCAAACAAGGGCTCAACATTTTTGCAAGTGCCGGTGCCTGAGAGGGAAATGATCAAAATTTCTCAATTTTGAATAAAAAATGACAAATCTGAATCTTTTTTTAGATCCCTAACAGACTCATCGAAGAGAAACGATGGCCCAATCCCCGATCCAAACACGGGCTCAACATTTTTGCAAGCGCCGGTGCCTGAGAGGGAAATGATCAAAATTTCTCAATTTTGAAAAAAAAATGACAAATCTGAAAAAAAAAATTTGGATCCTTAAGAGACTCATCGAACAAAAACGATGGCCCAATACCCGATCTAAACACGGGCTCCACATTTTTGCAAGTATCGGTGCCTGAGAGGGAAATGATCAAAATTTCTCAATTTTGAATAAAAAATGACAAATTTGAATTTTTTTTAGATCCCTAACATACTCATCGAAGAGAAACCATGGCCCAATCCCCGATCCAAACACGGGCTCAACATTTTTGCAAGTGCCGGTGCCTGAGAAGGAAATGATAAAAATTTCTCAATTTTGAATAAAAAATGATAAATCTATTTTTTTTTATATCCATAATAGACTTATCGAATAGAAACGATGGTCCAATCCCCGATCCAAATACTGGCTCAACATTGCTGTGAACTCCAACGCCTGAGCGGGAATGGATCAAAATTTCTAAAATTTGAATAAAAAACTAGAAATCTTATTTTTTTTAGATCCATAAGAGACTCATCAAAGAGAAACGATGACCAAATCCCCGACCCAAACACGGGCTCAACAATTCTGCGAGCGCCAGTGCCCTAAAGGAAATGGATCAAAGTTTCTCAATTTTCAATCAAAAATGAGAATTCTGGTTTTCTTTCTTTCTTTTTAGATCCCTAACAGACTCATCGAAGAGAAACGATGGCCCAATCCTCGATCCAACCACGGTCTTAATGTTTCTGCGAGTGCCAGTGCCCGAGAGGGAAAGGATCAAAATTTCTCAGTTTTGAACCAAAAATGAAAATCTGAAATTTTTTGTTTTTTTTAGATACCTAATAGACTCATCAAAGAGAAACGATGGCCCAATCCCCGATCCAAACAGGGTTAAACATTTCTACGAGCGCCAATGCATAAAAGGAAAAGGATCAAAGTTTCACAATTTTGAATCCAAAATGAGAAATCTGATTTTTTTAGATCCCTAACAAACTCATCGAAGAGAAATGATGCCCCAATCCCTCATCCAAACACCAGCTCAACATTTCTGCAAGTGCCGGTGCCCTAGAGGGAAATGATCGAAATTTCTCAATTTTGAATCAAAAATGAGAAATCTAATTTTTTTTATTTTTTATTTTAGATCTCTCACAGACTCATTGAAGAGAAACGATGGCCCAATCCCCTATCCAAACACCAGCTCAACATTTCTACGAGCGCTAGTGCTCGAAAGGAAATGGATCAAAGTTTCTCAATTTTGAATAAAAAAAGAGAAATCTATTTTTTTTTCTTTTTTTAGATCCCTAACAGACTCATCAAAGAGAAACGATCGCCCAAACCCCGATCCAAACACGGGCTTAACATTTTTGCAAGCGCCGGTGCCCGAGAGGGAAATGATCAAAATTTCTCAATTTTGAATAAAAAATGACAAATCTGAATCTTTTTTTTTAGATCCCTAACAGACTTATCGAAGAGAAACGATGGTCCAATCCCCGCTCCAAACACAGGCTCAACATTTCTGCGAGTGCCAGTGCCCGAGAGGAAAAGGATAAAAGTTTCTCAATTTTGAATAAAAAAAAAGAAATCTGATATTAGTTTTTTTCAGATCCATAACAGACTCATCGAAGAGAAACGATGGCATAATCCCCGATCCAAACACGGGCTCAACATTTCTACGAGCGCTAGTGCCCGAAAGGAAATGGATCAAAGTTTCTCAATTTTGAATAAAAAAAGAGAAATCTGGTTTTTTTCCATTTTTGTAGATCCCTAACAGACTCATCGATGAGAAACGATGGCCCAATCCCCGATCCAAACGCGGGCTCAACATTTTTGCAAGCGCCAGTGCCCGAGAGGGAAATGATCAAAATTTCTCAATTTTGAAAAAAAATGACAAATCTGAATTTTTTTTTAGATCCCAAACAGACTCATCGAAGAGAAACCATGGCCCAATCCCCGATCCAAACAAGGGCTCAACATTTTTGCAAGTGCAGGTGCCTGAGTGGGAAATGATCAAAATTTCTCAATTTTGAATAAAAAATGACAAATCTAAATTTTTTTTTAGATCCCTAACAGACTCATCGAAGAAAAACGATGGCCCAATCCCCGATCCAAACACGGGCTCAACATTTTTGCAAGCGCCGGTGCCCGAGAGGGAAATGATCAAAATTTCTCAATTTTGAAAAAAAATGACAAATCTGAAAAAAAAATTTAGATCCCTAACAGACTCATCGAAGAGAAACGATGGCCCAATCCCCGATCCAAACATGGGCTCAACATTTTTGCAAGTATCGGTGCCTGAGAGGGAAATGATCAAAATTTCTCAATTTTGAATAAAAAATGACAAATCTGAATTTTTTTTAGATCCCTAACAGACTCATCGAAGAGAAATGTTGGCCTAATCCCCGATCCAAACACGGGCTCAACATGTTTGCAAGTGCAGGTGCCCGAGAGGGAAATGATCAAAATTTCTCAATTTTGAATAAAAAATGACAAATCTGATTTTTTTTATATCCCTAACAGACTTATCGAAGAAAAACGATGGTCCAATCCCCGATCCAAATACGGGCTCAACATTGCTGCGAGCTCCAGCGCCCGAGAGGGAAAGGATCAAAATTTCTAAAATTTGAATAAAAAACTAGAAATCTTTCTTTTTTTTTAGATCCATAACAGACACATCGAAGAGAAACGATGACCAAATCCCCGACCCAAACACGAGTTCAACATTTCTGCGAGCGCCAGTGCCCGAAAGGAAATGGATCAAAGTTTCTCAAATTTCAATCAAAAATGAGAAATCTGGTTTTTTTTTCTTTTTTTAGATCCCTAACAGACTCATCGAAGAGAAACGATGGCCCAATCCCCGATCCAAACACGGTCTCAACGTTTCTGCGAGTGCCAGTGCCCGAAAGGGAAAGGATAAAAATTTCTCAGTTTTGAACCAAAAATGAGAAATCTGAAATTTTTTGTTTTTTTTAGATACCTAATAGACTCATCAAAGAGAAACGATGGCCCAATCCCCGATCCAAACGCGGGCTAAACATTTCTGCTTGCGCCAGTGCATAAAAGGAAAAGGATCGAAGTTTCACAATTTTAAATCCTAAATGAGAAATCTAATTTTTTTTCTTAGATCCCTAACAGACTCATCGAAGAGAACCGATGGCCCAATCCCCGATCCAAACACGGGATCAACATTTTTCCGAGTGCCAGTGCTAGAGAGAGAAATGATCAAGATTTCTCAATTTTGAACCAAAAATGAGAAATCTCATATTTTTTCTTTTTTTCTTTTTAGATCCCTAACAGACCCATCGATGGCCCAATCCCCGATCCAAACACGGGCTCAACATTTCTGTGAGCAGCAGTGCCCGAGCAGGAAAGCATCAAAGTTTTCCTATTTTGAATCGAAAATGGGAAATCTAATTTTTTTTTAAAATCCCTAACGGACTCATCGAAGAGAAACAATGGCCCAATCCCCAATCCAAACACGGTCTCAACATTTCGGCGAGCGCCAGTGCCCGAAAGGGAAAGGATCAAAATTTCTCAATTTTGAATAAAAAACTAGAAATCTGATTTTTTTATATCCCTAATAGACTCATCGAAGAGAAACGATGGCATAATCCCCGATCCAAACACGGGCTTAACGTTTCTACGAGCGCCAGTGCCCGAAAGGAAATGGATCAAAGTTTCTCAATTTTGAATCAAAAAAGAGAAATCTGATTTTTTTTCTTTTTTGTAGATCCCTAACAAACTCATCGAACAGAAATGATGGCCCAATCCCCGATCCAAACACAGGCTCAACATTTTTGCAAGTGCCCATGCCCGAGAGGGAAATGATCAAATTTCTCAATTTTGAAAAAAAAATGACAAATCTGAATTTTTTTTAGATCCGTAACAGACTCATCGAAGAGAAATGATGGCGCAATCCCCGATCCAAACTCGGGCTCAACATTTTTGCAAGTATCAGTGCCTGAGAGGGAAATGATCAAAATTTCTCAATTTTGAATAAAATATGACAAATCTGAAATTTTTTTAGATCCCTAACAGACTCATCGAAGAGAAACAATGGCCCAATCCCCGATCCAAACACGGGATCAACATTTCTACGACCGCCGGTGCCCGAGAAGGAAATGGACAAAATTTCTCAATTTTGAATCAAAAATGAAAAATCTGATTATTATTTTTAGATTCCTAACAGACTCATCGAAGAGAGACGATGGCTTATTGCCCTATCCAAACACGGGCTAAACTTTTCTTCGAGCACCAGTACCCGAGAGGGAAACGATCAAAGTTTCTCAATTTTGAATCCAAAACGAGAAATCTAATTTTTTTTATCGCTAACGAACTCCTCGAAGAGAAAGGATGGCCCAATACCCGAAGCAAACACAGTGTCAACATTTTTGCGAGTGCCAGTGCCCTAGAGGGAAAGGATCAAAGTTTCCCAAATTTGAAACCAAAACGAGAAATATTATTTTTTTCAGATCCCTAACAAACTCATCGAAGAGAAACGATGGCCCAATCCCCAATCCAAACACCAGCTCAACATTTCTCCAAGCGCCGGTGCCCTAGAGGGAAATGATCAAAATTTCTCAATTTTGAATCGAAAATCAGAAATCTGATTATTATTTTTTGTTTAGATCCCTCACAGACTCATCGAAGACAAACGATGGCCCAATCCCCGATCCAAACACGAGCACAACATTTCTGCGAGCGCTGGTGCCCGAAAGGAAATGGATCAAGGTTTCTCAATTTTGACTAAAAAATGAGAAATCTGATTTTTTTTTTCCTTTTTTTAGATTCGTTACAGACTCATCGAGGAGAAACGATGGCCCAATCCCCGATCCAAACACGGGCACAAATTTTCTGCGAGCGCGAGTGCCCGAGTGGGAAAGGATCAAAGTTTCTCAATTTTGAATAAAAAAATGAGAAATCTCATTTTTTTTCTTTTCTTAGATCCCTAACAGACTCATTGAAGAGAAATGATGGCCCAATCCCGATCCAAACACGGTCTCAACATTTCTGCGAGTGCCAGTGCCCGAGAGGGAAAGGATCAAAATTTCTCAATTTTGAAACAAAAATGAGAAATCTGAACTTTTTTGTTTTTTTTTTAGATACCTAATAGACTCATCAAAGAGAAATGATGGCCCAATCCCCGATCCAAATACGGGCTAAACATTTCTGCGAGCATCAGTGCCCAAAAGGAAAAGGATCAAAGTTTCACAATTTTGAATCCAAAATGAGAAATCTTATTTTTTTCAGATCCCTAACAAACTCATCGAAGAGAAACGATGGCTGAATCCCTGATCCAGACACCGACTCAACATTTTTGCGAGTGCCGGTGCCCTAGAGGGAAATGATCGAAATTTCTCAATTTTGAATCAAAAATGAGAAATATGACTTTTTATTGTTTTTTGTTTTTTTTGTTTTTTTTGGTTAGATCCCTCATAGACTCATCGAAGAGAAACGATGGCCCAATCCCCGATCCAAACACGGGCTCTTCATTTCTACGAGCTCTAGTGCCCGAAAGGAAATAGATCAAAGTTTCTCAGTTTTGAATAAAAAAATGAGAAATCTGATTTTTTTTTTCTTTTTTTAGATCCCTAGCAGACTCATCAAAGAGAAACGATGGCCCTCTCCCCGGTCCAAACACGGGCTCAACATTTCTTCGAGCGCCAGTGCCCGATAGGCAAAGGAACAAAGGTTCTCAATTTTCAATAAAAAATAAGAAATCTGATTTTAATTTTTTTCAGATCCCTAACAGACATATTGAAGAGAAACGATGGCCCAATCCCCAATCCAAACATGGGCCCAACGTTTCTGCGAGTGCCAGTGCCCGAGAGGGAAAGGATCAATGTTTCTAAATTTTGAATCCAAAACTAGAAATCTGATTTTTTTAGATCCCTAATAGACTCATCGAAGAGAAACGATGGCATAATCCCCGATCCAAACACGGGCTCAATGTTTCTACGAGCGCCAGTGCACGAAAGGAAATGGATCAAAGTTTCTCAATTTTGAATCAAAAAGGAGAAATCTGATTTTTGTCTTTTTTGTAGATCCCTAACAGACACATCGAACAAAAACGTTGGCCCAATCCCCGATCCAAACACGGGCTCAACATTTTTGCAAGCGCCGGTGCATGAGAGGGAAATGATCAAAATTTCTCAATTTTGAAAAAAAAATGACAAATCTGAATTTTTTTTAAATCCCTAACAGACTCATCGAAGAGAAACGATGGCCCAATCCCCGATCCAAACAAGGTCTCAAAATTTTTGCAAGTGCCGGTGCCTGAGAGGGAAATGATCAAAATTTCTCAATTTTGAATAAAAAATGACAAATCTGAATTTTTTTTTAGATCCCTAACAGACTCATCGAAGAGAAACGATGGCCCAATTCCCGATCCAAACACGGGCTCAACATTTTTGCAAGCGCCGGTGCCCGAAAGGGACATGATCAAAATTTCTCAATTTTGAAAAAAAAAATGACAAATCTGAAAAAAAAATTTAGATTCCAAACAGACTCATCGAAGAGAAATGATGGCCCAATCCTCGATCCAAACACGGGCCCAACATTTTTGCAAGTATCGGTGCCTGAGAGCGAAATGATCAAAATTTCTCAATTTTGAATAAAATATGACAAATCTGAAATTTTTTTACATCCCTAACAGACTCGTCGAAGAGAAACAATGGCCCAATCCCCGATCCAAACACGGGCTCAACATTTCTACGAGCGCCGGTGCCCGAGAAGGAAATGGACAAAATTTCTCAATTTTGAATCAAAAATGACAAATCTGATTATTTTTTTTAGATTCCTAACAGACTCATCGAAGAGAGACGATGGCTTATTGCCCTATCCAAACACGGGCTAAACTTTTCTTCGAGCGCCAGTACCCGAGAGGGAAATGTTCAAAGTTTCTCAATTTTGAATCCAAAATGAGAAATCTGATTTTTTTTATCGCTAACAAACTCCTCGAAGAGAAAGGATGGCCCAATACACGAACCAAACACAGCGTCAACATTTTTGCGAGTGCCAGTGCCCTAGAGGGAAAGGATCAAAGTTTTCCAATATTGAATCCAAAACGAGAAATCTTATTTTTTTCAGATCCCTAACAAACTCATCGAAGAGAAACGATGGCCCAATCCCCAATCCAAACACCAGCTCAACATTTCTCCGAGCGCCGGTGCCCTCGAGGGAAATGATCAAAATTTCTCAATTTTGAATCGAAAATCAGAAATCTGATTATTTTTTTTTGTTTAGATCCCTCACAGACTCATCGAAGAGAAACGATGGCCCAATCCCCGATCCAAACACGAGCACAACATTTCTGCGAGCGCTGGTGCCCAAATGGAAATGGATCAAGGTTTCTCAATTTTGACTAAAAAATGAGAAATCTGATTTTTTTTCCTTTTTCTAGATCCGCTACAGACTCATCGAGGAGAAATGATGGCCCAATCCCCGATCCAAACACGGGCACAAATTTTCTGCGAGCGCGAGTGCCCGAGAGGGAAAGGATCAAAGTTTCTCAATTTTGAATCAAAAATGAGAAATCTCATTTTTTTTCTTTTCTTAGATCCCTAACAGACTCTTTGAAGAGAAATGATGGCCCAATCCCGATCCAAACATGGTCTCAACATTTCTGCGAGTGCCAGTGCCCGAGAGGGAAAGGATCAAAATTTCTCAATTTTGAAACAAAAATGAGAAATCTGAACTTTTTTGTTTTTTTTTAAGATACCTAATAGACTCATCAAAGAGAAATGATGGCCCAATCCCCGATCCAAACACGGGCTAAACATTTCTGCGGGCGTCAGTGCCCAAAAGGAAAAGGATCAAAGTTTCACAATTTTGAATCCAAAACGAGAAATCTAATTTTTTTCAGATCCCTAACAAACTCATCAAAGAGAAACGATGGCTCAATTCCTGATCCAGACACCGGCTCAACATTTCTGCGAGTGCCGGTGCCCTAGAGGGAAATGATCGAAATTTCTCAATTTTGAATCAAAAATGAGAAATATCACTTTTTTTTGTTTTTTGTTTTTTTTTTTTGTTTAGATCCCTCATAGACTCATCGAAGATAAACGACGGCCCAATCCCCGATCCAAACACGGGGCTCCACATTTCTACGAGCTCTAGTGCCAGAAAGGAAATGGATCAAAGTTCCTCAGTTTTGAATAAAAAAATGAGAAATCAGATTTTTTTATTTTTTTAGATCCCTAGCAAACTCATCAAAGAGAAACGATGGCCCTATTCCCGGTCCAAACACGGGCTCAACATTTCTGCGAGCACCAGTGCCCGATAGGCAAAGGAACAAAGTTTCTCAATTTTCAATAAAAAATAAGAAATCTGATTTTAATTTTTTTGAGATCCCTAACAGACATATTGAAGAGAAACGATGGCCCAATCCCCGATCCAAACATGGGCTCAACGTTTCTGCAAGTGCCAGTGCCCGAGAGGGAAAGGATCAATGTTTCTAAATTTTGAATCCAAAACTAGAAATCTGATTTTTTTAGATCCCTAACAGACTCATCGAAGAGAAACGATGGCATAATCCTCGATCCAAACACGGACTCAATGTTTCTACGAGTGCCAGTGCCCGAAAGGAAATGGATCAAAGTTTCTCAATTTTGAATCAAAAAGGAGAAATCTGATTTTTGACTTTTTTGTAGATCCCTAACAGACACATCGAACAGAAACGTTGGCCCAATCACCGATCAAAACACGGGCTCAACATTTTTGCAAGCGCCGGTGCCTGAGAGGGAAATGGTCAAAATTTCTCAATTTGAAAAAAAAAGACAAATCTGAATTTTTTTTTAGATCCCTAACAGACTCATCGATGAGAAACGATGGCTGAATCCCCGATCCAAACAAGGTCTCAAAATTTTTGCAAGTGTCGGTGCCAGAGAGGGAAATGATCAAAATTTCTCAATTTTGAATAAAAAATGACAAATCTGAATTTTTTTTAGATCCCTAACAGACTCATCGATGAGAAACGACGGCCCAATCCCCGATCCAAACAAGGTCTCAAAATTTTTGCAAGTGCCGGTGCCTGAGAGGGAAATGATTAAAATTTCTCAATTTTGAATAAAAAATGACAAATCTGAATTTTTTTAAGATCCCTAACAGACTCATCGAAGAGAAACGATGGCCCAATTCCCGATCCAAACAGGGGCTCAACATTTTTGCAAGCGCCGGTGCCCGAAAGGGAAATGATCAAAATTTCTCAATTTTGAAAAAAAAATGACAAATCTGAAAAAAAAATTTAGATTCCTAACAGACTCATCGACGAGAAATGATGGCCCAATCCCCGATCCAAACACGGGCTCAACATTTTTGCAAGTATCGGTGCCTGAGAGGGAAATGATCAAAATTTCTCAATTTTGAATAAAAAATGACAAATCTGAATTTTTTTTAGATCCCTAACAGACTCATCGATGAGAAACGATGGCCCAATCCCCGATCCAAACAAGGTCTCAAAATTTTTGCAAGTGCCGGTGCCTGAGAGGGAAATGATCAAAATTTCTCAATTTTGAATAAAAAATGACAAATCTGAATTTTTTTTAGATCCCTAACAGACTCATCGAAGATAAACGATGGCCCAATTCCCGATCCAAACAGGGGCTCAACATTTTTGCAAGCGCCGGTGCCCGAAAGGGAAATGATCAAAATTTCTCAATTTTGAATAAAAAATGACAAATCTGAAAAAAAAATTTAGATTCCTAACAGACTCATCGACGAGAAATGATGGCCCAATCCCCGATCCAAACACGGGCTTAACATTTTTGCAAGTATCGGTGCCTGAGAGGGAAATGATCAAAATTTCTCAATTTTGAATAAAAAATGACAAATCTGAATTTTTTTTAGATCCCTAACAGACACATCGAAGAGAAACAATGGCCCAATCCCCGATCCAAACACGGGCTCAACATTTCCACGAGCGCCGGTGCCCGAGAAGGAAATGGACAAAATTTCTCAATTTTGAATCAAAAATGACAAATCTGATTATTTTTTTTTAGATTCCTAACAGACTCATCGAAGAGAGACAATGGCTTATTGCCCTATCCAAACACGGGCTAAACTTTTCTTCGAGCGCCAGTACCCGAGAGGGAAACGATCAAAGTTTCTCAATTTTGAATCCAAAATGAGAAATCAGATTTTTTTTTATCGCTAACAAACTCCTCGAAGAGAAAGGATGGCCCAATACCTGAACCAAACACAGTGTCAACATTTTTGCGAGTGCCAGTGCCCTAGAGGGAAAGGATCAAAGTTTCCCAATTTTGAATCCAAAATGAGAAATCTTATTTTTTTCAGATCCCTAACAAACTCATCGAAGAGAAACGATGGCCCAATCCCCAATCCAAACACCAGCTAAACATTTCTCCGAGCGCCGTTGCCCTAGAGGGAAATGATCAAAATTTCTCAATTTAGAATCGAAAATCAGAAATCTGATTATTTTTTTTTGTTTAGATCCCACACAGACTCATCGAAGAGAAACGATGGCCCAATCCCCGATCCAAACACGAGCAAAACATTTCTGCGAGCGCTGGTGCCCGAAAGGAAATGGATCAAGGTTTCTCAATTTTGACTAAAAAATGAAAAATCTGATTTTTTTTCCTTTTTTTAGATCCATTACAGACTCATCTTCTTCAGAAATCTCTTCGAGGCACATCGACTACAAAAGTTAAGTAACTCGTCGCTATACCTCGTGGGGGCATTTGTTGACATAAAAAATGTCACTTTGCCCCTTCAACATCAAGAAAGCTACATGAAGTCGTGGTCTACCACAAATGGGCAATACTACTTCTCAAAAAATCAAATCTTATCAGAATCAAACAAAAATTGTAAGATCCTTTAAGACAGCCAAAAGAGGAGTACACGAGAAGTTTCGGGCCATTTCAAAATCATTTGGCCTAACTTCGCTTCTCTGATAGCTGAACAGGAGCTTTCGGCGACGACAGTATCGGAGACACCAATTCTTCGATCAGAGCCTATAGATAGTCTCAAAATACATCCAAAAGGTTCCACGTCAAGTTCCGAGTCAAACCAACAACGTTTGACCCTCCATCAACCCTCGAACAGCTAAATCAAGCCTCTCGGCGGCGATAACCACCGAGGCCATCACTCATCAAAAAGAGCACATGGACGGCCTTCAAGATGCTTACAAAGGGCTACACGTCAAGTTTCATGTCATTTTGACAACATTTGACCATACTTTGACTCTCGAAAGCTAAATTAGGCCTCTCGGCGGTGAAGCTCCCCGGGACCATGGTTTCCAAGACAGTGCCTGTGGATCATCTCTATTAACTGCACATCAAAGCGCGACATCTTCCTCGCGACAAAGTCAAGTCTACTGGCGACAGGACCCCATACGGCTTCAAAATTCAAACAAAAGCTTATGGTTGGTCTTATTTATTCCTCAAGAGGCTTCACCTCAAGTTTCAGGTCATTCCGACATTGTTTGACCCAACTTCAGTTTCTGACGAAAAATCGGCAGCTCTACGCTACTAAGTGTTCAACTTTCTCGGAAAATGGGAAACTTTGCACCAAAAAATGCAAGGATTCTCGCAAAGTTTTCGACAGGGAAATCAAGCCAAAAAATGTGCAAAAATGTTAAGAAAAATACAGAAGAAAAAAAAATTGGAAAAAACATCGAAATGGCCACAAAACGGGAACCAAAGTGGAAGAATCCCCCCTGGGTCGCAGCCTGGACCATGGAGCCCCGGATCACCGGATTCGCCCCGGAAGGCCCCATTTTCCATCGTTTTTCATGTTTTGAAGTTTCCAACTCCTGTGATTTTCCAAAATTCATACTTTTGAGGCACTAAGTCCGTCGACACCCGTCAAAATCATGGGTCCACCTTCATGAGTATCAAAATCAACATTGATCGCCAACTGGTCGATCAAAAAGTGCACTTTCTAGCCAATCGATCGAGAAATCGACAGGACATGTGTCACCGGCCTGCTGCTAGATATCGATGTCTGAAGTTACATGGTCAGCTAATGTGGATCAGCATGTAGATGATGGACCGCACTTCTACCTGGTTCTACCGAGGTCGGCGGACGTGGGAGTCCGTTGGGTCTGACCCTTTCGTAACCGGGGGGTAAAGGCGTGCATCAACATTTCTTTTGTGTGGGTGTGCCAGATTTTCTATTTTTACTTGGAATTGCAAGTGGTGATCCGGAGATCAACCTTCGCAAGTAAAAAAAAAATTAACTTCTTTCAAGTTTTCCATTGCACATATATTTAAGAAAAGAGACATTTTCTTGATTTGCCGTGAAAGGCGATTTTTTTGGCATTTATAGCCGATTTTGGCGTTTATAGCCAATTTTTGGCGTTTATAGCCGATTTTGGCATTTATAGCCGATTTACAATCCTTATCAATAATGAAAGACAAGAGTTGTGATTTTGTCTCTTTTAAAAAAATACAAACTACAATGAAAAGCAAGAAAAGGAGGATCTAACTTCTCAGGAGATTGTGGGAGACCCGTTCAGATTGACGGTCACAAGCCATATGTGGACTTCGCCATCATCCATGCAGATGAGAACAGAGGATGCTATCGATTCGCTTGGCTTGGCTATAACCTCAGGTTTTTAGAGGACAATTACAAAAAGGAGGTCCTATGTCCAATAAAAAACCAAGTAGATGGGCTGAAAAACCAAGTCTAAGCCATTTGGAGGCAGAAGGAGAAGGCAAGGACCATGGGGGGGGGGGTACCCCCCAAGGGACTTTTGTCACCTTGTAGCGGTGGTCGGTGTAGAACTTCCGCAGAGTTTTCTCTCTTTCCTTCTTTGAATTTCTGTGCTTTTTTCTGATCTGGGATCTGTCTTGTTTTTCCGATCTTTTCTTTCTTTGGAATGCTCTCCTATTTATAGGCTTTTAGGTAGCCATTTAGGAGGGTTTATGAGCCTTAATTGTCATAAAGCTACATAAAGGGAGGAGTTACAAGATTGAATTCTTTATTTTGTAACTCATTTTTCTTGGCTTCTGATTGGCCGGAGGAGATTGAGGGCATTTAATTGCCTTTAATCGCCATGATGGGAGGAGTTTCATGGGTTAAATGCCATGAATCTCTTGACTTGTAACTCCCGGATGCTTGCTTCTGATTGGTCCATCCAAAGAAATGGATTAATGACTGTAATAAAGCTAGTCAATTAATCGCATTAAGTGGTCGCCGAGCAGTTGAAGAGTTGCGGACCGTGCCGCGTCTTTTGGGAATCTTCTGGCAATGATCATTGATGGATCTTTATGTAGATCGACATCGGATGACCATGTAACTTCAGGTGTTGGTTGCCAACAGCGGGTCGGTGCCATCTGTCCTGTCGATTTCTCGATCGGTCGGGTAGAAAGCACACTTTTTTTTGGTTGACTAGTTGGCGATCAATGTTGATTTCGATACTCTTGATGATTAACCCGTGTTTTTGACGGATGTCAGAGGATTTTGTGTCTCAAAAGTATGAATATTGGAAAATACCAGAGGCCAGATGCTTCGAATCGCAAAAAAAGGGCAAAAAATGGGGTTTCCGGGGCCCATTGGGCGATCCCGGGCCCTAGGGTCGCCGGCGACCTTGGGCCAGCTGCGACCTTGGGGGGGTTTCCCCCCTTTTTGTCCCGTTTTGTGTCCGTTTTTGCTGTTTGTTTATTCTTTTTTCTTCTGTATTTTTCCTTGACATTTTTGATCATTTATTGGCCTGATTTCCCTGTGGAAAACATGATGAGAATCCTTGCATTTTATTTTGCAAAGTTTCCAATTTTCTGAGAAAGCTGAAGACTTTGTTGCGCAGAGCTGCCGATTTTCCGCCAGAAGCTGAGACTCGATCAAACGATGTCGGAATGACCTGAAATTTGGGGTGAAGCCTGCTGAGCAGTAAATAAGACCAACCATAGGATTTTGTTTGAGTTTTGTAACCGTTTGGGGTCCTATCACCAGTAGACTTGCTTTTGTCGCGATAAAGATGTCGCGGTTTGATGTGCGGTCAACCGATGTCTGATTGACTTGAAATTTGACAGGGAACCTATTGGAGTCATTTTAAGATGATCTATAGGCTCTATCTTGGAAAACATGATCCCGAGGAGCTTCACCGCCGAGAGGCCTGATTTGGCTTCCGAGCGTCAAAGTATGGTCAAATGTTGTCGAAATGACCCGAAATTTGACTTGTAGCCCTTTGTAAGCATTTTGAAGCCGTCCATGTGCTCTATCTGATGAGTGATGGCCTCGGTGGTTCTCGCCGCCGAGAGGCTTGATTTTGCCGGTCGAGGGTTGATGTAGGGTCAAACGTTGTCGGTTTGACTGGGAACTTGACGTGGAGCCTTTTGGATGTATTTTGAGACCATCCATCGGCTCTAATCGAAGATTTGGTATCTCCGATGCTTTCGTCGTCGGGAGCTCCTTTTCAGCTACCGGAGAAGCGAAGTTAGGCCAAATGATTTTGAAATGGCCCGAAACTTCTTGTGTACTCCTCTTTTGGCTGTCTTGAAGGATCTTGCAGTTTTTGCTTGATTCTGACAAGATTTGATTTTTTGGAAGTAGCATTGCCTATTTATGGCAGGTGGCGACTTCATGTAGCTCTTTGGATCTTGAAGAGGCAAAGTGACATTTTTGGTATCAACAAATTCTCCCTCGAGGTGCAGCGACGAGTTGCTTAACTTTTGTAGTCGATGTGCCTCGAAGAGATTTGTGAAGGAGAGCCTGTGACTGGACCAAGAGTCTTTGAGCAGTCTTTCTTTTTGGTATTTGTAGCCTTTTGAGCTTCCAGGGGAATTTTTTGATAATGAAAGGGATCACGTACCATCTCGAGGCAAAGTTTTGAAGATGACATCAGGGATATGGATTTGGGTTTTGATCTTGTGACCTAACAGGCTATATGTGGCAAGTTAGGGGATCAGGTTTTGGTTTTTGGTTTTGGTCTTGTGACCTAACAGGCTGTATGTGGCAAGTTAGGGGACCAGGATTTGGTTTGGATTTTTGTGGAATGTCAATTTCAAGATTTTGGCTCAATTTGGTAGATGAGGCTAGATGGTTTGATTTTTGGAAGCTCATGGGGCTTGGAATTCTCTTTGTATGGTCCAATCAACTCAAAAGAGGCATGGAACCATTTTTGTCTACTCTTGGTAAGAGGGATTTCTCTTTGACTAAAAGGCCAAAATTTTTTTTTTTTTGTGCCTAGGTGGTCAAACCTGGCTCATATGGGCTAACCCATGGGACCTTAAGCTTTTGAAATGGCTTAGATCTCATATGGTGTCATTTTTGTAAAGGATATCTAAAATTATCTCCTTTGGATAGAGAATATCTAAGAATATCTTTATTTGGAGAGAATCTCTCATGTTCCCTTTATTTTGGGAGAGAATATCTCAGGAAAATCCTCCTTTGGGAAAGAATCTTTCTTTGATCCTATCTTTTGGGAGAAAATCTCTCATTGATTTCTTTTTGGGAGAGAATCCCTCAAGATATCTTTCTTTTGGGAAAGAATCTTTCTAATTTCTTTCTTTTGGTAAGGTTACTAATTAGTAACACTTACCTCTTTCTTCTTTCCTTCTTTGGTTTGCTCTCCTCTATAAAAGCAAGGAGGAGGTTGGATCTTTTGCTCTTATTACTTTCTTTTGCAACAATCCCAAGAGGGCTTCAAGACCAAGAGTTCTTCTTCTTCAAGATCTTCAAGACTTTTCTTCTTCTTCTCCATCAATGGCTTCAAGTAAGTTCCCTTTTTCAAGAAAACCCCATTGTAGAGGAAAAAAAAAGGTTCTTTCTTTTTTTTGTTTCTTTTATTTTTCCACGTGTATGCTTCTTTTTTTTCACACAATTTTTTTTTTTGCTTTCTTTTTTTTTTGCATGTTTTGTTTTTTTTTTGTGGGCCCTACGGACAGATCCGTACGGATCTGGCCGTACGGCCACGTGGCTTGTGGGCCACAGCCTGTGGGCCAGTCCCTTTTCTTTTTTTTCTTTCTTTTTTTTTTGTTTTCTTTCCCTCTCTTTTTTTTGAGAAAATCTATTTCTTTTTTTTTTGCTCATCATGATAATGCATTTTTTTTCGCAAACCAAGATGTTCATGCATGTATATTTTTTTTTAAAATTGAATTGTAGCATGATGTAATAGCATACCTGAAAGTTTTCGCAAATTTGGGGATTTGGAGCTTGCAGCGATGTCAAGCCCTTCCTAATTTTGCGGAGACTTTGAGGTTTCGAAAGTTAAGAATTTCGGAGCTCGCAGCAATGTTGAACCCATCTTCAAGCTTTCTATTTCTTTCGGGATAGTTCCTTTTCTTCGAAATTGCCCCGTTATCATGTCAAAATTTTGCCAGATTTTTTTTTTGGCGAGATTCTGTCATTTTGATATTTGATCTTTTTCTTTCCCATCCTTTTCAGGTCTTCCAAAACAAACAAGGGTAAAAAGCCTGCTACAAGCGCACCTCGTCGATCTGCTAGGTCTTCTAATCCGGCCGTTCAGCAGGCCTTTGAGAAGGTCTAGTATGTTGAGAGAAATCTTGAAGAATGCGACTCCCTCAACAGAGATGAGATGAGGCAGTGACTGATCGCTCTCAAGGGAGAGGAATTCTATAAGATCATGGTAAGCGGTCGTCCATGGGTGATGGAAGATCAGAGTGTTTTACCCAAGCCTACCTTCTTCTTTGGTGAAGCCATCCCTGATGACATGACATACCAGAGGAGATGTTTTCAGTTCTCTTTCACAGCAGATGGTGAGAAGAAGACTGTTGCTACCCGGTCGACGTTTGATCGCACCATCTCGATCATGAGCCTTGCCCCTATGAGCTCTAAGAGGGAAGACCCTCCAAGCTGGGTGAGAAGGACAAATGTAATCAAGACCGGGGTTTTTGTTGGCAGTTCTCCTGGATATACGGAGAGGTCTCCTGCTGACATGGACCTGTTGATGCCATCCAGCGGCTACCAGGGTTCTGGTTATCCGTCGGTCGATTTGAGACCGGTGGGCCTTGGTATTTTCAGCGGTGACGGCAGCAATTGGATAAAGCCTTTTCGACTTCGTGGCCGTTTCAATGCTGACTCCGAGTGGAAGTCGTGGACTGATCAAGTCCTGTTGATTGGTGGCGCCATTTTGAAGGAAGCCGGGATTTTTGATGCGGTCCGTGCCTTTAGGGAGACCGTGATCTTTTTCGACGAGGCCTTCATGGCTATGCTGGAGTCATTCCTCCCACAAACCAATACCTTCGTTGTGACGAATGGTGAGATTGGTTTCTCTTTGAAGGAGCTGAGCGCCATTACTAGATTACCCATCCTTGGCAAACTCTATGAGGAGTTTATACCGATTGTTAGCATCCTTGAGGGGCAGTCTGAGGAGTTCAGGCTTCTGTACTTTCAGCTCGTCGCCTTCTATGATTTTTTGAAGGAGAAGGAGGGTTTGAAAGTTAGATCCAGCAGTTGGAAGAGTTCTAGCTCTTCGTTCCCCAACTTTTTTGATAGCAGGGAGTCTTCTGATAGTGCGACCCAGGAAGCCAGGGCTCAGGATCCAAGTTCGAAGAAGATCTTGGCTATGCAAGAAGAGTTGAGAGATTTCTGTGCGAATACAAATGCCATATGTCCTGACATTGCACTGCGGAGGGATCTCGCTGTTTACCTCACTTATTGGCTTGGTGAGGCTATTTTTACTGGAGGAGATGGAACGCACAATAGGCCGCATTGTATTTTTCCGGCTTGTTAGATGGCGTTTGGAGAGCAGCTTGCTTTGGTGCCAGCTCTTTACTCCTACCTGTGTACCGAACTGCAGGCTGCTGCTTTTTTTGTTCGGCTTGGGCTTCCCATTAATAGGGTATTTTCAGCCCACATCTTTTATTCGTGGTACGTGTACCACTGTCCTGGCTTCCACCGGCTGGGTGCCGCACAGGATGATGATCCTCTAATGATTCGGCTGGCTAAGGGCAAAGCCGTATCCGAATCACTTTTGTTTGCCCGCATAAGGATCCGACGGTTCAGGGACGTCGAAATGGGGTAGTCTTCAGTGAAGCTTTCTCCGGAGTTGCGGAAGAAGGCTTTTGATTTTGGTGTCTCCCGAGACTCTACCAGGGCGGGGTTGGGAAGGCATTACTCCTTGACGAATGCAGAGAAGGAGTGGCTTTTCAGCATACGTGACGGCACGATAGTGTACCCCAGACATCTTTTCGTCGACATCCAGCAGTATGTACCCTCTCGCTTTGCTTTGCAACTGGGCTTTTCTCAAGGCGTTGTTGGAGCGCCTTCAAGCATGGTGAAGCGTTTTGGAGGTTTACAAGACGGGAGAAATGCATGGGCTTTCTATAATGCTGAAGACACTACAACCATGATCTCTTATCCTGTGTTGTTGACTTCCCGGATAGCCGGCTTTGCGAAGTGGTTTGCGGAGAGCTTTTCGGCATATCGGGGGCTTTCCAAGAAGGAGCTTGATGTGAAGCTGGCATCTGGAAAGGGCCTTGGAAAGTCGGATGGCGTCCGGCGAGAGGAAGTTTGGGCCTTCCTTTCTGGAGAGAAGCACAAGATAGGCTTTCTCGGTGACCAGGGCGTCATTGGTTTTAAAGCTGTTCGAGAAATACCTGATGAGGCTTTAGAACAGCTAGAATCGGAGGAAGCCGAACTTGATGCTTGGATGCAAGCGGCGCAAAGGCAAGCTTCCGTGGAGTCTACTGGCAAGAGTAGACCATCCAGTGAGGAGTCAAGTGGAAGACCTGACTCTGACAGTGGGGCAGGTTCCTCTAAGAAGCGAGCCCGTAGGATTAAGAGGAGGAGGAGTCATCATTGCAGCAAGGGGCAGCATGAGGACTCTCCTGACTTAGAAGTTCCTCTTACTATCAATGAGGATGTGCCAGTGGATGCTGATGAGCCTCCAGAGAAGAGAAGCCGAGAAGAAGAGACCGTCGGTGAAGGTATGATTCTTCCTTTTTCTCTTTTCATTTCTTTTCATGGGATTTTTCCATGTTCTGATTTACTTCTTGTTTCTGCTTTTCTTTTTTTTTTAGCAGAGGAAGATTTGGCGATGCCTGAGGTTCCAACCGATGAGGTGGTGACGGATCCTGTCGGGGCACTTGAAGAAGAACTGAGGGACTCTGGAGTGAATCCAGAATCTCTAATTGGTATGACTTCTTTTGTTTTCTTCTTTTTTTTTTGTCTGTGACTTGGTTTGCTAATATTTTTCTTGTCAGCTGACTTGCCACAAGATTCCGATGACTTTGAACCATCGATGGACGCAAATGTTGATGATGCTTCCAATGAGTTCATGGAGGAAGAAAGTGTTCCGCCAGTCGTCGAAGAAGGTATTTTGTAGTAATAACCCTGATAATGATTTTCAAACAGGATCATGTTCATACATTTTTGTGTTTCTTTGGCAGGTTTTGAGGTGACAGAGAAGAGTCTGTCGCTTCCTTCAGAACCAGAGCAAGAGATGCCAAAGGTCGATCCAGAGGTAGAGACTCCTGGGACCAGTTCTGACACTGTTGAGGAGATACCTCGTGCTGAGATTCCTTCCTGAACAAGAGCAGCTTCAACTGGAAAGAGTTCTTTTGTTACTCTTCCAACAGTGATGACATGAGCAGTCGACCAATGGAGTTGGGCGAATCTTCAGCTGGGCCATCTCTTCTTTTTACGAAGAAGGTGGTGGTGCGGGTTCTGTGCTCTTGGATTGAGACTCTGCTTTCTGGGCACTTAGATGCCGGATTTGGGATGATCCAGCATGTGCGTGAGATTCTCGGTGATGCCGAAGAGGCTGGTCTGGATGTCACAAGTGCCAGGGCAATCGTTGATAGGATCATTGAGCTGCGTGACAGGTGGTTTGAGACCATGGGTTTTCCTGATGACCAGTTCTTCAAGGAGATGTTCCTGGACCCTGTGAATAAGGCTCAGTCTAACCTGGATGAGGCTACACAAAGCAGGAAGGAGATAGTCCGAGAGAAGGACTTAGAAGAGCTAACCATCATTGGGCTGACATATGACCTTAACATCCTTGATAGGGAGGTCGATGAGGCCAGGGAACGTCTTGAGCATCTGCAGGCACAAGTCGCTGCCAAGTGGACTGTAATAACAGAGGCTAGGGACAGGGAGAGTGCTCTGATTCGCCGGGTTGCAGATGCCGATCGAGTTCTTAAAAGGAAGTCTGAAGAGAACAAACAATGGCAAACTATTCGGGATAAGCTTCCCGGTGCGAAAGAAGGGTTACAGCCCACCCCAGCATCTCATGGCAAGTTCTTGAAGAATCGTGCCCTGGAATCCCTGACGGCTGAGGCCAAAAGTTTGCTTGAGGAGCTGAACTCTTGGCTGGAGACCATTTTTGATCGAGCTCCTTTTTTTTTTTAACAGAAACCATCCTTCTCTCTTTTTTTTGTACCACTTGTATTTTTCTTGTACTTTTCTCTTTTTTTGTAGTGCTTGTGAACACTTTTTTTGGTACCACATGTATTTGTTTTTGGTACTCTTTTTTTTTTATTTTCCCCACGCTCACTTAAATCTTTTTGTGATGAAAGTAATTGCTAAATGAGATGCCCTTTTTTTTTTGTTTTCCCTACGCTCACTTAAATCTTTTTGTGATAAAAGTAATTACTAAATGGGATTTGATCAAAAGCTCGTCATTTTGTGAAAATCTTTTGTCAAATGATTGTTTTGGCATGGAAGCCAGATTTTTGTATGTGGCATGGAAGCCGATTTTGGCATGAGAGCCAGCTTTTTTGTGGCATTGATAGCCGAGTTTGTTTTGTGGCATCTATAGCCAGGTTTGTGACATTAATAGCCGGGTTTTTTGAAAGCCAATTTTTTTGTTTGTGGCATTGATAGCCGGTTTTGTTTTGTGGCATTGATAGCTGGTTTGTGGCATTTGTAACCTGTTTTGGTGGCATCTATAACCGTTTTTGTGGCATTTATAGCCAGTTTGGTTTTCAAAAATGCAACTATCGCCTAAAAGTCGCCTCCCTGCTGAATGTTCTTGCAAGTATCGATGGAATGTTGCATCCTTGCTCATTCGGTTGCGAGTATCGATGGAATGTCGCATCCTCGCAGATTTGGGTGCAAGTATCGATGGAATGTCGCATCCTTGCTTTTCAAAAATGTTGGTTTTGCGAGTATTGACTTGATGTTGTTTCCCCACGATTTTTGAAATTTGTGGTTTTCTCAAACCTTTGGGTTATTGATATCAACTGAAATGTTGCGTCTCATGGTTTTTTTTTTATAGGTTTTTTTGAACCTTTGAAATTTGGGTTATGGATATCAACTGAAATGTTGAGTCTCCACGGTTTTGAATTTTGCAAGTATCAATGAAATGTCGCTTCCCTGCAATTTTGGAAGTGTCGAACGTGGTTCGTATGCTTCCGATTTGTGCGAGTATCGACTAAGCGTCGCTTCCCCGTGGTTTTTTTTTTTTTTGAAAAACCATTTGTTTTTGTTTAAAGACACGAGGGCCATAAGTTTTGACCAAAAACCATTTTGGTGGTAAAAGGCAGGGTGGACTAGGGTGGGAATCCTTGAATCCGGATTTTGTTTCAAACCATGAATTTTGGGTTCAAGGGTTAAAATTTTTGGTCAAGTTAGGGAAAGGTTCCTAAACTTGGATTTTTGAACAATGAAACGATGGAAGTAAGCATTGTTTAAATTTCTAGAAATTTCAACATTTGATATGAAAATTCTAAAAAGAGGTGGGTTTAGTGAGCGTGTACCTGGAAACCGGTTTTGGCAGTACAGGCATTGCTCTTACCCAGTTGGGTAAGTCTTCAAGGGTAGTACCGCTTTAAGAACTTACCATTGATGGGCAGCATACATCTGTCACCTTCCATGTTTAGGAGTGCGTATGCACCGTTGGAGAAAACCTTGTCGATGACGTAGGGTCCCTCCCATTTTGGCTCAAATTTGCCTTTGGACTTGTGAGCGAAGACCATTGGTCTTTTTACCGTAAGAACCAAGTCACCCTTTTTGTAGGCGCGTTGCCTGACCTTTTAGTCGAAAGATCCTGCCATGCGTGCTTAGTAAAGTTCAATGCTTTGTTGAGCTTCGAGCCGTCTCTCATCGAGATTGTCCAGCTCATGGAGTCGCAATTTGACATTGCTTTCTTGAGTCATGTCATTTTGCAAGGATACCCTCAAGGAAGGAATTTGTACTTCCAAGGGCACGACAGCTTCGCATCCATAGACCAAGGAGAATGGTGTGCTATGGGTTGGTCCTTGAACTGTTCGATAGGCCCACAAAGCTTCAGACATTTTATCGCTCTAGTCTCTTTTGTGACTAGAGACCATTTTTTTGAGGATTTTGCAGAGTGTCTTGTTGAAAGCTTCTGCTAACCCGTTTGCTGCCGGATTGTATGGAGTCGATGGGCAGCTTTGGATTTTGTATTTGTCGTAGAACTTGTAGAATCGATGATCCCGGAATTGTGGTCCGTTATCATGGACAAATCTTTTGGGTATGCTGAAACGACAAATGATGTTGGTGCGCAGGAACTGAAGGACTGATGAGGTCTTCATTTCATTGAACGCAAATGCTTCTGACCACTTGGAGAAATAATCCGTAGCGGCGAAGATGAAGCGATGACCTTTGCTCGAAGGGGGAGAAATAGGACCTATGATGTCCATATCCCAGGCTTTGAAAGGCCATGAAATTGCTATAGGATGTAGCCATTCTGGAGGCATGTGAATGTAATCTCCATGAACTTGGCATTGTTGGCAGCGCTTAGCAAATTGCATTGCGTCAGCTGCCATGGTAGGCCAGTAATAACCTAACCTTTTTATCTGATCATAGAGCTTGGGACCAGCCTTATGAGCTCCGCAAAGAACAGCATGAACTTCTTTGAGTGTTTCTTCAGCCTCTTGTTGTGACAAGCAGCGTAGAAGTACTCCGTTGAAGGATTTCCTGTAAAGGATTTTTGAAGGAATATCCAAATGAAAGCTTGGGGTTCGCCTTTGTATGCTTACCCGTTCTTTTGGATCTTCAGGTAGGATTCTGAACATAATGTAATCAATGAACGGATCCCTCCAATCGCTGATTGAAGTTTAAAGGATTGAAATCCGACTTCCAACCACTTGGTGGCATTCAGCAACTGCTTGGTGTATGTTAAGAGGAGGAAGGATTCTTCTTTCGCACACTGTGATTTGCATGTTTTCCCCCTCCTAGATTGCCATAGATGCGGCAAGTCCGACCAGGGCATCTGCACGTATGTTTTCACCTCTACGAATGTGGGTGATGTGACAAATGTCAAACTTTTGCAGAAGTGATTGTGCCTTGTTGTAGTAAGGCAGCAGATCAGGCTTCCTGACTTCAAATTTCTGATTCATCTGGTTGACGATCAGTTGAGAGTCTCCAAAGACTTCCAGCATGGTGATACCGAATTCGATGGCGAGTTCCAATCCTAAGATCAGAGCTTGATATTCAGCTGCATTGTTTGTGCATGGTTCCAGCAGCGAGAAAGCGTGTGGAATCATGTATTTGTCGGGGCTAACAAAGAGGATGCGAACTCCCGAGATCAGCTGTCTTTTTTCATTTGTCCTAGTTGCACTATCAAGTACATGTCCCAGGAGGCACTTTGTGAGAAAGTCTACACATTGTAGACTGGTTCGTCTGGGAGATCATCTCTGAGCGGAAAATCTTTAGGCAATGGATGCTCTGCGAGGAAGTCCGCTAGAGCTTGCCCTTTGATTGCCTTTTGTGGTACATACCTAATATCAAATTGTGACAGAAGGATGGACCATTTTGCCAGTCGAGCATTGAGAGAACCTGCCTTTGTGATAAGGACCTTCAGGAGGTTGACCCTCAAGACCAGGTAGACTGTGTTGGAAAGCAAGTAGTGACGCAGCTTTTGTACGGCGAACATCACTGCAAGACATTCTTTTTCGACTGGAGAGTAGCGATGCTCTGCACCTACTAGCATGCGGCTGAGGTAATATAGAGTAGCTTCTTTTCTTTGATCATTTTCTTGCGCAAGCAGAGCTCCTAAAGAGTGATCAAGGGCTCTTGTGTACAAGATGAATGGTTTTCCAGTGGTAGGAGCAGCTAACACTGGAGGTTTTGTCAGGTATGACTTGATGTCTTGGAAAGCAGCTTCACAGTCAGCATCCCAGACAAAGTTTACACCTTTTTTCATCAACCGGGAGAATGGACGGCATTTCCCCGAAAGATTGGAGATGAACCGTTTGATGTAGGCCAATCTCCCTTGAAGCCCTTTGAGTTCTCTCAAGGTTCTTGGAGAGGGCATTTCTAGAAAGGCTTTGACTTTTATAGGGTCAAGCTCTATTCCAGCTTTCCGAACTAAAACCCGAGGAACTTACCCGACGAGACGCCGAAGAAGCATTTCAAAGGATTCATTCGCAGTTTGTGTTTGCGAAGCCGGAGGAAGACTTCTCGAAGGTCTTCGAGATGATCTTCTTTTCTTTTGCTTTTGACGGCGAGGTCATCAATGTAACATTCAACCGTCTTGTGCTGCATATCTTGGAATATTTTCATCATAGCCCTCTGATATGTAGCACCAGCATTTTTCAAACCAAATGGCATGACAGTGTAGCAATACACACCAAATGAGGTCCGAAAAGATGTATGTTTTTCATCTTCAGGATGCATCTTTATCTGATTGTAGCCAGAGAAACCATCCATGAATGTCATTCGCTCGAATCCACAGGTATTATCAATCATTACCTCTGGTATGGGGAGCGGAAATTCATCTTTTGGGCCTGCGCCATTCAGGTCTCTATAGTCAATACAGACCCTGATCTGCCCATTTTTCTTTGTCACGGGGACAATGTTGGCCAACCATTCAGGATGTTGTTCCTCACGAATGAAGCCAACGCTTTTGAGTTTTTGAACTTCTTGTTCAATTTTATCCATCACATCTGGACGGAATCTTCTTCGGCCTTCCTTGACAGGCTTGATGTCTTCTTGAAGATTGAGTTTGTGGACCACTATTTTGGGATCTAAGCTAGGCATTTTAGTGTAAGACCATGCAAAGCAATCAACGAACTCACGAAGAAAGGCGATATACTCGGGTAACTCATCATCCTTTATATTCTTGCTTATGAATACAGGACGTGGGTTATCTGGTGTTCCCAAGTCTATCTTTTGAACAGGATCTTCTGTTGGAAGGTTCGAAGGTGGTTCCTCCACAATATTTTCGGAGGCTTCCAGCTCAACAAAACCTTCTAGGGTTTCAAGGGCATTTCCAGACCAAGGCTTTGTTCCTTTCCACGGGTCTTCTTGATCGGTAATTTTCCCAAGGCTTGCTATGAGATGATCCCAATCGCCTGTTGAAACCGGGTCGAAGTAGGCTACTTATTTTGGAGATGAGGGTTCTTCTGGGTCAGAAGACCACTTGTCTGTGCCATCAGACAACTCCTCTTCATTTTTGGAGAAATCGTGCCAATTGGATGAGCTTCCTGGATCTTTATCAGGTGACTCATCGAAGAGATATCCAAGGAGATCGATGTCTTCATGGACTTGAGATGTTGAGGCTTGGTCAGTAAGTCGACTTTTAATCCTTTGTGTCAACTGTCTCAGGGAGGTGTCGGGATCATACCCTAACCCGTATGAAGACTTTTCTACATAGCCGTAGAGTCTCCAATCTTCCAGCTGGCTTTTGGTCAAGACGGGCCCCAATGGCGTGAGAATACCGCGTCCTTCTCCCAAACCGACTGGGTTTTGAGCGTCATAGCACATTTTCTTCATAATAGCTTATGCCACAGAACTATATAAGGATAGTTGAGGCATACCTTCATTTTGGAAAGGTTCAAGCATGGAGTTTGATGAAGAAGCATCCGATCTATGGAAGAAGATCGACTTTTCCTTTGCTGAAGTTGCTGGAACAACGAAGGAAGCTGACGTAGGATCTTCTATGTCAGAAGTTGTCTCCATTGGAGTGAGAGCAGGCTGAACTTGCTGAGTGTCAGCTTGGCTTGAGTTTGTTGGCTACGACGGCATGATACATCGAGTCTTTGCGGACCAAAAACCCTTCAAAGGTAAAGAAGTCCACTTTGCAGACTCACAAATATATGAAGGTGAAAAAGAAGAAGAGGAGAAACACACAGCATCCTTTGCCGAAAATCTCCAGAAATATAAAGGCAAGGCTCCTCAACAATCACCGGAAGAAAACAAACCATCTGGTAAATCCGAAGAGAGCATTCAAACTCCCTTCATCATCTCCCTCAAACCTTCAAAGCCTTTGGTCATCATAACTAAAGTGAAGAAGGCAAAGCAAAAGCCTGGGGGCAAATTTGTTGTCTCTTTCGTGTCTCTCATGCAAGACACGGATTCGGATTCAGAGCCAGAAGACGACACATCCTTGATGCATTGATGTAGAGTTGAAGGGACAACGCCATTCTCGTGGATCCAAGGGCGTCCGAGAAGGATGTTGTAGCATGAAGGGGTTTTTATTGCATACACAGTGACCTCAGAAACAAGATCACCGATCTGCAACTTGAACCTGATTTTGCCGATAGGCCTTTGAGTACTCCCATCGTATCCAAAGATAGATACAGATGATTGGCCTAGCTTGTTGGGTGGGATGCCCAACTCTTCGAGAGCCGATGTGGAGATGAGGTTGAGTGCAGAACCTGGGTCGATCTGAACTCTGTGCATAGGCATTTCCTTGATGTACCCTGTGAAGTACAGGGGTCGGTTATGCCTGGTTTCGCCAAGTAGGAGGTCGTCCTTTGTGAAGGCGATGGTTGCACTGGCTGCTTTTTTAACCGAGAGGCATTCGATGCATGATCCCTCAGTTTTCTTCTTTTCTCCCTTTGAGGAAGCTTCTGAGTTTTTGACCCGGTAATCCATTTCAATTTGGAGGACTTGCGGGGCATGTTTGTCGACATCCTCATTCAGCTTTTGTAATTCTGAGATAAGATTATCACGAGTGTGCGGAGACATTTGCAACAAATCTAGGATGTACAGACGTGTAGGTATGTGCTTGAAGTGTTCAATCTAGTCATACTTGAAAGCCTCCTTAGGGCCTGCATGTTCATCATTGTTGCCACTAGGGGCGCTTACAACATCTTTTCCCGAAGGATTTAGATATGTAAAGGAAGATTGGTTGTAATTTTTGTGGTAGTCCCGGCCAGAGCGGGTGCCTCTACCAACTTCGAGAGCTTCTTGAGAAGGGTCTTCGTTTGGAAGATTGTCTTCAGGATCAAGAGGCTGTCATTTTTCATTTGCTGAGGATGTATCAGCAGCGTAGTTGCCATCCTCAGTGATTGTGTTGCATGGAGCATTTTCCGGGAACAAGTCCTGAACAGCATCCACCAACCTTTCTTCTTCTTTGACCAATTCATCGTCCCAAGCATCAATAGTTGGGAATTCTTCAGTCAGGAAGGGTGTGAACTTTGAAGTCACAGTCTCAGGAGAAGAAACCTGAGAGGGTGTCATCTCAGTGAAAGTCACGTGAGATGAGGTGGCTCCAGAAGATATATTGCTAGGCGTCGCCGGAGTATAAGCGCTCTCATCAGACGATGCTTCGGAAGAGCTATAATCCAGAATTATCACATTACAGGAAGCTCTGACGGGAGACGTTGCCTGATCGGAGTCAGACTCATCCTCGGATGTAAGAGGATTGTCTATCCAGCAATTTTCTCAATTTTCAGGAGTAAAGGGAGGATGTACCTGATGGTCTTCAGGGACTTCAGGCTCTGGATTGCGAGGAAGCTCGTTGACGCGGTCTTGCTCTTGTTCTAGAGCGAGACGCTACAAGATCCTTGCATATTCTTCAAGATTAGGCATGGGAGCCAAATCTTCTTCTTCATCAGCTCTTTGTGGCTCAACATTGTTGATTTCCACTGGAGCAATGAGGGGTGCTAGTTCAACAACATTTTCTTGTACAGCCTCTTGGTTTTCTTCATCATCAAACCAGGATCCTTGTGGCTGTAGGGGGTTATACCAGATTACTGGCATAAGATGAGACTCGGGAACCCATTCTTCATCGGAGAGATACTCCCATTTTTCAAGGGACTCCTCCCACTCGTCTGTGTAGTTGGATTCGAATCCATCATCGGTGTCGCTGGACTCGTATCCATCAATGGAGAATCTAACTACTGAATTGCAAGAGTATGATACCTCCTGCGTGGCTTCTTTGAGTTGAGGTGGCATGAAATCACTGAGAGTGAATTTTCTTACCTCATTTGAAGTCTCTGGAAGGGATATTTTTGTTGCCTCCAGTGAAGCGGTAGAGGAAGCCTCTGCCTTTTCTTTGACTTCTTGTTTTGGCTGGATCTTCTCTTGCCGTTTGAGCTTGAGGAAATATTTCCTAGCATGCCTTCGTTATTGAGCTGTAGGCTTTGTTTTCACGACCTCCTAATTTTCATCTTCCAGGAGATCGGGATGTACCCATATGGGTTGTCCGTCTGGTGTCGGGTAAGGAACCAACTCCTCGGACGCTTGGATTGAGTTTATCACCTTGCAGGAAGTAGTGATCTTCTTCTTCTGTGATTTCGATGTTTGTCCACATGTCACCATGTTGACGGAGGCAGACCCATAGTTTTTGTCAATTTTGATGACTCCGTTTTTCCACATCTCGTATATTTCTCCCTCACAACGAAGCATTGATTGAGAGGATGCGAGATCATCTGGTGGTATGGACAGTACCGAGGATCGTTGGTTTTGCCAACATCACCCGGTCTTTTTGGTTCAGGCAAGGTGAGCTTGTCGTTTGCCATAAGAGCCCCGAAGATTTCATCAACATCTTCATCAAACGGGTATTTCTTCTCTACTCGTTCTTTGAAGGCATCTGAGAGTTCAGGTCTCTTACCAGCAGCATTGTTTTCAGCTTTCTTTGGTGGCTGAGGAGCTGACTTGGTCTGCACATTGAGGACCTCTTTCTTCTTTGGTTTACAGGTTGCAATGGCAGTTGGCTCTTTTCTTGATGATTTCTGACTCTTGAGGTCTTTAATCACCGTTTCAGCTTCCATGGAAGCTTCTAGGAGTTCTCCCAGGTTTTTTGATTTGTTGTTGATGATCATGGAGCGGATTCTAGCTCTCATGTTGTTTCGGCAGTTGTCGACTAGCGACGCTTGTGGCAGTACATCAGAGCATTTGTACGCCATTGCTTTCCACTTATGAATGAAGTCATATGTTGACTCATTCTCCCCCTGTTTTAGGCTGCACAACTGAGCCATAGTAGCGGGATGATCCTCACCTTTGAAGTGAGTCAGGAAGCGTGTCTCTAGCATGGCCCAGTTTTGGATGGAGTCCTCCGGCAGAGTGGAGTTCCAATCGAAGGCCGTACCTTTTAGGGTACTTGCAAAGAGGCGGATCTTGAGTGCATCTTGATCCGCGATAGCTCCCGTCAGGATCTTGAAGTCGATGACGTGCTGTCTGGCTGATCCTTTCCCCATATATGTTTGGAGAGTAGGATGCTTGAGTTTTGTAGGGAATGGGACCGAGTCCATCCATAAGGGATATGGTGGCTTGATCCCATGCTCTTTGAGTATATCCTCTTCTTTAGCTTTTGCAAGGATACTGTCTACGTCCTTTTTGGTGAGGGCGCGTGACTCATTTTCTTCTCCATTTACCTCATCATCTTGATGATTCAGAGGAGGTTCATTGTTCGCCTGATTTTAGAAGGTGAGGAGAAGGTTTTCCATCAGAGTTTCAATCCCCTGCTGGCCTTGTTCCAACTACTGGATGTGGGTGATCGCATCATCTTGAGGTGGATTGCGGGGTGGTGGCTCAGAATTTGTAGCCAAGACGTTCATCCTTCGTGATTCGAACGAAGAAACTGTCCTGGTGATTGAGCTGGGGCTCATTCTTTTTGAAGAAGAGCTTGAGGAAGGATCACTCTGCCGTCCTTTGATTGAAGGAGTAGGGGATTCTTCTAAGTGTCTTCTTGTCCTGGAGACGCTGTGGGTCATCGGACGTCGGACATGGATTTTGGATGCTGACTTTTGGCATCTTCTGGTTTTTCCAACCATATGGACGGCAGCAACTTGGTTGGGTCTTTCTTTTCCGACCCATTTGGGAGAGACTTGAAGTGTAGGAGGCTGGGTCCTTTGCTTCTCTAGTCTCTTTTGCCAATACAACGCGCGGCGGTGTATACGACGAGCAATTTGAGATTCGGTCAGCACTGGCTGGGCTTTGACGATGAAGGATGTGCTCCCTCGAGCGCAGTAGCTGAGCCTGTCTTCTTTGCAGCTGGGCAAGGACAGGATGCGAACCCTATCCTTCGCCTGTTGCAGCGAAGCTTTGAATTTTTGGAGTTCGGCCCCTGTAGAGATGAAGGGTCGAACTACAGGTTTGTAGGCCTTAGCAGGTGCTTGCAGAGGCCTTGTGATGCATGACTTGATTTTGGGCTTGTAGGAACAAGCCGGCTCATGCTGGGTTGACTTGGGAGTCAGATTGGAGATGGGTCTCTCCTCTTTCATGTAGGCAAGAGGGTAGAACTGGTTCTCCTTGAGTGGGGCTAGGAATGCTGGCTTGGTGGATGTTTGGGACCTTCTTTGTTTTGGTGAAGGTTTTGGGGACCAAGTCTTGGGATAGACCTGGTCGTTTGCTGGTCAAGGCTTCGTGGGGCTGCCACGGGCTTCGGACCTTCTGGTGCTCACCTTTGGTGTCACGGTAGTGACACATTGAGAGGCGAGTTTCTGCTTCTTAGAAGGAACAGCTTGTTCCTCGGGAAGTGGGAGTGGTCCCAGCATCCCAAAGACGATAGTCCGGGGAGTCGAGGTCGACCCGGAGCTCAGAGAGTTGCCGAGGGAGTTGATGCTTCGGCAGTTGATGGGGCGCTTGTAGGTGCGCGTAGTTTGCTTCTGTTGAAGCATGAGTTGGTGCTTGCTCTCATCGAAAGTAATGGTAAGTGATGCTGCCATTGTTAGTTTTTTTCGAAAATTTCTGAAACAAGACCACATCCATTAGTAATCACAAGAATATAATGATCATAAATGGGAAGTTCTATGGTTTTGTCTTTTCAAATCGCTTGAGGGAGATGACCCAAGCAATATGAAGAAGGGAAAATGCCATAAAGGGTACAATTGTTCTGATCGCAGGTATGGTAATCCCAGAATGAGCGTCCCAGTGACTGCTAGAAGCAATTGTGAACTTAAATTTGACTTATCGAGAAGCAGAGCTTGCTCGAGGTAAGAAGAATATAAAGTTGGAGTTACAAATGTGCTGGTCGCAATACAGTAGACCCTGAAAGGGCGTACTAGTACCGCTAGACACAAATGTTTTGAGACTGCATCCTTGAGATGAGATTCTCTGTTTTGAAAGGTCAAGATCGGATTCATCAAAGAGAGCAGATGGTATTCCGATCTGAACACGGGCTCAGCGATTTCCGCGAGTGCCAGTGCTCAGAAAGAAATGAACCATAATTTCTCGGATCTGAATCAGAAAATGACGAGTTTTTTTTTTGAAAGGCCAATATCGAGTTCATCAAAGAGAGCAAAAGGCAGGGCTCAGCGATTTCCGCGAGCGCCAGTGCTCAGAAAGGAGAAGACCAAGATTTCTCCAATCTAAACCCAAAATGACGGAAGTTTTTTTTTTTGAAGATTTTTTTTATTTAAAATTTTTTTTTTTTAAATTTTATTTTTGAAAAAAAAAATTATTTAAAAGACGAGGGAGTACACATAGGCCTCCTAACCCGGTCTTATGAAATCTCGATTGATAGAATTGCCCCCAGGTAAGGGTAGGATTACTTAATAAACCCGTTTGGAGGACCTTTGCCTAAAACAGTCAAGCTGTCTCCACACTCTGGACAAGGCTTTTCTTGAATCAACCATGATCAAAGAACGCAGTTGGTTTAACCTTAGTGGTCTATGTCTTTTTTTTGTTTATATATATATTTTTAGATCTTTAATGAACTCATCGAAGAGAAACGATGGCCCAAAACCTTAGTCGAACTGGCTCAACATTTCTGCAAGCACGATGAACGATAGGAAAGGATCAAGGTTTCTCAATTTTGAATTCAAACTGAGAAATCTAATTTTATTGTTTTTTTTAATGAACTTTAATGAACTCATTGAACAGAAACGATGGCCCAAAACCTTAGTCGAACAAGCTCAACATTTCTGCAAGCACGATGAATGATAGGAAAGGATCAAGGTTTCTCAAATTTGAATCCTAACTGAGAAATCTAATTTTTTGTTTTTTTTTTTCTAGATCTTTAATGAACTCATCGAAGAGAAACGATGGCCCAAAACCTTAGTCGAACATGCTCAACATTTCTGCAAGCACGATGAACGATAGGAAAGGATCAAAGTTTCTCAATTTTGAATTCAAATTGAAAAATCTGATTTTTTTTAGATCTTTAATGAAGTCATCGAAGAGAAACGATGGCCTAAAACCTTAGTCGAACAAGCTCAACATTTCTGCAAGCACGATGAACGATAGGAAAGGATCAAGGTTTCTCAATTTTGAATTCAAACTGAAAAAATCTGATTTTTTTTTAGATCTTTAACGAACTCATCGAAGAGAATCAATGGCCCAAAACCTTAGTCGAACAGGCTCAACATTTTTGCAAGCACGATGAACGATAGGAAAGGATCAAGGTTTCTCAATTTTGAATTCAAACTGAAAAATCTGATTTTTTTTGTTTTTTTTTTAGATCTTTAATGAACTCATCGAAGAGAAACGATGGCCCAAAACCTTAGTCGAATAGGCTCAACATTTCTGCAAGCACGATGAACGATAGGAAAGGATCAAGGTTTCTCAATTTTGAATCCAAACTGAGAAATCTAATTTATTTATTTATTTTTTTTTGAAAAAAGAAAGTGTGGAAATAAATTCAAAGAATTAGAAATTCCCAAAAAATCTTAACTCATTTTTTTTAGATGCGGAATCCAACATAGGCCACCAATTAGAAAGTAGCCAAGCAATCGAGAAAAGAAATATAAGCATAGAGCAAAAGATATGATATGCAAATTTTTAATTCCTAGCATCGTGTTCTCAAATGAACGTGTCCCACCGGGTGGAGCCAGCTTGATGGACCTCACTTCTGCCTGGTTCTACCGAGGTCGGCGGACGTGGGAGTCTGTTGGGTCCGACCCTTTCGTAACCGGGGGGGCAAAGGCGTGCATCAACATTTCTTTTGTGTGGGTGTGCCAGATTTTCTATTTTTACTTGGAATTGCAAGTGGTGATCCGGAGATTAACCTTCGCAAGTAAAAAAGAAATCAACTTCTTTCAAGTTTTCCATTGCACATATATTTAAGAAAAGAGACATTTTCTTGATATGCCGTGAAAGGCGATTTTTTTGGCATTTATAGCCGATTTTGGCGTTTATAGCCGATTTTTGGCGTTTATAGCCGATTTTGGCATTTATAGCCGATTTACAATCCTTATCAATAATGAAAGACAAGAGTTGTGACTTTTGTCTCTTTTAAAAAAATACAAACTATAATGAAAAGCAAGAAAAAGAGGATCTAACTTCTCAGGAGATTGTGGGGGACCTGTTCAGTTTGACGGTCGTAAGCCATATGTGGACTTCGCCATCATCCATGCAGATGAGAACAGAGGATGCTATCGATTCGCTTGGCTTGGCTATAACCTCAGGTTTTTAGAGGACAAAGACCAAAAGGAGGTCCTATGTCCAATAAAAAACCAAGTAGATGGGCTGAAAAGCCAAGTCTAAGCCATTTGGAGGCAGAAGGAGAAGGCAAGGACCTTGGGGGGGTACCCCCCAAGGGACTTTTGTCACCTTGTAGCGATGGTCGGTGTAGAACTTCCGCAGAGTTTTCTCTCTTTCCTTCTCTAAATTTCTGTGCTTTTTATTGATCTGGGATCTATCTTGTTTTTTCGATCTTTTCTTTCTTTGGAATGCTTTCCTATTTATAGGCTTTTAGGTAGCCATTTAGGAGGGTTTATGAGCCTTAATTGTCATAAAGCTACATACAGGATGGAATTACAAGATTGAATTCTTTATTTTATAACTCATTTTTCTTGGCTTCTGATTGGCCGGAGGAGATTGAGGGCATTTAATTGCCTTTAATCGCCATGATGGGAGGAGTTTCATGGGTTAAATGCCATGAATCTCTTGACTTGTAACTCCCGGATGCTTGCTTCTGATTGGTCCATCCAAAGAAATGGATTAATGACTGTAATAAAGCTAGTCAATTAATCGCATTAAGTGGTCGCCGAGCAGTTGAAGAGTCGCGGGCCGTGCCGCATCTTTTGGGAATCTTCTGGCGATGATCATTGATGGATCTTTATGTAGATCAACATCGGATGACCATGTAACTTCAGGTGTTGGTTGCCAACAGCGGGTCGGTGCCATCTGTCCTGTCGATTTCTCGATCGGTCGGGTAGAAAGCACACTTTTTTTTTGTTGACTAGTTGGCGATCAATGTTGATTTCGATACTCTTGATGATTAACCCGTGTTTTTAATGGATGTCAGAGGATTTGGTGTCTCAAAAGTATGAATATTGGAAAATACCAGAGGCCGGACGCTTCGAATCGCGAAAAAAGGGCAAAAAATGGGGTTTCCGGGGCCCACCGGGCATCCCTGGCCCTAGGGTCGCAGGGGGTTTCCCCCCTTTTTGTCCCGTTTTGTGTCCGTTATTTTTCCTTGACATTTTTGATCATTTATTGGCCTGATTTCCCTGTAGAAAGCCTGATGAGAATCCTTGCATTTTATTTTGCAAAGTTTCCAATTTTCTGAGAAAGCCGAAGACTTTGTTGCGCAGAGCTGCCGATTTTCCGTCAGAAGCTGAAACTGGGACAAACGATGTCGGAATGACCTGAAATTTGGGGTGAAGCCTGCTGAGCAATAAATGAGACCAAACATAGGCTTTTGTTTGAGTTTTGAAGCCGTTTGGGGTCCTATCACCAGTAGACTTGCTTTTGTCGCGATGAAGATGTCGCTGTTTGATGTGCGGTCAACCGATGTCCGATTGACTTGAAATTTGACAGGGAACCTATTGGAGTCATTTTAAGAAGATCTATATGCTCTGTCTTGGAAATCATGATCCCGGGGAGCTTCGCCGCCGAGAGGCCTGATTTGGCTTCCGAGCGTCAAAGTATGGTCAAATGTTATCGAAATGACCTGAAATTTGACGTGTAGCCCTTTGTAAGCATTTTGAAGCCGTCCATGTGCTATATCGATGAGTGATGGCCTCGGTGGTTCTCGCCACCGAGAGGCTTGATTTAGCTGTTCGAGGGTTGATGTAGGGTCAAACGTTGTCGGTTTGACTGGGAACTTGACGTGGAGCCTTTTGGATGTATTTTGAGACCATCCATCGGCTCTGATCGAAGATTTGGTATCTCCGATGCTTTCGTCGTCGGGAGCTCCTTTTCAGCTGCCGGAGAAGCGAAGTTAGGCCAAATGATTTTGAAATGGCCCGAAACTTCTTGTGTACTCCTGTTTTGGCTGTCTTGAAGGAATTTGCAGTTTTTGCTTGATTCTGACAAGATTTAATTTTTGGAAGTAGCATTGCCTATTTATGGCAGGTGGCGACTTCATGTAGTTCTTTGGATCTTGAAGAGGCAAAGTGACATTTTTGGTGTCAACAGTAGATCCATCGATGATCATCGCCAAAAGAACACCAAAAGACGCGGCAAGGCCCGCGACACTGCTCGGCGACCACTTAATGCAATTAACTGGCTAGCTTTATTGCAATCATTAATTCATTTCTTTGGACGGCCCAATCAGAAGCAAGCAAATGGGAGTTACAAGTCAAGAAATTCATGGTATTTAAACCATGAAACTCCTCTCATCATGGCAATTAAAGGCGATTAAATGCCCTTAATCTCCACCGGCCAATCAGAAGCCAAGGTCCAGGAGTTACGAAATAAAGGAATTAAATCCTATAACTCCTCCCATTATGCGGCTTAATGCCAATTAAAGCCCATAAACCCTCCTAAATGGCTACTAAGAGCCTATAAATAGGAGAGCATTCTGAGAAGAAAAGACGAATCCCAGATCAGAAAAAAACACATAAAATCTAGAGAAAGAAAGAGATAAAACTCTGCGAAAGTTCTGCACCGGCCACCGCTACAAGGTGAAAAAAGTCCCTTGGGGGGTACCCCCCAAGGTCCTTGCCTTCTCCTTCTACCTCCAATGGCTTAAACGTGGCTTTTCAGCCCATCTACTTAGCTTTCTATTGGACACAGGACCTCCTCTTGGTCTTTGTCCTCTAAAAATCTGAGGTTATAGCCAAGCCAAGCGAATCAAGAGCATCCTCTATTCTCATCTGCATGGATGATGGCGAAGTCCACACATGGCTTGCGACCATCAATCTGAACGAGTCCCCCACGATCTCCTGAGAAGTTAGCTCCTCCTTTTCTTGCTTTTCATTATATTTTGTATTTTTCTAAAAGAGACAAAAATCACAACTCTTGTCTTTCATTATTGATAAGAATTGTAAATCGGATATAAACACCAAAAATCGGTTATAAATGCCAAAATCGTCTATAAAGGCCAAAAATCGGCTATAAATGCCAAAAAATCGCCTTTCACGACAAATCAAGAAAATGTCTCTTTTCTTAAATATATGTGCAATGGAAAGCTTGAAAGAAGTTGATTTCCTTTTTACTTGCGAAGGTCGATCTCCAGATCTCCGCTTACAATTCCAAGCAAAGTAGAAAATTTGGCTCACCCACACAAAAAAAAATGTTGATACCCGCTTTCGCCACCAATTACAGAAGGGTTGTACCCCACGGGCTCCCACGTCCGCCGACCTCAGTAGAATAGTGCGTGGATAGCGCGGTCCATCTCCCACTTGCACAACACACTGTACCTTTACTTTTTCTTTCTTTCCTTCTCTTTCGTGTCTTTCTCTTCTTCTCCCCCATCTTCACTGCACTCCACTCGCACCACCCTCTCTTTTTTCTTCTTTCTTCCTTCTCCTCCTCTCCTTCCCCATCTTCTTCTCCCCCACAGCACCTTGCCAACCCATCACACCTGTACACTCTCCTTGATGCACACCACTGCACGCTGCCATTGCACATCACTGTACTTCTTCTCCTCCCTCTCATTATCGTCCTCTCTTTTCCCTTCTCCCTACAGCCCACCTGCACACACGCATGCGTCTGCCCAACAGCAAACACCGCACCATCACCGTTTTTTTATCTTTTCTTCCCTTCTTCTCCATCTTCTCCTTTCTCCACCTGCGTACCCCCCTGAACCGATCTCTTTTTCTTTCTTCTTTTCCTCCTCTCCTTCCTCTCTCCCTGCATTCACCGCGCCTCACACCTGGCCTACGTACCACACTTAACCCCACGCACTCCGCACCTGCTACGCCCTGAACTTCTCTTCTTTGTCTTCTCTCTTTTGCTTTTTCTTCTCACTTCCTCATGCCCTCTCTCCTCGCTTGCACTTGCACTACACCCACTGAGCTACACTCACCTTCTCATCATCCCAAGAATCCGCCCGAAGCATGCAGCCCATGTAGTCACTGGAACCCATTCACTCCAACACCCCTGTTGCCTAATCTTGACCAAAATCGAGCCCAATTACAACTGCAGCCAAGCAAAGCCCACAGTTGCACTCATTACCCACCTATCCAAACCCAATCCAGCCCATGCATGCCCATTTTATTTTCTTGCATTAAATTTAATACTACATTTATTTATTGTTTCTTTTTATAGTATTTTATGCACCCTAATATGCCCATGCATTTAAATTAGCAACTTTTCCTTCTCATAGCTTCTTTTAATTTGTTCTCAATCCATTAAAACATGCCCATGCATCTAACATGCCTATGCATCTAATATGCCCATGCATTATATAACTTAGTTCTTTTTTGTTTCTTTTTATTGTTTTTAGATAAGATTAGAATTGCGTAATTCATAAAAACCAAAAAGAACAAAAAACATAAAAAAATGGAATCCTAGATATTTGTTAGATTAATTAAAACAATTAGGTTAAGTCTGATAATTAACTTTCCTTCTCCCCAACCCCTTTAATTAGGATTGGGAAATTTAATTAGGAAATTCTAAATCAGTTAGGTTAATTAATGAATAAAAATTAGTAATTTATTTCCTTCTCTTCATCCCCTTTCATTAGGACTAGGAAAAAATAAAAATAATAAAAAAACCCAAAATACCAAAAACAAAATAAAAAATATTAAAAATCTAAAAATAATAAAGTTAGAAATTAAATAGTGGTTTAGGTTGACCGGGTCAGACCCCAGACCCAGATCTAGGTCTCCCCCTAGCCAAGTTGGAGTACCTTTAGTTTCTTTCATTTTAATAAGTTAAGTCCCACTCTCTCTTCGGACCACGCTAAGGAATTGGGTAAGCAGATGTGGACGGTCTAGGACCTTCGGTTAGGTTAATCCGATGATCAGTAGTAAAGCATTAATTACGTAAACCCAAGTAAATATCAAAAATCCATAAAAAGTATAAAACCAACAAAATAAACCCAAAAATATTTTTCTTTTATTTCTTCCTCCACCTCAGGTGCCAGATATTTAATCGAAATAAATGATAAAAGGAAATGAAGAACTGACCTCTAAAATTGAATAAATGAGAATGATGAGATGAGATGAGTGATTTCGTACACACTTTTTACTTCGGCATATCGGCCACCCTAAAACTAACAATGGCCCATCGGCCACCTCCAATCAATTACGGCCCATCAGCCTTTCACTTTTATCACTTGTGTATCGTACACGAAAAACCCAGAAATCACAAGTCAAAGTCTCATTTGCATCATCATTTTTGTTTGAAGTCAGCCTTTAAACCTTATTTTGCCAAGGGATCTGAAGGGGTACCCGGGAACGGGGCCAATCCTCTTCTTAAATATTTGGTACCTCCCCCCATTTATTTTCTTTATTTTAGTTATTTTATAATACTTGGATCTACTTTAATTATGTTGGGTGAGGAGTAACCTTTATTCGGATTTTAATTCATGACCCTTAACTAACCCATCATCAAAGAGACCCAAAGAGACCCAAATTAATGTGACAGGACAACCGTCGTGTGTTGCCGGCAGCACATTAGACGAGAGGAAGAACCCACCCACTTATTCTGTCCCCACATTTCTTCGGCTTTTCTCGAAGAATGGTGTTACGGCCGTTACCATAGCTGGCGATCGTGATCCATTGATTTTGAGGATAGCCGGAATGCTCATTTTCAATGTAGGATTGAAATAGCATATATAGACGAGTAGAGATTTCCTCACGCAAAATGCCCTTTCTGGGGGGTCGAAATTCACATCCGACAACCTGGCGATCGTGATGGGACCTCTTTTGTTCTCCTGTCACTTATTTGGATATTTCTGGGATTTTATTCTAGGACATGGACATCCAATCAATGATCAGATGTTCGTATCCCATTCAGTTCTGGGTGGTTATGAGTCTAGTCCGAAACTAAACCTATGGTTCGAATGCACCGTCCACTAAGCTTTCCCCCATTACAATCATAATAAAGAACTTGCACCAACACTCATTACAAAACAACATAAAATGTGCTCTTCTCATCCTCTATTTTTTCTTTATTCTCATCTAAATACTTCTTCACAAATGGAGGGTTACACGTTCGGGATGCCTGACTTTCATCCCCTCTCACCCCCACTATTGCTCCGCATCACTAGCGGGTCACACCAAGCCCCACAAAATATGGAATCCTCTAGGGTATTAGATGGATCCTTATCAACATCATGCCATGACCCACAACAAATGAGACGGTCCCTCTTTGAAGGAGGCCCCCTACCAGTCAATACCATTACAATGGGAAGGAATCAGTCTAACGCATCCACCCCATCTCCTACGTCAGGGGGAATCAATTATCCTCACATTCAAGGGTAACTTACACAGACTTAGTCAGTCCTACCGGCAATGTTATAAGATATAGGCTCCACGATAATGTTCGTCAAGAGATTACTCTCTCCGTGCGAATGATCCTATTATCTCACAGGTTACACCCTATTCTTCTCTAATCAGTCATACCGAGCCGATTACATCTTCTATCCCATAGTACGGAATGCCTACGGATGCGACACCAGTTAGAGTCGTCGCACCATCCTAGACTCTTGCGACAAATGAGAATCCATATCGTCAAACATGTCATAATCCAATAAACAAGGGTCAGTTGGCGGCATCCAACACCTCATAGCATAATCCCTTGACTCATATGGGGACACCAGATGCCTATCGACAACATGAGGTAACCCGACCCCAATTCCAGGTATTGACTCATTCGCCAATTAATCAATCACGTTACAATTCTGTGACGGCCAACACTGATATATTATACCCTCAGCTGATTCAATATGAGAGGGCCCCTCCCGTTTATCAAAATCAGACAGCCCCAATCTACCAAATGCCTAACTCAGACCAGAGTCCCCCAGTCCAGAACGTGCAAGTTATCAATCCCACGGGCATTAGAAATTCTTATCAAACATACCAAGCGAACGAACCGCGCTATCAGCAGGCGTATCGACCTCCCACATTAAGTCCGATGGTTGACCCGTATAGAGGACAACCGGTCGATCATGGGGGAACTCATTTGAGCCAAGGCTATCAGCCTATCCGCAACCGCATTTCTAGGACCAGTTCCAAGAGCCATCTTACGCCCCTGTTCCACTAGAACCGGAAGGAGGGTACGAGCCACAGACGATTCAATACCTAGATCCTCTGACACTCAAAGAGATACAGAAAAATGTAGAAGAGCTTAAAAATGAAATTAAGAAAAAGTCTCCGAACTCAATTGGAAAAAAGCTAGGATTCTACGATTTTAGTAAGAAGGAAGAAAAAGTGAGGTCACCTTTCTCTATTAGTGCTCCTAAGTTCATACCTTAAGATGGGAAAACTGACCCTCAGCACCACCTAGTCTCATTCTGCAACAAGTGTCATGCCATCGGTGACAATGACTCCATGCTCATAAATTATTTTCAAGGATCATTAACGGGGGATGCGTTGACTTGGTATACGTCTGTATCTTCCCATGAGATTAATACCTTCAAGGATGTAGTAGAGAAATTTCGAGCAAGATATCAGCACCTTACTAAGAACAAACCCCTATAGCATGACTTGGCGAACCTCAAACAAAAGAACAACGAGGATTATGAGAAACTCGCGGTGAGATGGCAAAATCAATTCGCGCGATCGGACTGCAATATGCAAGAAGATGAATAAGTGAGGATGGCCATATCAAATATGAAAGATCCGATGAGGGTGTTAATGACGATCGGAGAAGTCATCAGTTGGAGTGGCCTATACCATAGGTTGTCTGGGATGAAACAAAATTTAGACGAAGGAGTATTGAACACCATCATTGACCATAAGAAAAACACACGTAGAGTAGGCACAACTTGTTGGAAATAGGTGGGCCTCTAGGATAGGTTTCAAAAACTTTTGACCCACTTGATGCAGGGATCAACTATCCAGAAGGCTACAAAACCCAATTCAAGATCCATGTCCTCAATCTCAGCCATCATGATCAGTAAAAAAATCTATCTAGAAGATAAAAATAGCAACTAATAAGCTACAAATAAATCTACAACATGCAAGGAAGTATATTATACCTTTGGAGCTCTGTTGTGCTCTAACGGAGAAGTTGTTACTTTCTTTGATGATGAAAATCTTTCACGTATCAAATAGGAATCTCCAAGACCTCTTGATCTTCCACGCTATTACCCATATCGGTTTCTCTTTTTCTCAAGAAGATGGTGGGATCTCCAAGAGAAAACTACTAGGAACTCAAAGGAGGAACTAGAAGAAGAACTAGAAGAGGGAAGAGGGGAAAAACGTGCAACTCTTGCACTCCAAAGGGGCTGGGCGTGAATCCCAATAATGGGACTATGCATGGACGCCCAACACACCTTTTTCCTTCTCTATTTATAGCACAAAGGCAGCCTCTTCTTTTACTAATAGAAGTCTTACTTCCAATGTAATTAGTAACTCTTATTTCTAATTTAAATAGAAGTCTTACTTCCATTAAAATCAGTAACATTACTTATATCACATTTAGAAGTCTTACTTCAAATATGATTAGTAACTTTCTAATTCCTTTCCAATTAAAATAGAAGTCCCACTTCTATTAAAATTAGTAAGTTTACTATTACCACTATTAGAAGTCTCACTTCAAATAGAAATAGACACTTTCCTTTTAGAGTTCAACTAGAATTAGATACATTCTAATAATTGGGCTAGTATGGGGACCACCGGGGATTCCTTAGAAAGCTGGTTTCAACTGGGACTCTCGACCCCACATCTCATGTGTAATCCGGGCCCACAGTTAATTGCAAATAACTCCACTATATAAATGCAATTGAACTCCAGCCTTAGGAATATTACATAGAAGACCCTAAACTTCCACATTACCACAAGTAGGCCCCTCTATCAATATCCATGGATCAATTGGACCTATCTTCCAAATTAGATCCATATCTTATTATCCTTGAGCCCCAATTAATTATAATAATCATAGGTACCTTTCCAATTAACTCTTAATCGGAATGGGTGCGCACTTACAAATGATAAATCAATTAATTGGCACAAGGGGATATTAGAGATAGATTCCATCTTAACCATTGAATGTTCCCACAGCTCTACTACCACGTACCCAAATCACCGAGGTTTTGACCTAAAGTTGGCCTCACTCATTGGTGACTCAAAGCAAATGAATAGATAGAAACTTGAGTTCATTAATGTCTCAGGATTGAGAGCTTACTGCTAGGGAATTATGAGAGTAGACCTTAAAGTAAAGACAGTGTTTGTAGACCTTAAAGTAAAGACAGTGTTTATAAGTTGCTTCTCATGGTCCTTCAATACATCCAATGTACCAGCACTATGATCCAGAATCTTACATTCTGATGATCGAGATAAATCACACTATCTCATAGTGATCAAAGTGCTGCAACCTTGTCAGTATGAGATGTCCAGTCTCATCACTGCTTGTGAAGATATTTAAGTATAAGATTTGTCACACATGTCTCCCGTATGTGGATCTCATCCATACACATGTGTTACATCTAATATACTTGTGGACTCCGGTTCATCTCATGAACCATCATGTCATTCGTATTGGTTATGTGCAAATATATAATAAATCACAATTCATCTCATGAAAGGAAAACATGAATATACATTGATAACTAAAGAAATTAATCAATTTATTATATCATCTACTGGAATGAGTCCATAAAACTAACACAACTACCCAACTGGAAAACCGCACAACCCCCGAGGTGAGCTTGAATCAAGAAGAGATCTACCAACCATACCAAGAACGTAACAATGTTAGCTTTAATCAACAACAGAATCAGGGGCAAAATGGCAATCCCAATTTCAAGGGTGGTAACCTGAATTATCGGAGGAACAACCAGAATTATCAACAGAACAATCAGAATTACCAAAACCCTCCAAGAAACAACCAAGGTTATGACCAACCACCAAGGAATCAAGGGCCCCCGGTGAATCAAAACCAGAATCTTAATCCTATACAACTGGTTCCGAATTCGGTAGTTCCGCCTCAAAATCAGAACACAAATCCTCAACCCAGCTATGGTACCATCCCCTTCAATTACAATAGAGGCAATAATGGCAACAAAAATAACCCGAACAATGGGAATAAAATAAGATTTGGAGCAAAAAGGGCTAACTACCCATCTTTTCCATAACCTTGAACCGATGTCTTCTGGTCCCCTTAAACCAAAATGCCCTCCAACTCCCTCCGGTACGACCGCAGGCCTAGTTGGAACACCTAGACAAAACCAAGTTTTGTGCTTACCATAGGATGCTGGGGCATGACCTCACCCAATGCTACACAGTTAGAGACCTGATCTATGATCTCAACGATGAAGGCATAATCGATTGGAGCAATATCAGGCTGATATGTGCGAACGACCCGTGGAACATCCCTCCTAATCGAAATGCGACCCCCAATCCAGCGTGAAATGTTACTAACATGTAGATCTATACCAACCCGCTGCCTCAACATTGACCATTAACCTCTGGACAAAGCCCATAAACTTAATTGATAAACATCGCCATGATAGAGCACGAATACGTTGATGCCCCAGCCCAAGGGAGCATAAACCATAGCCAACCATGCCATGACGAATTCTTTAAGGAAGAGGACTATCGAAAATATGTCAAGCCATGGGATGGGAAAACCAAATTCAAAATCTTCAATTTCGGAATGGCCGCGATCGTTGATTCTCCTGACCTTTACAAGGTGAACTTTGATGAGCTAGATGACCAAGAACCATCGATCCTTACGAATTCCCAACTGGATCCTCACCCGAATACAAACGCGCCACAGGCTCACCTCTGATCCAGACGGATCCGTCCTCCCTGGCTACCTCCTCACCCTGTTGCTCAAAACTTAGATTCTCAGAATCCCAACACTTAGGTCGAGGAGACAGTTGATGAAAGAGCTTATACTTCGATAGAAACGAGGATAGAGTATGACCTATTGGGACACCTCACAAAAATCTCAGCTAAGGTATCCGTCCTCGATTTGAATAAAACCTCGCCCAAACATCAGCAACAATTACTTGAGGCTATTACGCGCTTGCAAGTCCCTATAGGCATAATCCCCGAAGAGTTGGGAACTACCATCACAACCTTAGCCCCTGGAGCTCCCTTCCCTGCTGTCACTTTTACTGAGCAGGAACTGAAAGAAATACCACCTGAAGCGAGGACGTCTCCCCTGCATTTAACGTCTCCCCTCCTATAATTTGGATCCAAATGACAAAGGCAAGGCCGTTTTAGTAGTAGATTGGGATGACTCCGCGTCATCCGAAAGCGAGATTTACGAGGAAATCTTCGGCACTTAGAGAGAGCACCATTCACCAAAAGAAGTGGATAATACAGGTCACAACATTGATCCAGGGTTCCATATCCTATCGTGTAACATGCTGACTATGAGCAAGCTGGCTCATTTACCAAAAAAAAAACTGCCGATTGCCGATATCCGAGAAAGTCGCGAAACATGGGAAATTAAGGGCCCTGCACTCGAAGAAGTCGTATACTGGCCCATTGCCTGGCGCCATTGGCAAGAAGACCCCTCTCAAGAAGACCGAAAAATATGGGAAACCAGTGACCTCAATGATCACGAAGTGGTATACCGCACCACTGCCTGGCCACGCCAGCGGGGAGGATCCTCCTCGGTAGATAGCCCATCTCTAACCTCACCTGTACCGATGGACCATGCATCTGCGCATTGTTCTATTGAGGTCGGCGGATGTGAGAGTCCGTGGGGTCCAACCCTTTCGTGACTGGTGGCGAAGCGGGTATCAATATTTTTTTTATGTGTGGGTGTGCCCGATTTTCTATTTTACTTGGAATTGCAGGTAATGATACGGAGATCGACCTTCGCAAGTAAAAAGGAAATCAACTTCTTTCAAGTTTTCCATTGCACATATATTTATGAAAAGAGACATTTTTTGATTTGTCGTGAAAGGCGATGTTTTGGCATTTATAGACGATTTTGGCGTTTATAGCCGATTTATAATTCTTATCAATTACGAAAGATAAGAGTTGTGATTTTTGTCTCTTTTAGAAAAATACAAAATACAATGAAAAGCAAGAAAAGGAGGATCTAACTTCTCAGAAGATTATGGGGGACTCATTCAGATTGACGGTCGCAAGCCATGTGTGGACTTCGCCATCATCAATACAGATGAGAACAGAGGTTGCTCTTGATTCGCTTGGCTTGGCTATAACCTCAGATTTTTAGAGGACAAAGATCAAGAGTAGGTCCTATGTCTAATAAAAAGCTAAGTAGACGGGCTGAAAAGCCAGGTCTAAGCCATTGGAGGCAGAAGGAGAAGGCAAGGACCTTGGGGGGGGGGGGTACCCCCAAGGGACTTTTGTCACCATGAAGCGGTGGTCGGTGCAGAACTTTGTAGAGTTTTCTCTCTTTCTTTCTCTGGATTTTTTTGTTTTGTTCTGATCTGGGATTTGTGTTTGGGACTGGTCGTTTTGTATTCTTTGGAATGCTCTCCTATTTATAGACCTTTGGTAGCCATTTAGGAGAGTTTATGAGCCTTAATTGTCATAAAGCTACATAAAGGGAGGAGTTACAAGATTTTATCTCTTTATTTTGTAACTCCCTTTTCTTGGCTTTTGATTGGCCGGTGGAGATTGCGGGTATTTAGTTGCCTTTAATCACCATGATGGGAGGAGTTTCATGGGTTAAATGCCATAATCAATTGACTTGTAACTCCTGGATTCTTGCTTCTGATTGGGCCATCCAAAGAAATGAATTAATGACCGCAATAAAGCTAGTCAATTAATCTCTTAAGTGGTCACTGAGCAGTTGAAGAGTCGCGGGCCGTGTCGCATCTTTTGGGATTCTTCTGGCGATGATCATCGATGGATCTTCATGGAGATTGACATCGGATGACCATGTAACTTCAGGCATTGATTTCCAACAGCGGGTCGGTGCCATCTGTCCTGTCGATTTCTCGATCGATCGGGTAGAAAGCACACTTTTTGGTTGACCGTTGGACGATCAGTATTGATTTTGATACTCTTGAAGACGGACCCGTGATTTTGACGGATGCCGAAGCATTCATTGCCTCAAAAGTATGGATTTTGGAAAAACACAGGAGTTGGACGCTTCGAAACGCGAAAAAAAGACGGAAAACGGGCCTTTTCGGGGGAAATCCGGAGACCCGTAGCTCCATGGTCGCAGCCTGGTGCCTTTTGGTCTTGTTTCGCGACCGTTTTGAGGTCTTTTCCAATTCTTTTTTTTCGTATTTTTTAAACATTTTTGTTCATTTGTTGGCCTGATTTCCCTATAGAAAACTGTTGAGGTCTTTAATTACCGTTTCAGCTTGCATGGAAGCTTCTAGGAGTTCTCCCAAGTTCTTTGATTTGTTGCCGATGATCATGGAGCGGATTCTAGCCTCATGTTGTTTCAGCAGATGTCGACTAGCGACACTTGTGGCAGTTGATTTAAGCATTTGTATGCCATTACTTTCCACTTGTGAATGAAGTCATATGTTGACTCATTCTCCCCCTGTTTCAGGCTACAAAGCTGAGCCATAGTAGCAGGATGATCCTCATGTTTGAAGTGAGTCAGGAAGCATGTCTCTAATTTTGGATAGAGTCCTCAGGTAAAGTGGAGTACCAGTCAAAGGCCGTACCTTTTAGGGTACTTACGAAGATGCAGATCTTAAGTATATCTTGATACGCGATAGCTCCTGTCACGATTTTAAAGTGGATGACGTGATGTCTGGCTGATCCTTTCCCCGTATATGTTTGGAGAGTAGGATGCTTGAGTTTTGTAGGGAATGGGACCGAGTCCATCCATAAGGGATATGGTGGCTTGATCCCATGCTCTTTGAGTATATCCTCTTCTTTAGCTTTTGCAAGGATACTGTCTACGTCCTTTTTGGTGAGGGCACGTGACTCATTTTCTTCTCCATTTACCTCATCATCTTGATGATTCGGAGGAGGTTCATTGTTCGCCTGATTTTGGAAGGCGGGGAGAAGGTTTTCCATCAGAGTTTTAATCCCCTGCTGGCCTTGTTCCAACTACTGGATGCTTGTGAGCAGATCATCTTGAGGTGGGTTACGAGGTGGTGGCTCAGAATTTGTAGCCAGGACGTTCATCCGTCGTGATTCGAACGAAGAAATTGTCCTAGTGACTGAGCTGGGGCTCATTCTTTTTGATGAAGAGCTTGAGGAAGGATCATTCTGCCGTCCTTGGCTTGAAGGAACAGGGGATTCTTCTGAATGTCTTCTTGTCTTGGAGACGCTGCGGGTCACCGGACGTCGGACATGGATTTTTGTTGCTGACTTTTGGCGTCTTCTGATTTTTCCAACCATATGGATAACAGTAATTTGGCCGGGTCTTTCTTTTTCGACCCATTTGTGAGAGACTTGAAGTGTAGGAGGTTGGATCCTTTGCTTCTCTACTCTCTTTTATCGATACGACATGCAGCGGCATATACGACGAGCAATCTGAGGTTCGGTCAGCTCTGGCTGGGCTTTGACAATGAAGGATGTGCTCCCTCGGGCGCAGCAGCCAAGCCTGTCTTCTTTGTAGCTAGGCAAGGATAGGACGAGAACCCGGTCCTTCGTCTGTTGCAGCGAAGCTTTGAATTTTTCGAGTTCGGCCCCTGTAGATATGAAGGGTCGAACCAAAGGATTGTAGGCCTTAGCAGGTACTTGTGGAGGCCTTGTGATGCATGACTTGATTTTGGGCTTGTAGGAACAAGCCGGTGTTAGTGCCATATTCCTATGAGCACTTGTTTTTGTATTGTCAATTCTATGTCCAAGAATCCAAGACCTTGCCTCTCAGAATTTCTCAAGGAAGATCAAGTTTGAAGGCAGAAGATCAAGTCTTGGAAGGCCCGGATTCATAAAGGAACACGTCCATATGTGTGCCAACCTATACAGGTAAATGGGACTCCAAACCAACCAAGACATGTCCCTAAAAACCCTTAGTTTAATGGCTTATTTAATAGGGTTTTAGAGATTATTTTCAGCGTTTTCAAGACTCAAAACAGGTCTCAGAAGTTGGCTAACCGCCATGGTTTTCGGTCACCTCGCGGTTACTTTTTCAGAGAGCAAAAAATCTCTTAAAATGGTTTTTCGGTTACCTCGCGGCTAGCCGCATGAACAGTAACATCACTATTCACTATTCACTAGCCGTTTGAACAGTAACACTATTCACTATTCACTGTTCACTAGCTGTTTGAACAGTAACACTATTCACTATTCACTGTTCACTAGCCGTTTGAACAGTAATACTATTCACTGTTCACTGTTCAATGTTCACTGTTCACTAGCCGTTTGAACAGTAACACTATTCACTATTCACTGTTCACTAGCCGTTTTATGACCGTTGGAAAGCTTTCTATAAATAGAAAAATGCCCCAAATCATCCCTAAGGCTTGGAAAATCATTCCTAAGGCCTCCAAGATCATGAGAGCTCATGTCCTAACTATTGTGTATCATATTAGAGCTCTCATAGATCTTTCCACACACACTATGAGCTTGGTTTGTCAAATCTAAGAGCTTCATTAGCTTAAGGAAAGTGTGATGTGTGGAGACAATATTACAGGCCAAAGAGTCCGATCTTGAGAAAGATTTTAAGCCCGAAGGAGTCTTAGCTCGCATACAACATGACGATGACTTGGTGCACGATCACCCATGGTATTACGATATCTGGAATTACCTACGCGATGGCTACATCCCTGAATATGCCACCCGATCGGATAAAAGAGCACTAAAGGAAATGGTTTAGAGATATGTCATAGTCGCAGGACTATTGTACCGTAGATCGTTCAGCGGAATTCTCTTACGATGTGTAACCACAGAAGAAGGGCAAGAGATAGTTGAAGAAGCACATTCCGAAGAGTGTGGAGGACACATCAATGGCCAGATGTTAAGCTAAGAAAATCACCCGTTTAGGTTACTATTGGCCATCCCTAGAGTCGGATTCAATCCATTATGTTAGAAAATGAAAAGAATGTCAACTGCATGCTAACCTAATCCATGCCCCCACATCATCCCTTCACCCTACCATAGCTCCATGGCCTTTATCGACCTGGGCCTTTGATGTAATAGGACCCCTGGCCCATACCTTAGAGAACACAAATAAGGCATTCATATTGACAGCCACAGAGTATTACACTAAATGGGCAGAAGCAGAGGCATATGTTAATATTAAGGGTACCCCTATAGTCAAATTCATTAAAAAGAATATAATAGCCAGGTTTGGCATCCCTAAAGCATTCATAGTAGACAATGACCCACAGTTTATATCCCAACAAATGAATGAGTTGTACACAAAATATGATATAGAATGCATCATTCAACCCCATATTATCCCCAAGAAAATGGTCAAAGGGAAGCAACCAACAAGACCTTATTGAAGATCATCAAGAAGACTATGCAAACCGCCAAAGGTAGTGATTGGCCAGACCGTCTGGTCGAAGTCTTATGGGCGTACCAAACTTCTACAGGAGAAACCCCATACTCTTTGACCTACGGAATGGAAGCAGTCCTTCCCCTCGAAGTCCTTCATCCATCTTTGCGCGTCCAGCTAAATGAAGATATGACAGAAGACCGGAGGAGAGAAGTATTGCTACTTCAGCTAGACCTACCCGATGAGAAAAGAATGAAAGTAGCAGAACATGCACAAGTATACCAGAAATGAATTGCCAGAGCCTACGACAAACATGTCAAACAAAGAAAATTCAAAGTTGGCGACTTCATGCTAAAGCGCATCACTCCATCCCAGCTTCCGCATCCCAGAGGTAAGTTATGACCCAATTGGGAAGGCCCTTATGTAATTAAGGAAGTATATCCTAGAAATGCATATAGACTAGTGAATGCAAAAGGGGAAGAGCTCCCCGATCCATGGAACGCTATGTCCCCGAAAAGGTACACAGTATGACCCCGCCCTATTTCTTGCAGAGTATGACCCTCCTTGCTCATTGGCGCAGTTGTAGAAATCCTGTAAGAGGACCGAAGAGAAACACTCTGATCAATTTTGGAACTCAAACACACACCAACACTTAAAAATGCACAAAATGGTGAGTCTACCCCACACAAATTCTGCACGGTTAAACCCATTCAATGTAAAGGTTTGTACGTGAGTTTGCCCATGCCATGAAAGCTTCTTGATCGTATGTCAAAAAATAAAAAAGAGGTATTTAGTTATAAATCTTGAAAATAATAAAAGTTTTGTGACTAGTTTGGGTTCGTTGCCTTTTTAACCCGAGCCAATAAGCCCGTAGTGGTATTTACATGCCTAGTGCCCTAAAGCCATCAGGTTTGGGAGTCATTGGCCTAATGCTCATTACATGGGTTAATTAGAAAGCTTAAGGGACCTAGGCATTGCAAAGTCACATGACTAAAAAAAATCTATTAGAATTAGGCTCGCTGGAGTGACATGGGTACTCGTCAGGCAAACTAAGCAGAAGGTGGTCTAAAACCACAACACTAAGGAAGCACGATGACTCACCACCCCCACACACGAACACAACTCACAAATGAGCCCCGAAGGTGGTCAAGTACTTTATAAAGTCCAATCAAAATGAGTAAGTAGCTACAAGAGGGGCCCTCTGAGGGCTCGACCTCCAAAAGATAGTTAGGGAAGATTATGTTGCCACCAAGGTGACAATCATGGATCGAGAGGCTATTCCTCTTTCGCGCCCTCGCCCATGGCCAAAATAAATACTAGTCTTATGCTGGGGCATTTTTATATATTTATATACATGCGAATATATGTTTATCTCACACGGCTTCCCAATCTGGGTCCTCATCGCATACACGATTGCCACAAGCACTCACTAGCTTGCACACACTTACCTCATGCATGTCTTTACTACTAATAACTTTTAGTTCGATGGAGGGAAAACATATTCCCTAAGGTACCAATTCTATCTTGTTATTCTCTAAGCTTGAGTGCCAAAAAGGCCCCCTGGCATTTTCACCGAGAAAAAAAAATGTTACCTTAGCCAAACTATGCAGGGGGCCTAAAAATATAAAAGTAACAAGTTTGTTTTGAGACCTTGCAAGGAGCCTAACCACAATCACATCCAAGACATCCCATAAGCTGGGGCATTTTTTTTACAGGTATTGTTTTGTGCACAACTCCTCATGACCTCAAAAGATTAAAGTGATGGTAACCAAACTTGGGAGATACAACTTATGTCTGTTATGATATCCTATGATGAATTTGATTATAGATGTATGCTATGCACACCCTTTATTATATCATATGTTGTGTGATTCGAAAATGCAATTATCCTAAACCTCTGCCTTTATACTTATTGCTGACAATGTGAATGCCTTAAAACATAAAATTGCTTAGGCCATAAGCATCACACACCCAGGCACTCCCCATTGTTTGAAAACACTGAATCTATATTGTTTCTCCATGTCAAAATTGATATGAAATTGTATTCGCTTGGTCTATTATATGGATTTCATTTTGTCTGTCCTAGGTTACTAATGTTTTTTTTTTCACGAGAACTATGCTAGAGCATGAATTTCGAGAAATTTTAGAATCATTTTGGCAAAACCTCCCCTTGTTTTTGGACCCCAGAAAATCTCCGGATACAAAAGCTGTTACCTGTGAAAGAAGTACACTTCATATACCCCCTGGTGCACCCCACAAAAACTCCACATCAATCAACTACACATGCATAGTACACACTGTCTCAATTACACATACATAATACACATGTGCACAACATACACATCAAATCAAGAACACCCCGTGAGCTAAGATATGGCAGAACGACATAAATACATGACTAGTGATGGACAGCACTTCAATTGCTCAGTTCTACCGAGGTCAGCGGACATGGGAGTCCGTTTGGGTTCGACCCTTTCGTAACCGTGGGGCAGAGGCGTGCATCAACATTTTTTGTGTGGGTGTGCTAGATTTTCTATTTTACTTGGAATTACAAGTGGTGATCCAGAGATCAACCTTTGCAAGTAAAACGGAAATCAACTTCTTTCAAGTTTTCCATTGCACATATATTTAAGAAAAGAGACATTTTTCTTGATTTGCCGTGAAAGGCGATTTTTTGGCAATTATAGCCGATTTTGGCATTTATAGCCGATTTTTGGCATTTATAGCCGATTTACAATTCTTATCAATAATGAAAGACAAGAGTTACGATTTTTGTCTCTTTTGGAAAAATACAAAGTACAATGAAAAGCAAGAAAAGGAGGATCTAACTTCTCAGGAGATTGTGGGGGACTCGTTCAGATTGACGGTCGCAAGCCATATGTGGACTTCGCCATCATCCATATAGATGAGAACAAAGGATGCTCTTGATTCGCTTGGCTTGGCTATAACCTCAGGTTTTTAGAGGACAAAGACCAAAAGGAGGTCCTATGTCCAATAAAAAACTAAGTAGACGGGCTGAAAAGCCACATCTAAGCAACTGGAGGCAGAAAGAGAAGGCAAGGAACTTGGGGGGGGGGGGGGGGGGTACCCCCCAAGGGACTTTTGTCACCTTGTAGTGGTGGCCGGTGCAGAACTTTCGCAGAGCTTTCTCTGTTTCTTTCTCCGGATTTCTATGCTTTTTCTTATCAGGGATCTCTGTTTGGTTTTTTCCGATCTCTGTGATATTTCCGATCTGGAATTCTTTGGAATGCTCTCCTATTTATAGGCTTTTAGGTAGCCATTTAGGAGGATTTATCAGCCTTAATTATCATAAAGCTACATAAAGGGAGGAGTTACAAGATGGAATTCTTTATTTTGTAACTCCTTTTTCTTGGCTTCTGATTGGCCGGAGGAGATTGAGGGTATTTAATCGCCTTTAATCGCCATGATGGGAGGAGTTTTATGGGTTAAATACCATGAATCAATTGACTTGTAACTCCCAGATGCTTGCTTCTGATTGGGCCGTCCAAAGAAATGAATTAATGACTGTAATAAAGCTAGTCAATTAATCTCATTAAGTGGTCGCGGAGCAGTTGAAGAGTCGCGGGCCGTGCTGCGTCTTTTGGGATTCTTCTGGCGACGATCATCGATGGATCTTCATGTAGATCGACATGGATGACCATGTAACTTCAGGTATTGGTTGCCAACAGTGGGTCGGTGCCATCTGTCCCGTCGATTTCTCGATCGGTCGGGTAGAAAGCACACTTTTTTGGTTTAACCGATTTGCGATCAACGTTGATTTTGATACTCTTGATGATTGACCCGTGATTTTGACGGATGTCAAAGGATTTGGTATCTCAAAAGTATGAATTTTGGAAAATCCCATAAATCGGACTCTTCAAATCGCGAAAAATTGATCAAAAACAGGGTTTTTGAGGCCCAGCCGGCGATCCCGGGCCCCATGGTCGCCGACGACCATGGGCCAAGGTCGCAGGGGTCTGCGACCCTGGGGGGGCTTTCCCCCTTTTTGTCCCGTTTTGCATCAGTCTTTGAGGTTTTTCAATTCTTTTTTCTTCTGTGTTTTTTCTTGACATTCTTGATCATTTATTGGCCTGATTTCCCTGTAGAAAACCTGATGAGAATCCTTGCATTTTGGTTTGCAAAGTTTCTAACTTTCCAAGAATTCCAAAGACTTTGTCACGCAGAGCTGCTGATTTTCCGTCAGAAGCTGAAACTGGGTCAAACGATGTCGGAATGACCTGAGATTTGGGATGAATCCTCCTGAGCAATAAATAAGACCAACCATAGGCTTTGTTTGAGTTTTGAAGCTGTAGGTGCAGGAAATTATGACCCACAATAACAGGGGTGCCTTACAGGACTTATCTAAATGAAGAAGATGATCTGCTGCCTCTTAGCATGAAAGGGAAGAGCAAACGGTTAGAGGACCCTGGCCTGGGCGGCGCAAGGCTCTCGGATGCCTAAGTCAGTATGCGAACTGGAACGAAGGAAGGAGAGGAAGAAGAGAGGCAGAGTAATAGCTCTCTGGCTTTTGGTGTGCGTGCCCTACATGTTGAATGGAGTTCTATTTATAGAGAACTATGGATGATATCTTGGTTGATATTTTGGAGTGGGTCCCATGATTTGATAGGGAAGTCCTTATCAGCCCACAAAGTCATAAATGCGGTCCACTTCAGCCCACATTGCATTTAATGCCAGTCGAATCAGCCCATATTGCATTTAATGCATGTCATGTTAGGCCAAATCATGTTGGACGCCTTTGGCAGTCGAGGTCCCATCGGATCCACCCTCGGGCCTTGCCCTGATTTGGCTACAGCCGCTGGATGCCGCTCTGTCAGCGATCTGGCGAAGATTTTGGACGGCTGATGTCGCATCTGTCCCACTGGCTCGCGCCCCTATTCCGCCACATGTCTGATGGCGTGGCAGGCGTAGGGCGCGAGTGGGGACACTCTTTTGCTTCGGCTTCCGTCCCAACTCCTTTGGCCGGGGTCCTCGGCTCTTTTGGCCGAGGTCAAGCTCCTCAGCCGAAGTGGACCCTTGGCGGCCGAGCTCTGTGCTAGCAGCCAAAGCCTGTCTGGTTTCGGCTAAGGCCTCTGTCTCGGCAGTCGAGGTGAGTCTGGGTGCCATGTGGATGGCACGTGGACGGCACGTGAGAATGCTTAGTCCCATCTTATTGCCTTGATTAGTGTAATCCTGGAGCTTTGGAAATCTCCCACACAATTGCCCCCTAGCTTCTGACCTTACGAAGTTCGCCAACAAAGTGAGGTCGGGAGCTATAAGATCGGGAACCCTTCTGGTATAGAGTTCCTCTTGGTTTCGACCGTCGGCGCTGGCCCTTCTCCCATAGTTGCTCTGAATGACAGGTAATAAATGATGCTCGTAAACTGTTGTAGGTGACATATCGACGGCTCTACATGTCATCTTCTGATTAGTTGTCCAGTCGCCTAGAGGGTACGTGCGCCGTTTTGTCAAGGACGCATTCAAAGTTTGAAATGATGTGCGCGGAGCCCCAAAGAGCATCTGTCATGCGTCTCTAGGGCTTCTGAAGAGGGAATCCCTCCCCTATTTATAGGGTTATTGCAGTTCCCTTCTTCCCTATTGTCATTCTGAACCAGAGTAGACGAAACTGCTGCGAGAGATCTTTGCCTGAGAAGAGGAGTGCTGCCGAGATTGAGTCCTTCGCTAACCTGCATCCTGGTCTTGCCTTCGTAAGTTCTCCTTCTTCTACCCTTTTTCGTAGATTCTGAGTCTAGGGCTTCTTCTTTGCTTTTGGATTTGGATTTGGGTAGGAATGGGTATTTACAGTCATTCGTTAGAGAGTGAGGCGGCGATTGAGGGTTTTAGGTCAACCTTAAAGATCCCCGCCGATGTCCGAGTCAAGGGGCCTGATCCTCATGGCTTCAACTCCCGTGACTTTTCAAGAGGCTGGATGCCCTTTCCCCTAGTGGCCGTAATAGAAGGTGGGGTTCGTTTCCCCCTTCACCCCCTTCTTAGGAGATGCCTCAGTCAGTGGTGCCTCTACCCTTGCCAGTTACTGCCCAACCTCTTCAAGATCGTGATGGGCACGGCCAAGTTGAACGAGGTCCTGGGCATCGACCTCGGTGTCTTCGACATCGAGGACGTTTATGACATATGCAGGTCTGGAGATGCCTATTATCTCCGGGCCAAGCCAGTTCGGGAGGGCTTTGTTCGCTACCTGGAGGACTCAAGTAAATATGCCGGGGACGATCTCCTGTACGTCTCGGGTAACTGGGAGTTCGGTGTAGTTGGCACCGACAGAGTCTACCAGGTTCTTCGCCACTTCGGGACCGTTCCAAGTAAATTCCATATTCCTTGTGTATTTCCCATATGCCTTTTCCTTTCCTATCTTGCCATACTGATGCCTCTGATTGCTATGTAGCTGTGAAGGAGAGGAAGCGGGCTGCTCGGTATATTTGGACGAGGAACGACGCCTGGCTCAATTAGTGAAACGATACAACGGCCACGAGGGCAGGGCGGCTTGGTCACTGCTAGGGTACCAGCCGAAGTATCGTGGATACATAAAGGGCACAATGAGCTGCTCCGAGAAGAAGGTTCAGGCAGAGCTGACCCAGGAACCGAGCCGGAGCAGGCCGAACCTAGAGCCCGGACCGAAGAAGGGCCTTCGCAGGCGACGTCCGACATCAGAGTCGCGTTTGGTGCCCAGGCTTCCACATCGGGGTTGAGGCCAGGTGAGGCCTCAGGAAGCAGATCACGTCAGGTCGCCCGATCTCCCTCGCCGAGTGAAGAGATGAGGTGCGCGAGACGTCTGTCCTTTGAGGACCTCGAAGCCCTGGCGCTTGGTGTCGAGGGTGCCCGAACTTCCCAGGCGCCTATGAATCCGGATCCCCTCGAGATTCATTCTCCGGGGGCTCGGGCGGATTCTCCTGCGGCAGCGGTAGAGATCCCTGCTCCTTCCAATCCCGCCAAACTGGAGGTACGTTCGCCCCCGGCTGATGCCGGGCAAGAGTAGATTCGGCCGCAGAAGAGGCCGAGGAATGAAGCGGGTCCCAGTTCAGCTGCGGCCTCGCCATCTGATGGCCCATGCCCATGGGAACCGAGCTTCATGCTAGAACCGGGGAGGCTGATGATGATGGACGATCGTGTTCTCCACAAGATCGATCCCCTCGTCCTCGAGGCGCTCGCGCGGGCCTGCGCCCTTCCTCGAGATATGGCCCAACTGGACAGGTATAGTGATCAAAAGCTGATACTATCGATGCTACAGTCGAACTTCATGGTAAAAGCCCATCTGAATCTCTATATATTTTTATCCAGTTGTTCAATATCAGTGTGTTTTTAGTTTCATCTTGAATGCCTTGTTCCTTCAACAGGCGGTGCAAAAGTCCATGGTCGCGGCCGACAGACTATGCAAGTATAGTGTTGTTATTGCCGAGCTGACCGTGGAGAAGAAGGGCCTAGAGGAAGCCCTAGATGCTGTTACTCAGAAACTAGTGAGGGCTGAAGGTTAGTACGAGGCCGGGCTCGAGCAGGCGAGGAGTGAGACGGAGGCTGAGAAGAGGAAGCTGGCCGAGCTAGAAGCTTCTGTGCAAAGGATGAATGATGAATTTGAGGCCAAGCTCGAAGCTGAAACGAAGAGGGCAGATGTGTTATAATTTGAAGAAGCTTTAAATGATTTGAATGGTAATCATGGTTTAAGGTTGTAATTGTTGTCAATCCATGTCAACATGATGAGAGGATGAAGCTGAACTATGCAATGGAAATCAGATGGAAATCAGATGGAAATCAGAATGGTGTTGATAGAGCTGAAAAGAAGAATCAGAGTTCAAACAGTCAGGAATTCAGAATTCCTGAAGCAGAGCATGCGGTCGACCGGGCAACCCATGTGGTCGACCGAGCAAAGAGAAACCTGCAGAAACAGATTCAGGTAGCTCCCAGTTATTTTCGTGACACAGTGTGTCTTCGGTCGACCGGGACCCCAGGATGTCGACCGAGCGCGATAATTGACTATTTCCAGACAGTGTATGATGTCGACCGGGCAAGCCAGGATGTCGACCGGGCACGGGTTTCCTGATATACGCAGAATTAGTAAACTTCAGCTAAAAGTCAGGGAAAGTTTGTAGATCGGTTGGGACTCTTTCTAAACAAATTGTAGCCGAATTTGGAGACTTGCTAGGGTTATTAAAACCTATAAAAAGGCTTGATTAATTCGTGATTGCAACAGAAGAACAGAGAAGAGTTTTAGAGAAAAAATTGAGAGAGTTCTTGAGAGAAAGAAGAAGCTGCTGCTGTGTGCTGTTGTGGTGACGTTTTCTACAGCAATTGTGGACGAGATTGTGCTCTTGAAGATGGTGATTCGTCCATGAGTTAAGTGTCTCTCTTTATGCTTTAGATTTCAATTTGTAAGGGATTGAGAGAGAGAGAGAATTGTAGAGGGGAAGGGCTGTAGACAGAGTTTATCTTCTATTCTGTTTTTACATCAAGTTGGTGCTTGGTATTTGGGGTTTGGTGATCCTATCTGTGGGTGCAGATAAATTGTAAGAGGAGTAGGTGCTTCCTAGATAGTGGGTGCTATCTAAAACACAAGGGTTGGTGCTCTTTATCGTTGGTGCGACTAAATATATTCAGACCTGTACCGGATCGGTGTTCGGACGGTTTTGATCCGTGGACGTAGCCTTTTGGTGAACCACGTTAAATCTGGTGTCATTGTGTGGTTTGACTTGTTTTGTTGTTGAATTGGACCTGTTTTTAGAAATCACTGATTCACCCCCCCCCCCCTCTCAGTGATCGCGATATCCAACAAGATGAAGTCGAGGCCAGGCTCGAGTCCGAATGCGATGCTGCCTTTGAGGATGCCAAGGCACAGGTTACGGCTTACTACAAGGAAAGAGTCCTCATTGTGAGGGATAAAGCTTGGGTGAAAGGATGGGGTGCCGGCCTGAAGGAGGCCGGGGTCTCAGAGGATCATCCGTCCTTTCGGGAACCCCCTCCGTTTCCACTTTCGACGCCGAGCTCTGCCCCTCCTGTCGCTGCTCCTGCCGGTGGGACGACTGCTGCCGAACAGACCAGGAATAACACTGGAACCGCTGCTGCTACTCACGCTTCTGATCCAGCGTGACCTCGAGACTCTGTTTGTGGAGAAGGCCTTTTTGTTTTTATGTCCTTGTAATTTTTCTGTCTTTTCCTTCCGAATGTAATTCCCTTCAGTCTTAATGAAAAACAGAGCTTCTTTACTTGAGCACTTGTGTTTCCTTCTCTCTTTCCCTCGCATCTTTTTGAGCTCGGCTCTTTGAGTTCGGCTGAGCGCTTTTAGTGACATGACATGTGAGTTTTGAGTTGGAGAGAATACCGAACGATCTTCATAGTTATCTGCGCTGATTCTCCATATTCTGAGGACCATAAATAGCAGTAAATGCGGCGGTACGGCCAATGAGGAAAACGAGCGGATGGCTCCACGTGTCGCCATCGGTACCGTTGGTCAAACTTATGGCAGACATGCACTCCACGCAAAGCATGGGGGACCTCGCCTCATTGATGAGTCTTCGAGTTCTGAGCCTTCCTTCCCATTATAAATGTGGGGTGAGTTCGCCATGGGAGAGAGAAAGGACCAGGACGTTTTATTTTCTGTAAACACATAAGGACTTGTCTCTTTCTGTTAATCACCATGGCAGCCATGATCAGTAGGATTTTAGGAACCTTTGACCCGGGCGAAACTCTTGTGATGGAAGGCAGCTTCCTCCGGGAGGGACTGTCTGTCGTGGTCTGCGCGCTCTTTGAAGGCAATCTCCATGGACTACGCGCTCTCTGAACGCGGGTGCTCTGTGGAGATCCACAGTGGACCAGGAGCTCGAGCTTGTTTGCAAACCTTGGTCTGACCAACCATAGGGTATTGTAGAGCTCCTGGCACTGAGGACCAGGTCCAGATGCCTCCGAGCGGCTGGGGGATCTTGTTTTCATCCCACAGGGTCCTGTGTGGAATCATGCCGCAGGTCCTCATGCGGGATATCCAGACCTCCAAGCAACGGGCAGGATCGAGAAGTCTTGAAGAGCCCTTGGCGCTGAAGTCCAGACTGAAGAGTCAGTGAAGATCAGAGTCTCCTAGTGGATCAGCGAAGAGCAGTCTCGAAGCCTCCTTTCTTCTTCTATTTTTAGAGGGCTACGAGCCTCCTTGCTGTATTTTTCTTTCTTGTTTGTAATCCTTGTAATGAAGTAATTACAATGAATAAAAAACAGTTTCTGATCATATGATCTGTACAGTATTTTGGCACTCTTGCATTCTTTTTTGATTTTCTGTGCTGCTTTTCTGCACTGTTGTGCTTGCATTGCTCTTTTTTTTTCATAGATTCTTATAGGCCGAAATGGACTGTCATTGGCCGAGACGAACTGTCGTTGGCCGAGATGAACGGTCATTGGCCGAGGTAGAACCGGAGTCTCGAGGATCTTGGTTGTGCGAGCCTGAGCCCAGGAACGACCTAGGGGGTATCTGAACCCAGATTTTTAGGGAAAACTGGATGTGTAAATCCGAAGTCAGTCCCAGGGCGTATTAACCCAAAATTTAGGGAGCGACGTAGATGTATGAATCCGAAGCCGGTCCTAGGGTGTATGAACCCGAAGTTTAGGAAGTGACCTGGATGTATGAATCCGAAGTCAGTCCCAAGGTGTATGAACCCAAAGTTTAGGAAGCGACCTGGATGTATGAATCTGGAGCCAGTCCCAAGGTGCGTGCACCTAAAATTTAGGAAGCTACTTGGATGTATGAATCCGAAGCCGGTCCCAAGGTGTATGAACCCGAAGTTTAGGAAGCGACTTGGATGTATGAATCCGGAGCCGATCCCAAGGTGCGTGCACATAAAATTTAGGAAGCAACTTGGATGTATGAATCCGAAGCCGGTCCCAAGGTGTATGAACCCGAAGTTTAGGAAGCGACCTGGATGTATGAATCCGGAGCCGGTCCCAAGGTGCGTGCACTAAAATTTAGGAAGCGACTTGGATGTATGAATCCGAAGCCGGTCCCAACGTGTACGGACCCAAAAATTTAGGGACGACTGGATGTATGAATCCGAAGTCAATCCCAGGGTGTATGAACCCGGAGCTGCCGAACTCAGATAAGAAGACACAGATTTGAGAAATGCTGCTTTCATTGATCATGGAACTTTTATTACATCTTAGAAATAGAACTTTTTCAAGTGTGATGCATTCCACGGTCTCGGCAACTGCCTGCCTTCCAGGTCTTCAAGCTTGTAAGAAGATCGTCCTGCCATTGAGACAACCCTGAATGAGCCATGCTAGTTCGGGGCCAGTTTGCCTTCATTTGGGTCTCTGTCTGCGGGCAGGGTCTTCTTTAGCACCAATTCTCCTACTGAGAAGCTTCTTTCTCTGACTTTTTCATTATATCCCCTGGCTAGCCGTTGCTGATAGTCAGCCAGTCGTATGGCCGCTGCATCTCGGTGCTCGTCAGATAGGTCCAGCTCCATTGCTAGGTTCATCTCATTTTGGCCTTAGTCGACGAGTTCGGATCATATGGTAGGGAGGCCAATTTCTAAGGGAATGACCGCCTCCATCCCATAGGCCAACGAGAAGGGTGTCGCCGAGGTGGATCATCTTGGGGTCGTCCTGTATGCCCACAGCACGCTGGGAAGCTCTTCTACCCATCTCCCTTTCGCTTTGTCCAATCGCTTCTTTAGGCCGTCGAGCAGCACTTAGTTAGAGATTTCGGCCTGACCGTTGCTCTGCGGGTACACCGGAGTGGAGTAGTGATTTTTGATGCCATGCTCTTGGTAGAAGTCCTTGAAGAGTTTCGAGTCGAACTGAGTCCCGTTCTCCGAAATCAGGGCCCTGGGGATGTTGAACCTCGTTATGATGTTCTTCCACACGAAGTTCCTGGAGTCCCTTTTAGTGGTCGAGGACAATGGCTCAGCTTCTATCCACTTCGTGAAGTAGTCCGTTGCAACTATCAGCCATCTCTTATTCCCTGGAGCTCGGTGAAGAGGTCCCATAATGTCCAACCCCCATTGAGCGAAGGGCCATGGACTAGTGAGGGGCCTCAGGTCTTGCGCTGGCTGGTGAAGAGAATGGGAGAACTTCTGACATTTTTCGCATTTTCTGGCATATACCTGTGCATCCTTCTGCATATACGGCCACCAGTAACCTTGGCTTATTGCTCTGTATGCCAGTGACCGCCCTCCGATATGACTGCCGCAGATTCCTTCGTGGATCTCATACAGAAAGTCGTACACTTTGCTCGGATGGATGCATTAGAGATAGGGACCAGTGAAGGACTTCTTGTAGAGTTTGCCTTCAGGAGATAGCCAGAATCGAGCCGCCTTAAGTCTGATTCGATGGGCTTCATGCTTGTCCTCGGGGAGATGGTCGTCCTTCAGGTACGAGATGATTGGGTCCATCCAGCTCGGGCCGAGATCAGCGCACAAGACTTGCCGAGGTGAGTGGAGCTTTAGGCTTGATCTCGGTATTGATCCGACCTCAACGGTCCTTTTCTTTCCCGCTTCGACAGCGGAGGCTAGGTTTGCAAGCGCATCAGTATGCGTGTTTGCATCTATGGAGATTTGCCTGACCTCGGCTGTCTGGAAGTACGAGAGCAGTTTCTTTGTGAGGGCTAGGTAGGCCGCCATCCTGTCGTCCCTGGCTTGGTAGTCTCCAGTGAGTTGGCTAGTTACCAGTTGTGAATCACTGAAGACCACCAATTGCTGGGCTCCGAGGATTCGGGCGCTATTCAGCCCTGCTATCAGAGCTTCATACTCCGCTTCATTGTTCGTCGCTTTGAAGTCCAAGGTGAAGGCTTGCTCTATGACTAGTCCCTTTGGCGATTGGAGAACTATGCCGGCGCCAGCTCTCTTGGAGGTGGATGAGCCGTCGACAAAGACCCTCCATGCCGAGACAGGATCTTGGCTCTGAGAGGACTGTTCGACCTCGGTGACTTCACGCTCATGCCCTATGCCCCCCAGTTCGGTGCCAGGCTGGGTCGAAGCCGAGCTCGGGGAGACGAACTCTACAATGAAGTCTGCCAGGATTTGGGCTTTGATCGCTGTCCTGGGACGGTACTGGATGTCATACTGCCCCAGTTCGACTGCCCATTTTGATATGCGCCCTGAGAAGTCAGCTTTCTTGAAAATAGATCGGAGTGGGTGCTCTGTGATTACCACGCGATTGAAAATAATGGGAGAGCTTGCGGGAGGCGCTGACGAGTGCCAACGCAAGCTTCTCCAGCAAAAGGTATCTGGTCTCGGCATCTAGCAGGATCTTGCTCGTATAGTAGATTGGTTTTTGGACACCATCGTCCTCTCTGGTGAGGACGGAGCTCACTGCATGATCCGAGACCACAAGATACAAATACAAAACTTCCCCCTGAGTTGGGGTAGAGAGTAAGGGTGGTGAAGATAAATAGGTTTTGAGTGCTTCCAATGCTTGGTCGCACTCAGGGGTCCATTGAAACTTGAAATTCTTTTTTAGAAGCTGAAAGAAAGGCCGGCACTTATCTGACGATCTGCTGATGAAATAATTGAGTGCTACAGCCATGCCTGTGAGCTTCTGGACCTCTTTTATTGTTGATGGGCTCTGGATGCCCAGGATTGCAGTAATCTGGTCCGGGTTGGCCTCTATCCCCCTTTGTGTCACTAGGCTCCCGAGGAACTTGCCAGAAGCTACGCTGAAAGCGCACTTGGCAGCATTTAGTTTGAGCTTGAACTCACGAAGGATGCTGAAAACTTGGGCCAGATCTTCCAGATGGTTGCTCGACTGCTTGGACTTGACGACCATGTCGTCGATGTAGACTTCGACTATCTTGCCGAGCTGAACCTGGAACATCTTGGTGACGAGGCGTTGATAAGTTGCCCCTGCGTTCTTGAGCCCGAAGGTCATCACCTTGTAGCAGTAAGTGCTGCGGGGGGTTATGAATGCTGTTTTCTCTGTTAGAAATAGGGTGGGCCTCTAGGATAGGTTTCAAAACTTTTGACCCACTTGACGCAGGGATCAACTATCCACAAGGCTATAAAACCCAATCCAAGATCTATGTCCTCAATCTCAGTCATCATGATCAGTAAATACAATCTATCTAGAAGATAGAACCAGCAACATATAAGCTACAAATAAATCTACAACATGCAAGGAAGTAGATTATACCTTTGGAGCTCGGTTGTGCTCTAATGGAGGAGTTGCGTCTTTCTTTGATGATGAAACGCTTTCACTAATCAAATAGGGATCTCCAAGACCTCTTGATCTTCCACGCTATGACCCGTATCAGATTCTCCTTTTCTCAAGAAGATGGTGGGATCTCCAAGAGAAAACTATTAGGAACTCTAGGGAGGAACTAGAAAGAGAACTAGAAGAGAGAGAGAGGAGGAAGAGCATGTGCAACTATTGCACTAGGGAGGCTTGGGCGTGAATCCCAATGTGGATTTATGCATAGGACGTCCAAGGCATCCTCCCCTCTTATTTATATCCTTTTCAAGTTGCCTCCTCTTTGCTAATTATAATAGAAGTCTTACTTCCATTAATTAGTAACTCTCTTCTATTACTAGTTAAGATAGAAGTCTCACTTCCACAATAATTAGTAACTTACCATATCATAATTAGAAGTCTCACTTCAAATATGATTAGTATCTTTCTAATTCCTTTCTAATTAAAATAGAAGTCTCACTTCTACTAAAATTAGTAAGTCTACTATTACCACTATTAGAAGTCTCACTTCAAATAGAAATAGTAACTTTCCTTTTAGAGTTTAACTAGAATTAGATACTTTCTAATAATTGGGCTAGCGTGGGGACCACTAGGGATTCCTTAGAAAGCTGGCTCCAACTGGGACACGCGACCCCACATCTCATGTGTAATCCGGGCCCACAGTTAATTGCAAATAACTCCACTATATAAATGCAATTGAACTCCAGTCTTAGGAATATTACATAGAAGACCCTAAACTTCCTCATTACCACAAGTAGACCCCTCTATCAATATCCATGGATCAATTGGACCTGTCTTCCAAAATAGATCCATATCTTATTATCCTTGAGCCCCAATTAATTATAATGATCAATAGGTACCTTTCCAATTAACTCTTAATCGGAATGGGTGCGCACTTACCAATGATAAATCCATTAATTGGCACAAGGGGATATTAGAGATAGATTCCATCTTGACTATTGAATGTTCCCACAGCTCTACTACCACGTACCCAAATCACCGAGGTGTTGACCTACAGTTGGCCTCACTCATTGGTGACTCAAAGCAAATGAATAGATAGAAACTTGAGTTCATTAATGTCTCAGGATTGAGAGCCTATTGCTAGGGAATTATGAGAGCAGACCTTAAAATAAAGACAGTGTTTATAAGGTGCTTCTCATGGTCCTTCAATACATCCAATGTACCAACACAATGATCCAGAATCTTCCATTCTGATGATCGAGACAAATCACACTATCTCATAGTGATCAAAGTGCTGCAACCTTGTCAGTATGAGATGTCCAGTCTCATCACTGGTTGTGAATATATTTTAAGTATAAGATTTGTCATACATGTCTCCCGTATGTGGATCTCATCCATACACATGTATTACATCTAATATACTTGTGGACCCCGGTTCATCTCATGAACCATCATGTCATTCGTATTGGTTATGTGCAAGTATATAATAAATCAGCATTCATCTCATGAAAGGAAAGCATGAATATACTGATAAATAAAGAAATTAATCAATTTATTATATCATCTACTGGATTGAGTCCATAAAACTAACAATCTCCCACTTGGGCTCAATGCCAGTTAGAGTTGCATCTCATGCACATCCCTTTTACATATAGCTCAAAGACTTTGGTAGTCAAAGGCTTAGTAAATGGATCTACTAGATTGTCTGCAGAGGCTATCTTGGTGATCGTACATCACCTCTCTGCACAATCTATCTGACCATGTATAACTTCCTCTGTACATACTTTTTGGCTCTTGGGTTATTTGGATTTAATGACTGCCCTGCTGTCATCACAGTAAACTGTGATTGGCTGTCCTGCCAAAAATACCACTTCAAATTCCATAAGGAATCTTTTGAGTCAATCTGCTTCCGTAATTTCTTCTCAAGTAATTACAGCATAAACACATACCCAGAAGTTGATTTCCTGGAATCCTGATCTGACTAGAAGTCAGTATCTATGTAATCGACTGGTAATCAACTCATCACTGCTATGACTCAACATGTGATCTCTAGTCCTTCTCAAGTATTCGAGAACACATCTTACAGCAGTCAATGATAAAGACCTGTGCTAGACTGGTATTAGCTGACTAGGCCTATTACGTGACAGATATCCAGTCTAGTACAAAGCATAGCTTACCGTATCAGAACCTTATCTATGTACACATAATTGGGATAAGCCTGTCATCCTATTTTTCCAGTCTCAATGGAAATTGATTCCTAGGATGTACTTGGCTTTTCCAAAGTCCTTTATTATCAAAAGTCTTAGCCAACCAAAACTTTTTCTGTTGACGATATCCCTATGTCACTCCATGGGAGAAGGATATCGTCGACATATAATACCAGAAAAACTACCCTGCGTTCTTGACTTTTCATTTACACATGACTTATCCGGATTCTGATAAAAATCAAGTGACTTGATTTCGTTGTCAAAAATGGATGTTCCTGTTTCGGGATACCTGCTTTAATCCATAAATGAACTTATGCAGCTTGCAAAACTCTTTGCACTTGGTTATTAGCTATAAAACCATCTGGTTGCATCATATAGATGTTTTCCTCAAGATTGCCGTCGTGAGACGCTGTCTTGATATCCATTTGCCAAATCTCGTCACCGAGATGAACCGCAATGGATAAGAGTATCCGGATGGAACTCTTCCATCTGGCTCTCATTTTCTTTTGTAGACTCACTTGCACCCAATAGGTTTGCTATTGGCAAGCAAGCCCTACAAGTATCCAGACCTGATTAGAGTACAAAGACTCCACCTCAGCTTTCATAGCATCTAACCAACGTCCCAAAACTATGTCATTAACTGCTTTATCATAGTTATAAGGATCTTGTTCCGGTTACACCGGGATTGTCTTGTAAGACTTTCCCTAGACCGAGAACTTGTCAAGGGTCCTGACAATACTCCCACTACGACAAGGCACTGGTGTAACTACTGGGTCAAATATGGGCGGATTTTCTCAAAGTTTGGTTATTCTTGGATTTGGAATTGTTCTTTCTTAAATTTCTTCCAAGATAACCATTTCTAAAGATTTCCAGTTAATCTTATAATCTCCCTCCAGAAAACCGCATTGGTGCTATGAAGCACTTTTTGCTTTCTGGGATTATAGAGCAACCAACCTTTAGTTCCTTTTGGGATAGAATATAAACATATATACTTCCGACTTCGATTCCAACTAATCCGTCTTATCCTTCAGCACGTGTGCTGGACAACCCTGAAAAAGTCGTAGACTAGGCTTTCGCCTTGTCCATAACTCCCTGAGAGTCTCAAGTATAGACTTAGATGGAACGAGGTTTAGTATATATATTTCAATTTCCATATCCCAAAATATAGGTAATCCATAGAAATTCAATCATAGACTTGATCATAGCTAAAAGAGTCTTGTTCCTTCTTTCTGCTACTCCGTTTTGTTGAGGCAAACCAGGAGCAGACTACTGGGATCAAATCCCAAAATCTGATAAGTATCCCATAAAATTAGTGGAGAGATATTCGCCTCATCGATCTCATCGAAGAGTATTTATACTTTTACTAAATTGCTTTTCCGCTTCCGCTCGAAACTCTTTGAACTATTCAAAAATCTCGGACTTGCGGTGCATAAGGTATATGTATCCATATCTCGAGTAATCATCGGTGAAAGTGATAAAATACTCGTATCAATCTCTCACTCTAATATTATGAGTCCATACACATCAGTATATAATAACTCCAATAAATCTTTGGCCCTTCTGCCCTTAGATGAATAAGGGTCTTTTGGTCATTTTGCCTTCCAGACAGGATTTGCAGACAGGCATTGGTTCTACCACTAATGATGGCAAGATACCATCTTTCACTAGCCTGTCAATCCTATTTAGGTTTATATGACCTAGCCTCTTAGGTGCCAAAGTTTGTTGGATTAGATGAAGGTGACTACCTCTTTAATGATGGTCTATTATTAACATCAGTGTCATGTATCTCATACATTGTGGGAGTTAACAAATAAAAGCCATTGATTACCTTGTCAGAATATATAAGAGTACCGCTCCTCTTTAAGACGATTTAATTACCAAAAGTAACTGAATAACTCTTATTCATCATACTAGAAATTAAAATTCCGTCTTAAAACGGTACATATAATGTATCTGACAAAAATCAACTTAATATTTGAAAGCAACTAAGTTACTACTCCTACTGACACTGCTTCTGCCTTGGCTTCCGATCCCAGGTTAATACTGATTTCTCCGTCATTAATCCTCCTGGTTACCTGTAACTCCTACAACATATTACTGATGTAATTAGTTGCACCAAAGTCTACAAACCAAGATTCTGAAGTACTAGTTGTAAAACTAACTTCAGAAACAAATGACTCAATCATACCTGAGGTCTTTTCCTTTGACAGAAATCTTGGACAATTCCTCCTCCAATGTCCTGTCATACCACAGTGGAAACACTTTCCTTTTGCTCCCGTACCCTTGACCTTGGCCACACCACTAGTGGAACCATACTCCACCTTAGGACCTTTGATGACTGATTTCTTCTTGCTATCCCGGTCTTTGCCTTTCGGTTTAGACTTAGCAAATGACTTTTCTGTCATGAGGGCAGTTGGTATTTTCTTCATGATTTCCTCAAACACTACCAGCTGGCGATATAATTGATCTTGAAATGTTTGAATGAGTCTGGTAGTGATTGAATGATTATGTCGATCTGCGTTTCTGTATCAAACGTAGTCCCCAGTACATCTAACTCATTCAATGCCAACTTCATTTGTAACAAATGTTTTTGTACTGGGGTTCCCTCGGCCATCTTTGTCTCCATCAGCACTTTTAGAGCTGCCTGCCTAGCAGGTGTAACCTGGTCTGCAAACATCTCCTCTAAGTTCGATATAATATCGTATGCTGACTTATAGGATTGATGTTGTTCTTGCAAAACAGTAGACATGGATGCCTGAATAAAACATCTGGCTATCTCATTGTTTTTGGTCCACTTGGTGTAAAAGTTTTTCACAATCTGTGGTGCATCAGGCTCAGGCTCAGGAAGGGGGGGTATTAGAAGGACATATTTGCAACTTGAAGATGTTAAGATAATATCCAGGTTCCTTTTCCAGTCTACATAGTTGGATCCCATCAACTTGTTCTGGTTGAGGATGGTCGCAAGTGGATTGAAAGTATTCGAATTCATGCTGTATAAATTAAAGCACATAACCATACATTCAATGAAAGAATATAAATGACATTAGGGTTAGTATTCTACCAAATTCATATGGGAATCCTCATAAGCACTGAATTTAGAATACATCGGAATCCCAATCCCTTAGGGCATGCCTCCTAGGGGAGTGCGTATGTCCTTGGATTGGTGCGGATCAAAGTTCGTCAAAATTGGAATTAAGACTAAGTATCCATGATCCCCATCATTCATTATCATCTAGGTATCTCATACCAAATAATGTATGACTCCCGATTTGCTTTGGTTTCTAAAATACATGAGGCAAATCCTAGGGGATACTACATCATTATTTAGTTAAGTGTGACCCACCAACTAGCATTGTATGACAACCGTTGTGAGCAGCTCCTCCTAGGGGAGTAAGCCCCCACCCCGTCTCACCAACACTATCCATAGGAGATCCATATCTAGTAACCAGACAAGTAAAAGCCCTCCGAAGGAACGGCCACACTCTTGGTGGCGCGAGGCTAATACTTTCCTTACAATGGACCTATGGTGGAAAACCATGGGGATTAAATGCCCCGCTCCCACTTAATATTTTAAAATTGAGGATTTCCTTTTAAGGTATTAGGGCCGACATATATAAATATATGAATCATCAAATCATCTCATGATATGATCTAAGATTGGTTTTAAGTCAAGTTATTTTAAGGAAAGCCCAGTTTCTTAAATTAGTGTTGCCAATGTGTCCATCTCATGAGTCATCAACACTAATTAGAACTCTTTCCAAAAATAATTTGATTTGACCAATTTTAGTAACTTGCTATGTTTGGATCAGATTTGGAAACATTCTAAATAAAACATTCAACTATAAATAGAAAACGCTAAAATTAGAAACTAGTCCTCTCCTCCACATGGCCCAAGCGGAATAGACTTCTTGGACTTCTAGACTTTCCAAAAACTTGGAATTCCTCAAACTCTTTTGGAAACTCCAAAACACCTTTGGTAATCTTCAAACTCTTTGATTAGGAGCCCAACTTCACTTTCCTTCTTTAGTCACGGACATCGCCAGAATTTACAAATTTAGAAATTACATAAATTCCTATGTCTCTACGATGAGACTTACATGATAATCTATTAATAAAAAGGCACATAGGGAATTTCACCATGCCTTGCCCTGAACCGGGAAACCAAGGAAACCATGATGCCCTTTACAACTTGCCAAAAATAAACATTCAACCATAAAAAGAAAGTAAAAGACTTGTGGGCCATATGGAGAGGACATGATAACCTGCATGTTAGTATCTCATACTAGCAAAGCAACTCACAAAGCCGGGTTACCAAACAATAATGGAAAGACAGGATGCCAAATATTGCCACTACTATGATTCATGCCCCCTACGCAGAGGGGGTCCGGGGGTGTCCCCCGGCGGGGTTCGAGCTGTCAGTCTGTTCGGTCGACCTACTAGAGGGTTCGGTCGACCGGCCTCAGTGTCTTCGGTCGACCTGCCAGAGGGCTCGGTCGACCTGCCTGACGGAAATCTGCAAGTTGGGTTTTTTGTATTTCGTGTCCAACCATCTCCAAAACTCTTCTGAAGATTTCCAATGGCTTCCTACCATCATTCCATCATTGTTAGACCCTTTTGTGACTATCCAAACATGGACTTACTAATTATCCAAGCAAAACCATTAAAACTGATCCGTACATAGCCCTTGATCTATCCTCTTCGCATCTCATGTAAAGATTAGATCAAGCTTACTGATCTAACATGATAAGAGATGAGGTAAGGCTCTGATACCAATTGTTAGAAATAGGGTGGGCCTCTAGGATAGGTTTCAAAACTTTTGACCCACTTGACGCAGGGATCAACTATCCACAAGGCTATAAAACCCAATCCAAGATCTATGTCCTCAATCTCAGTCATCATGATCAGTAAATACAATCTATCTAGAAGATAGAACCAGCAACATATAAGCTACAAATAAATCTACAACTTGCAAGGAAGTAGATTATACCTTTGGAGCTCGGTTGTGCTCTAATGGAGGAGTTGCGTCTTTCTTTGATGATGAAACGCTTTCACTAATCAAATAGGGATCTCCAAGACCTCTTGATCTTCCACGCTATGACCCGTATCAGATTCTCCTTTTCTCAAGAAGATGGTGGGATCTCCAAGAGAAAACTACTAGGAACTCTAGGGAGGAACTAGAAAGAGAACTAGAAGAGAGAGAGGAGGAAGAGCATGTGCAACTATTGCACTAGGGAGGCTTGGGCGTGAATCCCAATGTGGATTTATGCATAGGACGTCCAAGGCATCCTCCCCTCTTATTTATATCCTTTTCAAGTTGCCTCCTCTTTGCTAATTATAATAGAAGTCTTACTTCCATTAATTAGTAACTCTCTTCTATTACTAGTTAAGATAGAAGTCTCACTTCCACAATAATTAGTAACTTACCATATCATAATTAGAAGTCTCACTTCAAATATGATTAGTATCTTTCTAATTCCTTTCTAATTAAAATAGAAGTCTCACTTCTACTAAAATTAGTAAGTCTACTATTACCACTATTAGAAGTCTCACTTCAAATAGAAATAGTAACTTTCCTTTTAGAGTTTAACTAGAATTAGATACTTTCTAATAATTGGGCTAGCGTGGGGACCACTAGGGATTCCTTAGAAAGCTGGCTCCAACTGGGACACGCGACCCCACATCTCATGTGTAATCCGGGCCCACAGTTAATTGCAAATAACTCCACTATATAAATGCAATTGAACTCCAGTCTTAGGAATATTACATAGAAGACCCTAAACTTCCTCATTACCACAAGTAGACCCCTCTATCAATATCCATGGATCAATTGGACCTGTCTTCCAAAATAGATCCATATCTTATTATCCTTGAGCCCCAATTAATTATAATGATCAATAGGTACCTTTCCAATTAACTCTTAATCGGAATGGGTGCGCACTTACCAATGATAAATCCATTAATTGGCACAAGGGGATATTAGAGATAGATTCCATCTTGACTATTGAATGTTCCCACAGCTCTACTACCACGTACCCAAATCACCGAGGTGTTGACCTACAGTTGGCCTCACTCATTGGTGACTCAAAGCAAATGAATAGATAGAAACTTGAGTTCATTAATGTCTCAGGATTGAGAGCCTATTGCTAGGGAATTATGAGAGCAGACCTTAAAATAAAGACAGTGTTTATAAGGTGCTTCTCATGGTCCTTCAATACATCCAATGTACCAACACAATGATCCAGAATCTTCCATTCTGATGATCGAGACAAATCACACTATCTCATAGTGATCAAAGTGCTGCAACCTTGTCAGTATGAGATGTCCAGTCTCATCACTGGTTGTGAATATATTTTAAGTATAAGATTTGTCATACATGTCTCCCGTATGTGGATCTCATCCATACACATGTATTACATCTAATATACTTGTGGACCCCGGTTCATCTCATGAACCATCATGTCATTCGTATTGGTTATGTGCAAGTATATAATAAATCAGCATTCATCTCATGAAAGGAAAGCATGAATATACTGATAAATAAAGAAATTAATCAATTTATTATATCATCTACTGGATTGAGTCCATAAAACTAACATTCTCCTCGTCTGGTTCAAACATGGGAATCTAGTGGTACCTCTGTAGGCGTCGAGGAAGCTCATTCTGTCATAGCCAGCAGTGGCGTCGATCATCTGATCAATCTTGGGAAGTGGGAAACTGTCCTTTGTGCATGCTCTGTTGAGATCTGTGAAGTCTACGCACACCCTCCACTTTCCAGTCTTCTTTTTCACTACCACTGTATTGGCCAGCCAGACCAGGTACTGGACCTCCCGGATTGCGCCGGCCTCGAGCAGCTTGTTGACTTCTTCGACCACCGCTTCCGTCTGCTGTAACCCCGTCCTGCGGGCCTTCTGTACCACTGGCTTGTGGTTTGGATCCACGTTCAGCCTATGGCACATGACCTCGAGGTCGACCCCAGGCATTTTGCTCGGGGTCCAAGCGAAGACATCCACATTTTGCATCAAAAATCTTGAGAACTCGGCTCTCTCTAGTTCAGGCAACTGGGTGCCGATCAAGAAAAATCTGTCGGGGTCTGACGGGTCGAGCCTGACTTCGGCTAGATCTTCAATGCTCTTCTTGTCAGGATCTCGGCCGATCTCGTCCAGGCCCCTTTAGAACTCGGTGAGGTTTACTCGCTCTGGCTCCTTCTCTGCAGGGACCATGGCCAGCAAGCACTGCTTGGCCAGTTGCTGATCTCCTTCGACTGTAACCACCTCCATCCTGCCATCCTTGCCTTCGAGTACGAACTTCAGCTTCTGGTGGAGGGAGGAGGGAACCGCTTCCATCTTGTGGAGCCACGCTCTGCCCACGATAACATTATAGGGAGAAGGGGCGTCCACTACCAGAAAGTCGGCCATCACAGAAGCTCCACCCACACTAGTTTCCAGAGTGATTCTCCCCTTGGGGTAGACTGCTTTGGCGCTGAACCCTATTAGGGGCGCGCGAGCCTCCTTCAGATCGCCTTCTGAGAGTCCCATCTTCTTGAAGCAGTCGTAGTAGAGGACCTCGGAGGAACTGCCAGAGTCGACGATGATCCTCTTCACAGTGAAGTCTCTCAGCTTCATGGTCAGGAGCAGGGGATCATTATGGGGAAGCTGTATTCCCTCTAGGTCTTTGTCTGAAAAAGAGATGGCTGGTCGGTCGCGCCGCGCTGTCTTGGACGCTGGCCCGAGCTCGGCTCTCATTACCTCCTTCCCGTGCGAGGATTGCCTGGCTTTGGCACGAGCCTGGGAGCTACCCCGAGCTGAGGGAGAAGGAGCCGAGGGAGCCAGATGGATCACATTGATGATCTTCTCGGAGTCTTCGCTCTCTGGATCCTTATCGGTGCTCTAACCAGCTCGGCTGCCGCCGCTGTTGCCGGCATCTCCTGCCTTCACGAACTCCTCGAGGTGGCCCTCTTTGGCGAGCCTCTCCAAGTGATACTTCAAGGTCCTACACTCCTCAGTCTTGTGCCCATTCTGTTTGTGGTAGGCACAAAACCTGGTCTAGTCTCGGGTGGAGGGATCACTTTGCATCGGCTGAGGCCACCTGAAGAATGGCCTAGTCTTGATCTTGTTCATGATCTCGTGGATCGGCTCCTTGAAGACGACGTTCACGGCGTGGTAGGCATCGGAGGGGGATTTGGTCCTCCTACTGCCCCCAGATCTGGACGCCATAGCTCTTGCCGAACTGGAGACCCAGGCTTGCTTCGGCTCTTCCTTCTTAAAGGGCTTCTTGCCCCTCTGCTGGGGCTGGCTGTTCCTTTCCTTTGGTTCCGGGCCTTCGTCCTCCCTGGCCCAGATCTCATCCTCCTCCCAGGCGACGTAAAGCTTTATCCGGGACATCAAGGCCGGCATGGAGGTAGCGGGGTCTCCAACTAGATCTTTCCTCAGCTCGTTTTTGGGTAACAGGGCATTCCAGAAGACGAAGATCGCCACTTCGTCTCTAGTATCCTCGATCTGGCTGTAAATCGCCCAAAATCATTGGGCGAACTGGGTGAGGCTCTCGCCCTGCTTCATCTTGAGGGCGAGTATATCAGCATCGGTCTTGGGGACGACGCTGTAGGCCTGGAACTTCTTCAGGAAGAAGAGCGGGAGCTCTTTCCAACTCGAGATGGACTTCTCTAGGAGGGCGCAGTACCACTTCAGATGAAGGTCACTCAAACTAGAGGAGAAGATCTTGCAGTTGAGGTGGCCCTCGTTGCCCCAGATGGACATCTTCTGGGAAAAGTGCCGGAGGTGAGCAGCTGGGTCAGACAATCAGTCGTAAGGGACGAACCGCGGGATAGAGAACTTCTTAGGCAATGGAGTTCTTTCAATGTCCCGCGTGAAGGGAGAGGCCCACAGATCGGTAGGGGCACAAATATCTTGCTGGTCCCGCATCTCCAAGTTATGCTGAAGGGCCAGCTTGATACGCTTGTCAAGCCGCTCCTGCTCGTCATCTTTCTCTGGTGTCGGTGCCCTTGGCTTCCGCTTCGGATGGCCTCGGCTGTGGTGGCTATGAGCTCGTCCGTCGCGGCCGTGATGACTTCGGCTATTGCTCGAGCTTTCGTCGTGGACCTGGCTGCGCTTCTGATCCAAAAAGGCTCTCAGATCCTCGCGATGGGGTTGGGCTGCCTTGCTCTAGGCGGCTCTCTTCTCGCCTTGGGGCTCAGAGGGCTGCCTTAACGAGGCAGTTTCCGTTGCTCTCAGTTGCTGCTAGAGATGACGGATTAACGGCTCTGTTTCTGGAGGAGAGCATTTTGAGCTGCGATATCTCCTCCATCATCAGGAGGTTGCGCACGGTGTGGCTCTTCCACCTCCACAGCCTTGTCTTTGCGAGGCCGCTTGTGTAGATGCTCGTCCCGTCGGGGAGGCGTGACTTCCTCACCTGAGAGCGAGGCCTCAAGTGCCTCTTGGAAGGGGATCTCGACGAAGAGTTGCGAACCTAGGCGGCCCTCGCCTGCAGACGCGCCATGCACCGTTGTGGACCGCCCTTGAGGAGGGGCGTCCGTCAATGGGCTTGGTTGCTCCAGTATTGCTCTCAAGGACTCTTCGCCTTTCTTAGCTTTTAAAGGCATGGTTTCTGGGAAGATTGAGAAGGTTGGGAAGATTGGGATATTGCTTTCCCACAGACGGCGCCAATTGTAGGTGCAGGAAATTATGACCCACAATAACAGGGGTGCCTTACAGGACTTATCCAAATGAAGAAGATGATCTACTACCTCTTAGCCTGAAAGGGAAGAGCAAACGGTCAGAGGACCCTGGCCTGGGCAGCGCAAGGCTCTCCGATGCCTAAGTCAGTATACGAACTGGAACGAAGGAAGGAGAGGAAGAAGAGAGGCAGAGTAATAGCTCTCTGGTTTTTGGTGTGTGTACCTTAAATGTTGAATGGAGTTCTATTTATAGAGAACTATGGAGGATATCTTGGGTGATATTTTTGAGTGGGTCCCATGATTTGATAGGGAAGTCCTTATCAGCCCACAAAGTCATAAATGCGGTCCACTTTAGCCCACATTGCATTTAATGACAGTCGGATCAGCCCATATTGCATTTAATGCATGTCATGTTGGGCCAGATCATGTTGGACGCCTTTGGCGGTCGAGGTCCCATCGGATCCACCCTCAGGCCTTGCCCTGATTTGGCTACAGCCGCTGGATGCCGCTCTATCAGTGATCTGGCGAAGATTGTGGATGGCTAATGTCGCATCTGTCCCACTGGCTCACGCCCCTATTTCGCCATGTGTCTAATGGCGTGGCAAGCGTAGGGCGCGAGTGGGGACACTCTTTTGCTTCGGCTTTGGTCCTGACTCCTTTGGCCGGGGTCTTCAGCTCTTTTGGCCGAGGTCAAGCTCCTCAGCCGAAGTGGACCCCTAGCGGCCGAGCTCGGCGCTAGCAGCCAAAGCCTGTCTGGTTTCGACTAAGGCCTCTGTCTCGGCAGCCGAGGTGAGTCTGGGTGCCATGTGGATGGCACGTGGATGGCACGTGAGAATGCTTAGTCCCATCTTATTGCCATGATTAGTGTAATCCTGGAGCTTTCGAAATCTCCCACACATTTGGGGTCCTATTACCAGTAGACTTATTTTTATCGCGATAAAGATGCCGTGGCTTGATGTGCGGTCAACCGATGTCTGATTGACTTGAAATTTGACAGGGAACCTATTGGAGTCATTTTAAGATGATCCACAGGCTCTGTCTTGGAAACCATGGTCCTGGGGAGCTTCGCCACCGAGAGGCCTGATTTGGCTTCCGAGCGTCAAAGTATGGTCAAATGTTGTTGAAATGATCTGAAATTTGACGTGTAGCCCTTTTTTGAAGCCGTCCATGTGCTCTATCTGATGAGTGATGGCCTCAGTGGTTCTCGCCGCCGAGAGGCTTGATTTAGCTGTTCGAGGGTTGATGTAGGGTCAAACGTTGTCGGTTTGGCTTTTGGATGTATTTTGAGACCATCCATTGGCTCTGATCGAAGATTTGGTGTCTCCGATGCTTTTGCCGCCGGGAGCTCCTTTTCAGCTGCCGGAGAAGTGAAGTTAGGCCAAATGATTTTGAAATGGCCTGAAACTTCTTGTGTAGTCCTCTTTTGGTTGTCTTGAAGGATATTGCAGTTTTTGTTTGATTCTGACAAGATTTGATTTTTGGGAAGTAGCATTGCCTATTATGGCAGATTGCGACTTCATTTAGCTTTTTGGATCTTGAAGAGGCAAAGTGACATTTTTGGTGTCAACAAATGCCCCTTCGAGGTGCAGCGACGAGTTGCTTAACTTTTGTAGTCGATGTGTCACACCCCGAAACCGGGCCCTGCAGTGATCCGACCTCGGGGTGCGAAATTTTGGGATAATTTGAAACTTTTTGTTATGTTTCCCAAGATCCGCGTGAATGAGGATGATCAAATTCCATCACGATCAGAGTATATTTTCGCGGAAGCTAAACATGGTGTTACGACCCGGAATCCGTGGCCATCGGGTTCCGTGTCGCACGCAACCAATATCACAAAGCCATCAATAAACAGACTGGCATAAATCATACATCAGAGCACACTGAGCTGGTAGTAACAACCTATTATTTCCCACATATTCAAGTTACAATTAACAAGTGTCTTGATTACAAACCCAATAAAAAGGCTAATAAAGCCATAAAACAATATCCAACTAGTAGAGATACTACCCTCAAAGATTTGATACGAACTCCGGTGCCAAACATGACATCTAGATGATATCAATGGGCAGCCTCTCACGTCAGACCGGCGGTCCCACCGCCTCCTCTGATCAAACACCTAAAACCAGAAAGAGAAGAAACTGGCACCAAACAAACAGGGTCAGACACGACGGTCTGGCAAGTAAATAAACAAGTAATATGAAACAAAAGAAACATACATAAAACCAGACGAAATCATCGTAAAACCAAATAAAGAGTCTAACCAATAATAACAATAAATCACGATAAAACGATCGAAAGACCGAACATAAATATCAAAGCAATAAAAGGACAATATCAGAAGTACGAATGTCTCGAAAGATAGTAGCCCGCAGAAAGCATTTAATGGTTGGAAATACCTTTCAAATCCTGAATAATAGCGACAATATGATAAATGATCGATACCGTAAACATTAACTAAATCAAAACATAAAGAGTATAACCCACAAGAATCATAAAACAAAGTAATATGCAGATAAAACCTTGGCGACCACAAATAGCTAAATCCTCCTATTACCGAAGTAATAAGAGCAGACAGAGCGTAGCCACTGAACGTGGTACTAAAATAGGATCAGAACCGTAGCCATACAAATGGGACCGGCAGATCAAAAGTATCAGAACCGTAGCCATACAAATGGGACCGACAGATAGAACCGTTGCCATGGTCGGTACAAGACAGAATCCAAGCTGCAGCTGGCGGACAGATTAAAGATCCCAAGCCGGGTGATCAGCCCGACAAGGTGACCTAAGCCTAGTGGTGCCTTTAGTTTTCAAAACTCAAACCGATACAAATCTAACACAATACTAATCCCTTTGGCTCAGGGGCTCACACCACATAGCTCTGGCCCCGTCTTGCCTCGGGTTTTATTTTCGAAATCATAGCCTCTTTGGCTCATGGGCTCGCACCACATAGCTCTGGCCCAGTCTTGCCTCGAGGTTTTATTCCCAAAATACTAGTCTTATCAAAATAGTAATCTCATCGAAGAAATCCCGAATGTGACGAACATACTCCAATCTCTTTTCAAATCGAATCGGAGAAAACATACGAATATCCATGGTAAACCGTTCAAATACACATCAAAGCGATTTGTATAAAATCATACGATCAACCCTTTCGAACATGGGAAGACACATGATTTTATAACAAATCACCGATGCTATTTAAATTAGTTTACCCATGAATACAAATACAAATACAAATACAAATACAAATACAAGTTCTGACTTGAAATGGAATGGACAGTGGAGGATGACTTAATGATTTACCAAGGAACCATCACAATACACATTTAACCTTTAAACATTGATAAATAAAGAATGTGTTTGATGCCAATGAAAATCCAAAATGTTTAAATGATAAAGTGCGCATTGAGACACGAAAGGTTCCCGGATAATTCCACATTCATTCATTCTCACAATGATCCCATTCCCATTTCACAAACTTTCCAAGCATCACAAGTAATGTCAAAACTCTTGAAAACAGGCCCATAGCTGGCCTTAAACCAAGTCCAAAATAGCCTACTCATTTAACCCAAAATAGCCATTTAAACATGGCCCAAACAATCCTTAAAAACAGTCCAAAAACTAACCTTAACCAAACCCACAAAATAAACTTTAAAACAATCCAAAACTGAACCTTTAATGGCCCACAAAACAAGTTTTCAAAACAGCCCAAAGCTAATCCTTGAATGGCCCACCTAACAAATCATAAAACAGTCCAAAACTAATCTTTGAATGGCCTACAAAACAATTCTTAAAAACAGCCCAAAACAAATCTTTGAATGGCCCACAAAATTGATTTTTTTGAACAACCCAAACTAGACCTTTAATGGCCCACAAAACTGATTTTTAGGAGAACCCAAACTAGACCTTTAATGGCCCACAAAACTGATTTTTAGGAGAACCCAAACTAGACCTTTAATGGCCCACAAAAACTGATTTTTTAAAAGAGCCCAAACTAACCTGAACAGGCCCATAAAACAGTCCTTAAAGTAGCCTGAAATTCAGGCCATAAAACAGTCCAATCTTAGGTCTCAAAATAGCCCAGAAGTTGATCTTGAATCAGGCCCACAAAACAAGTTTTAAAACAGCCCAAAACTAAACTTTGAATGGCCCAATAAACAGTTTTAAAATAGCCCAAAACTAAACTTTGAATGGCCCAATAAACAGTTTTTAAAACAGCCCAAAACTGGCCTTGAACAGGCCCACAAAACAAGTCTTAAAACAGTCCAATATCAGGCCCTAAAATGACCCAATATCAGGTCTTGAAATGGCCCAAAAACTGACTTGAATGGTCCAAGAAATAGGCCCAAAGAACACTCCAAAAACAGGTCCAAAAACTGTTCTTAAACGGGCCCAAAAAATCCTTGAAACAGACCCAATTTCGGACTTGAACCAGGCCCCAGGCAGAACTGGGCCTCGCTCGAGCGAGCCCAGGTCCGCTCGAGCGAAGCCCAGACAGAACCTGGTCCGCTCGAGCGGCCCACTGGGTCGCTCGAGCGGACTGGGCTCTGTCCCAGTCCGGGCTGAGTGCAGAATTTGCACTCTTTTGAGTTTTTTTTTTCTGATTCTTTTCCCCCTCTTTCTTCCATACTCATTTTCACATTAACTTGGGCCCTTCCATGACTTTCACAAATCATCAAATCACCATTCCTAAATCATTCTAATTAACCAAACACAACACTTTTTAAATCAAAATTTTCTCCATTCCCATGAACACTTACCTTTAACACAAGAAGTCCAAATTTTTCTAAAAAACCAAAATGAAAGCAAACTTCCCATGCATTGTAAACAATAACATATATTGAAATCAATGTAACAATGGTCCATTCCATCAAAGTAGATCCATAAATCAAAGAAGATTAGCCCATAAGAAGAAAAATCATAAAAATAGAACCAAATGAGAGAACCCATCATATTAATTGGAAATCCACTTGCCTTAAGTCAAGATGGGAGCAATATTACTCCACAAACAAAGCACTAATGCCTCAAGCTCCAAGATCACAAAATCCCCAAAATAGCTCAAAAGAAACCCTAGAAAACCAATCCATTGTAAATCTCCATGAAAACCCATTGCATAAATGACAAAACCCTTCAAAATGGTTTGGAAAACCAAGATTTGGAGAAAGAAATCCATTGCTCACCTTATAAAAGCTCAAACCAAGAAGAAATGCATGGAAAGGTGGTCTCTCCTAGCTCAAATCTCTTGCAAATGACATTTTTGGGAAAGCTTGGAGAGGGAGGAAGAAGATGGGAAGATCAAATCTCCCTTTAGCATCAAGGAACAAGGGATACATGAGGAGAGAGAAAGGGCTGGGAGAGAAAACCCTAACTCCCCCCTTTTGTTGCAGGAAATGAAGAATGGGAGAAGAGAAGAGAACCCATTGGTTTTATAGAGAACAATGGGCTGGGCCCCATGGGCCCCCAATCTTCACAAGGCTGAAACTAATATTTGCGGGTGTAGGTGCAGAAAATAATGACCCACAATAAGAGGGTGCCTCACAGGACTTATCCGAGAAGATGGTGTTGACTGGGAATGACTGGATGCCGTCCGGAAGCCTGAAAGGGAATAGCAAACGGTCAGAGGACCCTGGCCTGGGCGGCGCAAGGCTCTCCGATGCCAAAGTCAGTATGGGAACTAGAACAATGGAAGGAGATGAAGAAGAGAGACAGAGTAATGGCTCTGTGTGTGAAAAATGGCGTACCTTTGATGGTGGTATGAACCTCTATTTATAGAGTGTGGAACGTATCTTTTTGGGAGATATTTTGGTGTGGGTCCCGCGATTTGACTTAGAAGTCATGATCAGCCCACATTGCATTAATTGTGGTCCAATCCAGCCCACTATGCATTAAATGCCCGTTGGGTCAGCCCACATCGCATTTAATGCACATCTTGTTGGGCCAGATCCTGTTGGGCGCCTTTGGCGGTAGGAGTACCAGCGGATCTGCCCTCGGGCCCTGCCCTGATGTGGCTTCAGCCGCTGGATGGGACTCTGTCAGGGATCTGGCGAAGATCGTGGGCGGCTGGATGTCGCGTCTGTCCCACCAGCTCGTGCCCCTGTTCCTCCACGTGCCTGATGACGTGGGGGGAAGAGGGGCGCAAGTGAAGGTTCTATCTTGCTTCGGCTTCTGTCACGGCCTCTTCAGCCGGGGTGGAGTTTGCGGCCGGGATGATACCCGGGGTGGCCCAGCCGAGGTGGAGCTCCTTGCCGAGGTGACGCCCGAGGTGGGCCAGTTCGGCGATAAGGGCCCGGAGATGCTTGACTTCGGCCGAGGCCCTCGTCCTGGTAGCCGGGGTGAGTCTGGTGCCACGTGGATGGCACGAGGATGGCACGTGAGAATGCTTAACCTCATCTGATGGCTGCGATTAACTTAATCCTGTGGTTCTGGAAATCACCCCACACAATTGCCCCCTAGGTTTTGACCTCTGAAGTGTGCTAGCCTTTAGGGGTTGAAAGCTAGAAGAATCCGTCTGGGGATACTGTGATCATTACCTGGTGTCGCTTCAACTCTTTATGCCTTGTGTCGCTTCAACTCTTTAAAGCGATAAATGCCCTGCCCTGTTCGCCTGGGGGACTGAGCTGACGGCTACACGCGTAGCTTCTGCGCCGATTGCGTTGTCTCATTGATTGATGGGCACGGGCTTTGAGGCGTCTCTTTGAATTCAGAGGCGGTACCCATATGAGGGTTCGCCTTTCTACAAATAGGGTCGTCCCCTTCTTTTTCTCGCTCCCGATTTCTTTCGCCTTCGCCTCCGCTTCTGGTTTCTGCTCTGGTTCCTGAGACCTGTTCGAGGGCTTTCGATTCCTGCTCTGGTTCCTGAGATCTGTTCGGAGAGGATGACCGCAGATCGCGTCTGGATCTGCTCTTGATCTGCCTCTTCGTCCCTGTAAGTCGCTCTGTTCCTCCGTCTGGTTCTCCTTGGGGTTTTTCAATTTCTAGGGTTTTTCCTCGTCGTCGCCCCTTCTAGTCATGGGCTCCCCTAGGTTTAGGGTAGATTCTGATGAGGGCTTGGCCGAGTTTAGGGTTGCCTTCAAAATTCCGGAGGGGGTCCTCCTGAAACCGGCAGATCTTGCCGACGCTGCCCTGTATCGCTGCTACGGCGGCTGGATGCCATTCCCCTTGATCTCTGTGATCGAGGGTGGGGTCAGGTTTCCACTGCACCCCCTGCTTAGGGCTTGCCTTAGCCTTTGGTCCCTTGCCCCGGGCCAGCTGATGCCCAATGGCTACAAGGTCATCATGGGCACAGCGAAGCTGAACGAGATCTTGGGGACCAACTTAGGCCCTCACGACATCGAGGACACATATGATATCTGCAAGGCTGGGGAGGGAAGATATTATCTCCATGTGAAGCCGCAGCGAAGGGGCTTCGTCCTAGCCTTGGAGGACTCAAGTAAGAATGCTGAGGAGGATTTCTTCTGTGTCTCGGGGAACTGGGAGTTCGGCCCGGGTGAAGACAGGAGGCTGTCGGTCCCACGTCGCCCAGGGGAAGTCCCAAGTAATCTTCATTGCTTTTCTCCTTTGCTGTTTTGCTTACCTCATTGATGCCGAACTGATACTCTTTTTTGCCTGTTGAGCAGAGGCGGGTGCAAGGCGACGCCGAGCTGCCAGCGAAGGTTGGAGGAGGAACACTGAAGACATCAACAAGGTTGAAAGGTACAAGGGTCACGAAACCCGGTCGGCGTGGAAGCTGCTCGGGTACACGCCGAGGTATCGCGGCCACTACCAGAGAACCGGAGTACCTGAGGTGGACGAGGTGCACCCGGACCGTCCAACCGTATCAGTTGCGGTGTTCAGCGGGGTCCCCTTGACCGATCCCGTTGCCGACCGAACTGCGTCTGGAGCCGAGGCGTCCACCTCCGATCCGGAGCTGCCGGACTTGTCGCAGATAGTAGAAGCTTATCTCTCTGATCAAGGGGCGGACATGGGGGGAAGCTCGAGGGAGCCTGTTGTCAAGGACCTGGCTGCTAAGTTTAAGCAGAGGTCAGCGTCTTCTGGAACTCCGTCGCCTGCTGGTACTCGTGCTGCTTCGGGTCCGGTGGGTGCCGGTGCTCCCTCTGCTCCTGCCCTTGCCCCGAGCAGTGGGGCTCGGCGACGCTCGCCGGAGCGCTCGAAGGAGGGGTCCCCGCCCAAGAAGAAGTCCAAGGCGGGGGAGAAGAGTTCGGAGGCTGATCTGCAGCCGAAGGGCAAGACTTCTGAACGAGCCCCTGGGGCTAAAGCTCCAGCCGAAAAGGGAGGCGAGAAGAGCGCGCCGAGGGAAAAGAGTGCGCCGGTCAGCAAGTCGGCTGTTGGTCCAACGCGCGAGCCTCTCATCTCGGCGGGGCATGGGTCCGGATCGGCCTCCGGGCCCCGAACTGCCCCAGCGCCGTGGACGCCGAAAATGGAAACCTCTACCGGCAAGCCTCTGAACGTCGAAGATCGTTTGCTGGGGAATGCCGAGGTGATCGGTGTTCTCGCCAAGGCCTGTGCTCTGCCAAGAGACATGGAGACGCACGATAGGTTCGAGGACGAGAGCCTGATGGTCTCGGCGATCCAGGATAGTCTTCGGGTGAGCGTTTGCAATGCTTTCCTTCATTCTTCAAATGTCTTGGTCGAACCTGACTCTGTTTCCGTTTGCAGAATGTGCAGAGGCTCCTAACCGTGGTGGGAAGGAGGGATAGGAACGCCGCGAAAGTGACCCGCCTGGAGTCCGAGCGGGAGAAGCTGAAGAAGGAGCTGGACGAGCAGCGGAAGGGAATGGAAGAGCTCAAGGTGGCCAGCGCTGGGGAGTCTGCTCGATTGGCGTCGGTTCTGACTGAGAACGCCGAACTTTCGTCCAGGGCCAACCACATGAAAGGCGAGCTCGGGATGAAGAACAAGAAGACCGCCGAACTGGAATCCGAGCTGGCCAGATTGAAGTCTGAGTCGACGGCTGAAGTAACAAGGTTGCGGGGGGAGGTCTTGGCAGGTCGCGCTGAGACGGAGAAGCTGGTGAAGGAAAAGGCCTCTCTTCAGGCCGAGGCCCAGTCCGCCTTCCAGGAGGGGGTAGATCGAGCCACCGAGCTGTACGAGAAGCAGGTGGAGGAGATAACTGCAATTTTATTCGAGGAAGGATGCCTGGCCGCACTGAGACGTGCGGGGGTCCCTGAAGACCACCCTGTCTATCAGGACCTGCCGAAGTATTCGGACCTGGATCCCGAGCCGAGCTCCGCACCTGCAGCTGATAGTGCCCCGGTCGAAGCTCCTGCTGCTGATGATGCTCCAGCTGCCCCGGTCTTGAGCGATGCCCCAGTCGCCAGCGAGGTTCTGGCCATGCCTCCGGGTGAGACCTCTTCTGCTCCTGGTTCGGCTGAGGTGCCAGCTGAAGTCCCTTCTGCCAGCGACGCTCCAAGCGAGGTCCCTGTCTCGGCCGAAGCCTCTGGCCCCTTGGAAGCGGTGATTGACCTGGTCGAGTCGTCGAGACCGGAGTAGCTCTACCTTGTCTCTGTCTTTTCCTTGTAATGTTTTTACTTCTGAGCCTTGTAAATATTTTATGCAATCAATGAAAGTCGAGCTTCTTCACTTGTGTATTTTCTTTTTGCATTTGTCTCCTTTTCATTTCCGGATGTGCATTGAATGGTGTTGAATGCCCTTACTGTGTGGCGTGGCCCTTGAGGTAGAAAGAGTCAAACTGTCAGTGCTGACCCTCCGTATTCTGGAGACCATAAATAGCAATAAACAAGGTGGCGCAGCTGACGAGGGAATCGGACGGATGTCTCCACGTGGCGCCATAGGGATCGCTGGTTGACTGTCGCACGTCCCCAGTAACGTGTGGGAGACCTCGCCCTCATAACTCCTCTTGGAGACTGAGCCTTCCTCCAGCCTATAAGTAGGGGGAGCAGGCTCGCCATGGGAGAAGGAAGGAACACAGTTGCAGGAACCATGCCTGGGAGGTGCCTGAAGTTACTTGATCCGGGGGAAAACTTGCGCCGTTGGACGGCTATCCCCGAGGGGGGAAGGCTGTCGTGGTCTGCGCGCTCTCTGAAGGAACTCCCCGTGGACCACGCGCTCTCTGAACGCGGGTCCATGGCCGTCGGCCCTTGGCCAGACAGAGTGAGGATGCGCCGCAGGGGGACGGTGGCGCGTTCTCGTCCAACACGGCCCAGTGCGCCCGTCGTACGGCAGGCGGGATGAGGCCTCGCTGGTCCGGGAGGTTTCTTCAAGCTTGGCTGGTCCCATTGGCCGCCGAGGGTGTTGCAGAGCCCAGCGGGGTCCAGGGTCGCTCAGAACCTCCAGGCGGCGATCCAGCGTCTTCGAGCCTTCTGCCTGAAGAGTCGGTGAAGATCAGAGTCTCCTAGCCTCTTTATTTTCTGTTTTCAGAGGACTGTGATCCTCCTTTCTGTAATTTGCTTTCTGTTCTGTACTTCTTGTAATGAAGCAGTTTGCAATGGATAAAAAGGAATTCTCTGATTACCCAAACTGTGTACAGTGCTTTTGAGTTCTTTTTCTCATTACTTTGCGCTGTTCCGGAATGCTTGGATTTGAGTTTGAATACTGGCGCTGACCTTGGCCGAAAGGGCTGGCTTTGGCCGAGACGAGCTGCATTGTGCCGAAGTGGACCCACTCCGTTGGCTTCGGCTCGGTGAAAGTGAGTTCGGCAATGGCCTTCTGAGGGGTGTATGAACCCGGACTTCAGGACACTGTCCTTGGCCGAACTGCCGTTGTGAGGGGTTTATGAACCCGAACTTTAGGAAACGGCTGGGTGTAGGAGCTCTAGACCATTCCCAAGGCGTAGAGCCTTAAGTGTGTCCAAGACACGGGGCTTTAGGAAAGGCTGAGTTTAGGAACTCCGGGCCGTTTCCAGGGCGTAGAGCCTCGATTGTGTCCAAGACACGGGATTTTAGGAAAGGCTGAGTGTAGGAACTCGAAGCCATTTCCAAGGCGTGGAGCCCGGATTGTGCCCAAGACACGGGATTTTAGGAAAGGCTGAGTGTAGGAACTCGAAGCCATTTCCAAGGCGTGGAGCCCGGATTGTGCCCAAGACACGGGATTTTAGGAAAGGCTGAGTGTAGGAACTCCGGGCCGTTTCCAGGGCGTAGAGCCTCGATTGTGTCCAAGACACGGGATTTTAGGAAAGGCTGAGTGTAGGAACTCGAAGCCATTTCCAAGGCGTGGAGCCTGTGTTGCCGGAGTCGACCAGAGAGAGACAGATTGATGACAAGCAAAAGCTGCTTTTATTGATTCTGAAGTTCATTACATCTTTAGAAATAAAATTTCTTCAGGTGGGATGCATTCCACGGTCTCGGCAGCGGCTTGCCATCCAAGTCTTCGAGCTTGTAGGCTGATTTTCCTGCCAGTGAGACTACTCTGAACGGGCCATGCCAGTTCGGGGCAAGCTTCCCCTCGTTTGGTTCTCTGTCACCTGGCAGGGTCTTCTTTAAAACAAGCTCTCCCGTGGCGAACCTTCTTTCCTTGACATTTTGATTGTATGCCCTGGCTAACCGCTGCTGATAATCGGTTAGTCTCAGGGCTGCTGCTTCTCGTCGCTCGTCTGCAAGCTCCAGCTCCATCGCCAGGTTCGTCTCGTTTCGGCCTTGGTCGACCAGCTCTGTCCTCAGGGTAGGAAGGCCGATTTCCAAGGGAATGACCGCCTCCATCCCGTAGGCCAGAGAGAAAGGTGTTGCCGAGGTGGACCTCCTTGGAGTTGTTCTGTATGCCCACAGCACGCTCGGAAGCTCTTCTGTCCATCTGCCCTTTGCCTTGTCCAGTCGCTTCTTCAGGCCGTCCAGGAACACTTTGTTGGAGATTTCTGCCTGGCCATTACTCTGTGGATATGCCGGGGTGGAGTAATGGTTTCTGATGCCGTGCTCTTGGCAGAAGTCTCTGAAGGATTTGGAATCGAACTGAGTTCCGTTATCCGAGATCAGGGTCCGGGGGATGCCGAACCTCGTAAGGATGTTTTTCCAAACGAAGTTCCTGGAGTCCCTGTCCGTGATGGAGGACAACGGCTCAGCCTCTATCCACTTCGTGAAGTAGTCCGTAGCCACTATCAGCCATCTCTTGTTCCCTGGAGCTCGGTGAAGGGGCCCCACAATGTCCAGGCCCCATTGAGCGAAGGGCCATGGGCTAGAGAGGGGACTCAGATCCTGTGCTGGCTGATGGAGTGAGTGGGAGAACTTCTGGCATTTCTCGCATTTCCTGACGTAGACCTGGGCGTCCTTTTGCATGTAGGGCCACCAGTAACCCTGGCTGATTGCTCTGTAGGCCAATGACCGACCTCCAATATGGCTGCCGCAGATTCCTTCATGGATCCCGTACAGGAAGTCGTCCACCTTGGACGGGTGGACGCATTGGAGGTACGGACCCGTGAAGGACTTCCTGTAGAGTTTGCCTTCCGGAGAGAGCCAAAACCGTGCTGCCTTGAGCCTGATTTTGTGGGCTTCTGCCTTGTCTTCGGGGAGCTGGTCATCCTTCAAATAGGCGACGATTGGGTCCATCCAGCTGGGGCCGAGGTCAGCACAGAGGACAAGCCGAGATGAATGGAGTTCTAGACTTGACCTCGATACTGACCCGACCTCGATGGTCCTCTTCTTTCCTGCTTCGACGGCGGAGGCCAGGTTTGCAAGCGCATCTGCATGCGTGTTGGTGTCTCTGGATATTTGTCTGACCTCGGCTTTCTGGAATTGGGAGAGTAGCTTTTTCGCAAGGGCCAAGTAGGCCGCCATCCTGTCGTCCCTAGCCTGGTAGTCCCCAGCGAGCTGGCTAGTTACCAGTTGAGAGTCGCTGAAGATCTCCAGACGCTGGGCTCCGAGGATTCGGGCGCTGTTCAACCCTGCAATCATTGCTTCGTACTCTGCCTCATTGTTCGTCGCTTTGAAGTCCAAGGTGAAGGCTTGCTCTATGACCAGTCCCTCTGGCGATTGGAGAACTATGCCGAGGCCAGCTCTCTTGGAGGTGGACGACCCGTCGACAAAGACCTTCCATGCCGAGGTGGGAGACTGCTGGACTTCTGTTTCTACTGGCTCTTGCCCTGTGCCCCCCAGTGCCGTGCCGAGCTGGGTCGGAGCCGGGTTGGGGGAGGCGAATTCGACAATGAAATCTGCCAGAATCTGGGCTTTGATCGCAGTTCGGGGACGGTACTGAATGTCATACTGCCCCAGTTCAACTGCCCACTTTGATATGCGCCCTAAAAAGTCAGCTTTTTTGAACAATGAACGGAGTGGGTGCTCCGTGATCACCACAATAGTGTGGGATTGAAAATAATGGGAGAGCTTGCGGGAGGCGGGTAACGAGAGCCAACGCAAGCTTCTCCAACAGGAGGTACATGGTCTCGGCATCGAGCAGGGTCTTGCTCGTGTAATAGATCGGCTTTTGAACTCCCTCGTTGATGGACCGCGCTCCCGATGCCCGGGTTCCTACCGAGGTCGGCGGACGTGGGAGTCCGTTTGTTCCGACCCTTTCGTAACCGGGGGGCAAAAGGGCGTGCATCAACATTTCTTTTTTTGTGGGTGTGCCAGATTTTCTATTTTACTTGGAATTGCAAGTGGTGATCGGAGATCAACCTTCGCAAGTAAAAAGGAAATCAACTTCTTTCAAGTTTCCATTGCACATATATTTAAGAAAAGAGACATTTTCTTGATTTGCCGTGAAAGGCGATTTTTTGGCATTTATAGCCGATTTTGGCGTTTATAGCCGATTTTTGGCGTTTATAGCCAACTTTGGCGTTTATAGCCGATTTTGGCGTTTATAGCCGATTTACAATCCTTATCAACAATGAAAGACAGGAATTGTGATTTTTGTCTCTTTTGAAAAAATACAAACTACAATGAAAAGCAAGAAAAGGAGGATCTAACTTCTCAGGAGATTGTGGGGGACTCGTTTAGATTGACGGTCGCAAGCCATATGTGGGCTTCGCCATCATCCATGCAGATGAGAACAGAGGATGCTATTTGATTCGCTTGGCTTGGCTATAACCTCGAGTTTTTAGAAGACAAAGACCAAAGGAAGGTCCTATGTCCAATAAAAAACCGAGTAGACGGGCTGAAAAGCCACATCTAAGCCATTGGAGGCAGGAGGAGAAGGCAAGGACCTTGGGGGGGGGTACCCCCCAAGGGACTTTTGTCACCTTGTTGCGGTGGCCGGTGTAGAACTTCCGCAGAGTTTTCTCTCTTTTTCTTTTCTCTGGATTTCTGACTGCTGTCTGATGTTTGTTGTGTGTTTTTCCGATCTTTCTGATATCCTTTCTTCTTGGAGAGCCCTCCTATTTATAGGCTTTTAGGTAGCCTTTTAGGTGGGTTTATGGGCTTTTAATGTCATTAAGCCGCATAATGGGAGGAGTTACAAAATTGAATTGTTTATTTTGTAACTCCTTTTTCTTGGCTTCTGATTGGCCGGAGGAGATTGAGGGCATTTAATCGCCTTTAATCGCCATGATGGGAGGAGTTTCATGGGTTAAATGCCATGAATCTCTTGACTTGTAACTCCCGAATGCTTGCTTCTGATTGGGCCGTCCAAAGAAATGGATTAATGACTGTAATAAAGCTAGTCAATTAATCGCATTAAGTGGTCGCCGAGCAGCTGAAGAGTCGCGGGCCGTGCCACGTCTTTTGGAATTCTTCTGTCGATGATCATCGATGGATCTTCATGTAGATCGACATCAGATGACCATGTAATTTCAGGTGTTTGTTGCCAACAGCAGGTCGGTGCCATCTGTCTTGTCGATTTCTCGATCGGTCGGGTGGAAAGCACACTTTTTTTGGTTCACCGGGTGGCGATCAATACTGTCTTCGATACTCTTGATGTTTTACCCGTGTTTTGGACGGATATCAGAGGACTTGGTGTCTCAAAAGCATGAATTTTGGAAAGTACCAGAGGCTGGGCTCCTCGAATCGCGAAAAAAAAACGGCGAAAACCGGGGTTTCCGGGGCTTTCCCGGCGACCCGGGGTCCATGGTCGCCGGCGACCCTGGCCCAGGGTCGCAGGGGCCTGCGACCCTGGGGGGTTTTCCCCCTTTCTGGTCCCGTTTTGCGTCCGTTTTTGCTCTTTTTTGATTCTTTTTTCTTCTGTACTTTTCTTTGACATTTTGATCATTTATTGGCCTGATTTCTTTGTAGGAAACCTGATGAGAATCCTTGCATTTTATTTTGCAAAGTTTCCAATTTCCTGATAAAGCCGAAGACTTTGTCGCGCAGAGCTGCCGATTTTCTGTCAAAAGCTGAAACTGGGTCAAACGATGTCGGAATGACCTGAAATTTGGTGTGAAGCCTGCTGAGCAATAAATAAGACCAACCATAGGCTTTTGTTTGAGTTTTGAAGTCTTTGGGGTCCTATCACCTGTAGACTTGCTTTTTGTCGCGATGAAGATGTCGCGGTTTGATGTGCGGTCAACCGATGTCCGATTGACTTGAAATTTGACAGGGAACCTATTGGAGTCATTTTAAGATGATCCATAGGTTGTGTCTTGGAAACCATGGTCCCGGAGAGCTTTACCGCCGAGAGGCTTGATTTGGCTGTTGGAGAAGCGAAGTTAGGCCAAATGATCTTGAAATGGCTTGAAACTTCTTGTGTACTCCTCTTTTGGCTGTCTGGATGAATCTTGCAGTTTTTGTTTGATTCTGACAAGATTTGATTTTTGGAAGCAGCATTGCCTATTTATGGCAGGTTGCGACTTCATGTAGCTCTTTGGATCTTGGAAAGGCAAAGTGACATTTTTGGTGTCAACAAATGCCCCCTCGAGGTACAGCGGCGAGTTGCTTAACTTTTGTAGTCGATGTGCCTCGAAGAGATTTTTTGAAGGAGAGCCTGTGACTTGACCAAGAGTCTTTGAGCAGTCTTTCTTTTTGGTATTTGTAGCCTTTTGAGCTTCCAGGGGAATTTTATGGTGGTGAAAGGGATCACGTACCATCTCAAGGCAAAGTTTTGAAGATGACATCTGTGATGTGGATTTGGGTTTTAACCTTGTGACCTAACAGGCTATATATGGCAGGTTAGGGGTCGGGTTTGGTTTTGATCGTGTGACCCAACAAGCTGTATGTGGAATGTTGGGGATCAATTTTGGTTTTGATCTTGTGACCTAACAGGCTGTATGTGGCAAGTTAGGGGATCAGGTTTTGGTTTTTGGTTTTGGTCTTGTGACCTAACAGGCTGTATGTGGCAAGTTAGGGGACCAGGATTTGGTTTGATTTTGTGAATGTCAATTTCAAGATTTTGGCTCAATTTGGTAGATGAGGCTGGATGGTTTGATTTTTGGAAGCTCATGGGGCTTGGAATTTTCTTTTGTATGGTCCAATCAACTCAAAAGAGGCATGGAACCATTTTTGTATGCTCTTGGTAAGAGGGATTTCTCTTTGACTAAAAGCCCAAAAATTTTTCTTCTTTTTTTTTTTTTTTTTTTTTTTTTTTTTGTGCCTAGGTGGTCAAACCTGGCTCATATGGGCTAACCCATGGGACCTTAAGCTTTTGAAATGGCTTAGATCTCATATGGTGTCATTTTTGTAAAGAATATTCAAAATATCTCATTTGGATAGAGAATATCTAAGAATATCTTTACTTGGAGAGAATCTCTCATGATCCCTTTATTTTGGGATAGAATATCTCAAGATATCTTTCTTTTGGGAAAGAATCCGTCATAGATTGATTTTAGGAGAAAATCTCTCAAGATCCCTTTATTTTGGGATAGGATATCTCAAGATATCTTTCTTTTGGGAAAGAATCCGTCATAGATTGATTTTAGGAGAAAATCTCTCAAGATCCCTTTATTTTGGGATAGGATATCTCAAGATATCTTTCTAATCTCTTTCTTTTGGTAAGGTTACTAATTAGTAATACTTACCTCTTTCTTCTTTCCTTCTTTGGTTTGCTCTCCTCTATAAAAGCAAGGAGAAGGTTGGATCTCTTGCTCTTATTACTTTCTTTTGCAATAATCTCAAGAGGGCTTCAAGACCAAGAGTTTTTCTTCTTCAAGATCTTCAAGAGTTTTCTTCTTCTTCTCCATCAATGGCTTCAAGTAAGTTCTTCTTTTTCAAGAAAACTCCATTGTAGGAAAAAAAAGTTCTTTCTTTTTTTTTTTGTTTCTTTCTTTTTCTTTTCTTTTTTTTTTTTGTTCACGTGTTTGCCTCTTTTTTTTTCACACGTTTTTTTTTTTTTTTTTTTCTTTCTTTTTTTTTTTGTTTTTTTTTTTATTGTTTGGGCCGTACGGACAGATCCGTACGGATCTGGCCGTACGACCACGTGGCCTGTGGGCCACGGCCTGTGGGCCAGCCCTCCTTTTTTTTTTTTTTTTTCTCTTTTTTTTTTCTTTCCCTCCCCTTTTTTTTTGAGAGAGTTTCGTTTCTTTTTTGTTTTCTTTCTCCTCCCCCTTTTTTTTTTTTAGAGAAAGTTTCTTTTCTTTTCTTTTTTTTTTTGTTTGCTCATCATGATAATGCATTTTTTTTCGCAAATCTAGATGTTCATGCATGCCTTTAATTTGTAAATTAAACTTGTAGCATGATGTGATTGCATACCTGAAAGTGTTTGCAAATTTGGGAACTTGGAGCTTGCAGTGATGTTGAGCCCTTCCTGATTTTGCGGAGACTTTTAGGTTTCGAAAGTTTGGAGTTTCGGAGCTCGCAGCGATGTTGAGCCCATCTTCAAGCTTTCTATTTCTTTCGGGATAGTTCCTTTTCTTCGGAATGCCCCGTCATCATGTCAAAATTTCGCCAGATTTTTTTTTTTTAGCGAGATTCTGTCATTTTGATGTTTGATCTTTTTCTTTTCCATCCTTTTCAGGTGGTTCCTCCAGAGCGAACAAGGGTAAAGAGCCTGCTACAAGCGTACCTCGTCGGTCTTCTAGATCCTCTAATCCGGCCGTTCAGCAGGCTTTCGAGAAGGTCCAGTATGTTGAAAGAAATCCTGGAAGAGTGCGACTCCCTCACAGAGATGAGATGAGGCAGCGACTGATCACTCTCAAGGGAGAGGAATTCTATAAGATCATGGTAAGCAGTCGTCCATGGCTGATGGAAGATCAGAGCATTTTGCCCAAGCCTACCTTCTTCTTTGGTGATGTCAGTCCCTGACGACATTACATACCAGAGGAGATCTTTTCAGTTTTCCTTCACAGCAAATGGTGAGAAGAAGACTGTTACTACCCGGTCGATGTTTGATCGCACCGTCTCGATTCTGAGCCTTGCCCCCACGTGCCCTAAGAGGGAAGATCCTCCAAGCTGGGTGAGAAGGACAAATGTAATCAAGACCGGGGTTTTTGTTGGCGGTTCTCCTGGATATACGGAGAGGTCGCCTGTTGACATGGACCTGTTGATGCCATCCAGCGGCTACCAGGGCTCTGATATCCGTCGGTCGATTTGAGACCGGTGGGCCTTGGTATTTTCAGCGGTGACGGCAGCAATTGGATCAAGCCTTTTCGACTTCGAGGCCGTTTCAATGCTGACTCCGAGTGGAAATCGTGGACTGATCGCGTCCTGCTGATTGGTGGCGCCGTTTTGAAGGAAGCCGGGATTTTTGATGCGGTCCGAGCTTTTGGGGAGACCGTGATCTTTTCCGACGAGGCCTTCATGGCTATGCTGGAGTCGTTCCTCCCTCAAACCAATACCTTCGTTGTGACGAATGGTGAGATTGGTTTTTCTTTGAAGGAGTTGAGCGCCATTACCGGATTGCCCATCCTCGGCAAACTCTATGAGGAGTTTATGCCGATTGACAGCGTCCTCGAGGGGCAGTCTGAGGAGTTCAGGCTTCTATACTTTCAGCTCGTCGCCTTCTATGATTTTTTGAAGGAGAAAGGGGGTTCGAAAGTTAGATCCAGCAGTTGGAAGAGTTTTTGCTCTTCATTCCCCAACTTCTTTGATAGTAGGGAGCCTTCTGATAGCATGACCCAGGAAGCTGGAGCTCAGGATCCAAGTTCAAAGAAGATCTTGGCCATGCAAGAAGAGTTGAGAGATTTCTGTGCAAGCACAAACGCCATATGTCCTGACATTGCACTGCGGAGAGATCTCGCTGTTTACCTCACTTATTGGCTTGGTGAGGCTGTATTTGCTGGAGGAGATGGAACGCACATCAGGCCGCATTGTATTTTTCCGGCTTGTCAGATGGCGTTTGGAGAGCAGCTTGCTTTGGTGCCAGCTCTTTACTCCTACCTGTGTACCGAACTGCAGGCTGCTGCTTTTTTTGTTCGGTTTGGGCTTCTCATGAATAGGGTATTTTCAGCCCATATCTTTTATTCATGGTATGTATACCACTGTCCTGGCTTCCATCGGCTGGGTGCTGCACAGGATGATGATCCTCTGATGATTCGACTGGCTAAGGGCAAAGCCGTGTCCGAATCACTTTTGTTCGCCCGCATGAGGATCCGACGGTTCAGGGACGTCGAGATGGGGCAATCTTCAGTAAAGCTTTCTCCGGAGTTGCGGAAGAAGGCTTTTGATTTTGGTGCCTCCCGAGACTCTACCAGGGCGGGGTCGGGAAGGCATTATTCCTTGACAAATGCAGAGAGAGAGTGGCTTTTTCAGCATACGTGTCGGCACGATGGTGTACCGTAGACATCTTTTCGTCGATATCCAGCCGTATGTACCCTCTCGCTTTGCTTTGCAGCTTGGCTTTTCTCAAGGCGTTGTTGGAACGCCTTCAAGTATGGTGAAGCGCTTTGGAGGCTTACAGGACGGGAGAAATGCATGGGCTTTTTATAGTGCTGAAGACACTACAGCCATGATTTCTTATCCTGTGTTGCTGACTTCCCGGACTGCCGGCTTTGCGAAGTGGTTCGCGGAGAGCTTCTCGGCATATCGGGGACTTTCCAGGAAGGAGCTTGATGTGAAGCTGGTATCTGGAAAGGGCCTTGGAAAGTCGGATGGCATCCGGCGAGAGGAAGTTTGGGCCTTCCTTTCTGGAGAGAAGCACAAGATAGGCTTTCTCGGTGACCAGGGCGTCATCGGTTCTGAAGCTGTTCGAGAAATACCTGACGAGGCTTTGGAGCAGCTAGAACAGGAGGAAGCCGAACTTGGCGCTTGGATGCAAGCGGCGCAGAGGCAAGCTTCCGTGGAGTCTACTGGCAAGAGCAGATCATCCAGTGATGAGTCAAGTGGGAAACCTGACTCTGACAGCGGGGTAGGTTCTTCTAAGAAGCGAGCCCGCAGAGGTAAGAGGAGGAGGAGTCATCATAGCAGCAAGGAGCAGCATGAGGACTCTCCTAACTTGGAAGTTCCTCTTACTATCAATGAGGATGTGCCAGTGGATGCTGACGAGCCTCCAGAGAAGAGAAGCCGAGAAGAAGAGACCGTCGGTGAAGGTATGATTCTTCCTTTTTCTCTTTCCATTTCTTTTTCATGGGATTTTTCCATGTTATGATTTGCTTCTGTTTATGCTTTTCTTCTTTTCTTTTTTTTTTTTTAGCAGAGGAAGACTTGGTGATGCCTGAGGTTCCAACCGATGAGGTGGTGATGGATCCTGTTGAGGCACCTGAAGAAGAACCGAGGGACTCTGGAGTAAATCCAGAATCTCCAATTGGTATGACTTCTTTTGATCCCTTTTTTTTTTGTTTGTGACTCTGGCTTGCTAACACATTTTTTTGTTGCCAGCTGACTTGCCACAGGGTTCTGATGACTTTGAACCATCGATGGACGCAAATGTTGATGATGCTTTCGATGAGTTCATGGAGGAGGAAAGTGTCCCGCCAGTCGTCGAAGAAGGTATTTTGTAGTATAACTCTGATAATGATTTTCAAACAGGGTCATATTTCATACCTTTTTGTGTTTCCTTTGCAGGTTTTGAAGTGGCAGAGGAGGATCCGTCGCTTCCAGAGCAAGAGATGCCAGAGGTTGATCCAGAGGTAGAGATTCCTGGGACCAGCTCTGACAATTATTGAGGAGATTCCTCGCGCTGAGATTCCTTCCCGAGCAGGAGCAGCTTCAGCTGAAAGAGTTCTTTTGTTACTCTTTCAACAGATGATGACATGAGTAGCCGACCAACGGAGTTGGAGCGATATCCTCCGCTGGGGCCATCTCTTCTTTTTGCGAAGAAGGTGGTGGTGTGCGAGTTGTGAGCTCTTGGATTGAGACTCTCTTTTCTGGGCACTTGGAAGTTGGATTGGCATGAGTCCAGCATGTGCAGGAGATTCTCAGTGATGCTGAAGAGGCTGGTCTGGATGTCACAGGTGCCAGGGGCGATCGTTGATAGGATCATTGCACTGGGTGACAAGTGGTTTGAGACCTGTGAGTTTGGGCTGATGACCAGTTCTTCAAGGAGATGTTCCTGGATCCTGCTGATAAGGCTAAGTCTGACCTGGATGAGGCTACAGAAAGCAGGAAGGGTGCAGTCTGCCGAAAGAGGAATAGCGAGAGCTAACCATCATCGGGCTGACACATGACCTTAACATTCCTTGATAGGGAGGTCGATGAGGCCAGGAAACGTTCTTGAGCATCTGCAGGCACAAGTCGCTGCCAAGTGGACTGCCATAATAGAAGCTCGCGACATGGAGAGTGCCCTGATTCACCAGGTTGCAGAGGCCGAACGGGTTCTCAAAAGGAAGTCGTGATGAGGACTGAACCAATGGCCAGCTGCTCGAGGTAAGCTTCCTGGTGGTGAGAGAAGGGGTACACGCCCACTCCAGCATCTCATGGCAAGTTCTGAAGAAGCGGGCTTGGCATCTTTGACGGCTGAGGCTAAAAGCCTGCTTGGGGAGCTGAACTCTCTGGCTGGGAGACCATTTTTGATTGAGCTCCTGTATACAGAAAACCATCCTTCTCTTTTTTTTTTGGTACCACTTGTATTTTTTTTTGTGTACTTATTTTTTTGTAGTGCTTGTGAACACTTTTTTTTGTTTATCCCTACGCTCACTTTATTCTTTTTTGTGATAAAGTAATGCTAAATGGATGCTCTTTTTTTTTTTTGTTTATCCCTACGCTCACTTGAATCTTTTGTGAATAAAAGTAATTGCTAAATGGGATTTGATCAAAAGGTTGTCATTTGTGAAAATCTTTTGTCAAATCATCTGTTTTGGCATGAAAGCCAGGTTTTTGTTTTGTGGCATGGAAGCCAATTTTGGCATGAGAGCCAGCTTCTTGTGGCATTGATAGCGAGTTTTTTTTTTTTTTTTTTTTTTTTTTTGTGTGTGTGGCATCTATAGCCAATTTTGGTGGCATTAATAGCCGGTTTGTTTTGTGGCATCTATAGCCTGTTTTTGGTGGCATTGATAGCCAATTTTTTTTTTTTGCAAATCCAAGTTTTTTGTTGTGTGGCATTGATAGCCGGTTTTGTTCTTGGTGGCATTGCTAGCCGGTTTGTGGCATTATAGCCGGTTTGTGGCATTTATAGCCTGTTTTGATGGCATTTATAGCCGGTTTTGGTTTTTCAAAAAATGCAAGTATCGACTAAAAGTCGCTCTCCTGCTGAATGTTATTGCAAGTATCGATGGAATGTCGCCATCCCTTGCTCCTTCGGTGCGAGTATCGATGGAATGTCGCATCCTCGCGGATTTGGGTGCAAGTATCGATGGAATGTCGCATCCTGCTTTTCAAAATTTTGGTTTTGCGGGTACTGACTTGATGTGTTCCCCATGATTTTTGAAAATTTGTGGTTTTCTCGAACCTTTGGGTCATGGCTATCAACTGAAATGTTGCGTCTCCACAGTTTTTTAGGTTTTTTCGAACCTTTGACATTTGGGTTGTGGATATCAACTGAAATGTTGCGTTCCACGGCTTGGATTTTGCAAGTATCGACGAATGTCGCTTCCCTGCGATTTTGGAAGTGGTCGACCGTGGTTCGATTGCTTCCGATTTGTGCGAGTATCGATAAGCGTCGCTTCCTCGCGGTTTTTGAAAAAACCATTTTTTTTTGTTAAAGAACGAGTGTCATAGTTTTGACCTAAAACCATTTTGGCGGTAAAAAGGCAGGGTGGACAGGGTGAAATCCCTGAATCCGGATTTTGTTTCAAACCATGAATTTTGGGTTCAAGGGTTGGAAATTTGGTCAAGTTAGGGAAAGGTTCCTAACTGATATATATATATTTTTTTTGAACAATGAAACGATGAAAGTAACATTGTTTTAGATTTCTAGAAATTTCAATATTTGACATGAAAATTCTAAAAAAAAGGGTGGGTTTAGCGAGCGTGTAACATGGAAACCGGTTTTGGCCATACAGGCATTGCTCTTACCCAGTTGGGTAAGTCTTCAAGGTTAGTACCGCTTTAAAGAAACTTGCCATTGATGGCAGCATACATCTGTCACCCTTCCATGTTTAGGAGTGCGTATGCGCCGTTAGAGAAAACCTTGTCGATGACGTAGGGGTCCCTCCCATTTTGGCTCGAATTTGCCTTTGGACTTGTGAGCGAAGACCATTGGTCTTTTTACCGCAAGAACCAAGTCATTCTTTTTGTAGGCGCGTTGTCTGACCTTTTTATCGAAAGATCCTGCATACGTGCTTGGTAAAGTTCAATGCTTTGTTGAGCTTCGAGCCGTCTCTCATCGAGATTGTCCAGCTCATGGAGTCGCAATTTGACATTGCTTTCTTGAGTCATGTCATTTTGCAAGGATACCCTCAAGGAAGGAATTTGTACTTCCAAGGGCACAACAGCTTCGCATCCATAGACCAAGGAGAATGGTGTGCTATGGGTTGGTCCTCGAACGGTGGTTCGATAGGCCCACAAAGCTTCAGACATTTTGTCGCTCCAGTCTCTTTGTGACTAGAGACCATTTTTTTGAGGATTTTGCAGAGTGTCTTGTTGAAAGCTTCTGCTAACCCGTTTGCTGCCGGATTGTATGGAGTTGAAGGACAGCTTTGGATTTTGTATTTGTCGCAGAACCTGTAGAATCGATGATCCCGGAACTGTGGTCCGTTATCATGGACGAATCTTTTGGGTATGCCGAAACGACAAATGATGTTGGTGCGTAGGAACTGAAGGACTGATGAGGTCTTCATTTCGTTAAACGCAAATGCTTCTGACCACTTGGAGAAGTAATCCGTAGCGGCGAAGATGAAGCGATGACCTTTCGCTTGAAGGGGGAGAAATAGGACCTATGATGTCCATACCCCAAGGCTTCGAAAAGGCCATGAGATCGCTGTCGGATGTAGCCATTCTGGAGGCATGTGAATGTAATCTCCATGAACTTGGCATTGTTGGCAGCGCTTGGCAAATTGCATTGCGTCAGCTACCATGGTAGGCCAGTAATATCCTAACCTTTTTATCTGATCATAGAGCTTAGGTCCAGCCTGATGAGCTCCACAAAGACCAGCATGAACTTCTTTGAGTGTTTCTTCAGCCTCTTGTTGTGATAAGCAGCGTAGAAGTACTCCGTTGAAGGATTTCCTGTAAAGGATTTTTGAAGGAATATCCAAATGGAAGCTGGGGTTCGCCTTTGGATGCTTACCCGTTCTTTTGGATCTTCAGGTAGGATTCCGAACATAATGTAATCAATGAACGGATCCCTCCAGTCGCCAATTGAAGTTTGCAGGATTGAAATCCGACTTCCGACCACTTGGTGGCATTCAGCAACTGCTTGGTGTGTGTTAAGAGGAGGAAGGATTCTTCTTTCGCACACTGTGACTTGCATGTTTTCCCCTTCCTGGATTGCCATGGATGCGGCAAGTCCGGCTAGGGCATCTGCACGTATGTTTTCACCTCTACGAATGTGGGTGATGTGACAGATGTCAAACTTTTGCAGAAGTGACTGTGCCTTGTTGTAGTAGGGCAACAAATCTGGCTTCTGACTTCAAATTTCTGATTCATCTGGTTGACGATCAGTTGAGAGTCTCCAAAGACTTCCAGCATGGTGATACCGGATTCGATGGCGAGTTCCAATCCTAAGATCAGAGCTTGATATTCAGCTGCATTGTTTGTGCATGGTTCCAAGTAGCGAGAAAGCGTGTCGGAATCATGTATTTGTCGGGGCTAACAAAGAGGATGCCAACTCCCGAGATCAGCTGTCTTTTTTCATTTGTCCTGGTTGCACCGTCAAAGTACATGTCCCAGGAGGCACTTTGTGAGAAAGTCTCCACATTGTAGACTGGTTCGTCTGGGAGATCATCTCTGAGTGGAGAATCTTTAGGCAATGGATGCTCTGCGAGGAAGTCCGCTAGAGCTTGCCCTTTGATTGCTTTTTGTGGTACATACCTAATATCAAATTGTGACAGAAGGATGGACCATTTTGCCAGTCGAGCATTGAGAGAACCGGCCTTGTGACAAGGCCTTCAAGGAGGTTGACCCTCGAGACCAGGTAGACTGTGTTGGAAAGCAAGTAGTGACGCACCTTTGTACGCGAACATCACTGCAAGACATCTTTTTCAACTGGAGAAGTAGACGATGCTCTGCACCTACTAGCATCGGCTGAGGTAATATAGAGCAGCTTCTTTTCTTGATCATTTTCTTGCACAAGCAGAGCTCCCAGAGGTGATCAAGGGCTTCTTGTGTACAAGATGAATGGTTTCCAGTGGTAGGAGCAGCTAACACTGGAGGTTTTGTCAGGTATGACTTGATGTCTTGGAAAGCATCTTCACAGTCAGCATCCCAGACCAAGTTACACCCTTTTTTCATCAACCGGGAGAATGGACGGCATTTTCCCGAAAGATTGGAGATTAACCGTCTGATGTAGGCCAATCTCCCTTGAAGCCCTTTGAGTTCCTCTCAAGGTTCTTGGAGAGGGCATTTCTAGAATGGCTTTGACTTTTATGGGGTCAAGCTCTATTCCAGCTTTCCGAACTAAGAATCGAGGAACTTACCCGACGAGACGCCGAAGAAGCATTTCAATGGATTCATTCGCAGTTTGTGTTTGCGAAGCCGGAGGAAGACTTCTCGAAGGTTTTCGAGATGATCTTCTTTTCTTTTGCTTTTGACGGCGAGGTCATCAACCGTAACATTCAACCGTCTTGTGCTGATATCTTGGAATATTTTCATCATAGCCCTCTGATATGTGCGCACCAGCATTCTTCAAAACCGATCATGACAGTGTAGCAATACACGCCAAATGGGGTTCGAAAGGATGTATGTTTTTCATCCTCAGGATGCATCTTTATCTGATTGTAGCCAGAGAAACCATCCATGAATGTCATTCGCTCGAATCCACAGGTATTATCAATCATTACCTCTGGTATGGGGAGCGGAAATTCATCTTTTGGGCATGCGCCATTCAGGTCTCTATAGTCAATACAGACCCTGATCTGCCCATTTTTCTTTGTCACGGGGACAATGTTGGCCAACCATTCAGGATGTTGTTCCTCACGGATGAAGCCGACGCTTTTGAGTTTTTGAACTTCTTGTTCAATTTTATCCATCACATCTGGACGGAATCTTCTTTGGCCTTGCTTGACAGGCTTGATGTCTTCTTGAAGATTGAGTTTGTGAACTGCTATTTTGGGTCTAAGCCTGGCATTTCAGCATAAGACCATGCAAAGCAATCAACGAACTCACGAAGAAAAGCGATATACTCGGGTAACTCATCATCCTTATATTCTTGCTTATGAATACAGGACGTGGGTTATCTGGTGTTCCCAAGTCTATCTTTGAACAGGATCTTCTGTTGGAAGGTTCGAAGGTGGTTCCTCCACAATATTTTCGGAGGCTTCCAGCTCAACGAAACCTTCTGGGGTTTCAAGGGCATTTCCAGACCAAGGTTTTGTTCCTTTCCACGGGTCTTCTTGATCGGTAATTTTCCCAAGGCTTGCTATGAGATGATCCCAATCGCCTGTTGAAACCGAGTCGAAGTAGGCTACTTCTTTTGGAGATGAGGGTTCTTCTGGGTCAGAAGTCCACACGTCTTGCCATCGGACAACTC
>CM022944.1:73229282-73412780 GCA_012931725.1 Litsea cubeba | reverse complement strand
CTTCTTCCTTTCTGACATAGAAAGATCCTACGTCAGCTTCCTTCGTTGTTCCAGCAACTTCAACAAAGGAAAAGCCGATCTTCTTCCATAGATCGGATGCTTCTTCATCAAACTCCATGCTTGAAACCTTTCCAAATAAGGTACGCCTCAACTATCCTTATATAGTTCTGTGGCACAAGCTATTATGAAGAGAATGGGCTTATGACGCTCAAAACCCAGTCGTTTGGGAGAAGGACGCGGTATTCTCACACCATTGGGCCCGTCTTGACCAAAAAGCCAGCTGGAAGATTGGAGACTCTACGGCTATGTAGAAAAGTCTTCACACGGGTTAGGGTATGATCCTGACACCCCCTTGAGACAGTTGACACAAGCTTAAAAGTCAATATACTGACCAAGCCTCAACAATCTCAAGCCCATGAAGACATCGATCTCCCCGGATATCTCTTTGATGAGTCACCTGACAAAGATCCAGGAAGCTCATCCAATTGGCACGATTTCTCCGAAAATGAAGAGGAGTTGTCCGATGGCCAAGACGTGTGGACTTCTGACCCAGAGAACCCTCATCCCCAAAAGAAGTAGCCTACTTCGACTCGGTTTTCAACAGGCGATTGGGATCATCTCATAGCAAGCCTTGGGAAAATTACCGATCAAGAAGACCCGTGGAAAGGACAAAACCTTGGTCTGGAAATGCCCTTGAAACCCCAGAAGGTTTCGTTGAGCTGGAAGCCTCCGAAAATAATGTGGAGGAACCACCTTCGAACCTTCCAACAGAAGATCCTGTTCAAAAGATAGACTTGGAACACCAGATAACCCACTTCCTGTATTCATAAGCAAGAATATAAAGGATGATGAGTTACCCGAGTATATCGCTTTTCTTCGTGAGTTCGTTGATTGCTTTGCATGGTCTTATGCTAAATGCCAGGCTTAGACCCCAAAATAGCAGTTCACAAAACTCAATCTTCAAGAAGACATCAAGCCTGTCAAGCAAGGCCAAAGAAGATTCCGTCCAGATGTGATGGATAAAATTGAACAAGAAGTTCAAAAACTCAAAAGCGTCGGCTTCATCCGTGAGGAACAACATCCTGAATGGTTGGCCAACATTGTCCCCGTGACAAAGAAAAATGGGCAGATCAGGGTCTGTATTGACTATAGAGACCTGAATGGCGCATGCCCAAAAGATGAATTTCCGCTCCCCATACCAGAGGTAATGATTGATAATACCTGTGGATTCGAGCGAATGACATTCATGGATGGTTTCTCTGGCTACAATCAGATAAAGATGCATCCTGAGGATGAAAAACATACATCCTTTCGAACCCCATTTGGCGTGTACTGCTACACTGTCATGCCATTCGGTTTGAAGAATGCTGGTGCCACATATCAGAGGGCTATGATGAAAATATTCCAAGATATGCAGCACAAGACGGTTGAATGTTACGTTGATGACCTCGCCGTCAAAAGCAAAAGAAAAGAAGATCATCTCGAAAACCTCCGAGAAGTCTTCCTCCGGCTTCGCAAACACAAACTGCGAATGAATCCATTGAAATGCTTCTTCGGCGTTTCGTCGGGTAAGTTCCTCGGATTCTTAGTTCGGAAAGATGGAATAGAGCTTGACCCCATAAAAGTCAAAGCCATTCTAGAAATGCCCTCTCCAAGAACCTTGAGAGAACTCAAAGGGCTTCAAGGGAGATTAGCCTACATCAGACGGTTCATCTCCAATCTTTCGGGGAAATGCCGTCCATTCTCCCGGTTGATGAAAAAAGGTGTAAACTTTGTCTGGGATGCTGACTGTGAAGCTGCTTTCCAAGACATCAAGTCATACCTGACAAAACCTCCAGTGTTAGCTGCTCCTACCACTGGAAAACCATTCATCTTGTACACAAGAGCCCTTGATCACTCTCTGGGAGCTCTGCTTGCGCAAGAAAATGATCAAGAAAAGAAGCTGCTCTATATTACCTCAGCCGCATGCTAGTAGGTGCAGAGCATCGCTACTCTCTAGTCGAAAAAGAATGTCTTGCAGTGATGTTCGCCGTACAAAAGCTGCGTCACTACTTGCTTTCCAACACAGTCTACCTGGTCTCGAGGGTCAACCTCTTGAAGGTCCTTGTCACAAAGGCAGGTTCTCTCAATGCTCGACTGGCAAAATGGTCCATCCTTCTGTCACAATTTGATATTAGGTATGTACCACAAAAAGCAATCAAAGGGCAAGCTCTAGCGGACTTCCTCGCAGAGCATCCATTGCCTAAAGATTCTCCACTCAGAGATGATCTCCCAGACGAACCAGTCTACAATGTGGAGACTTTCTCACAAAGTGCCTCCTGGGACATGTACTTTGACGGTGCAACCAGGACAAATGAAAAAAGACAGCTGATCTCGGGAGTTGGCATCCTCTTTGTTAGCCCCGACAAATACATGATTCCACACGCTTTCTCGCTACTGGAACCATGCACAAACAATGCAGCTGAATATCAAGCTCTGATCTTAGGATTGGAACTCGCCATCGAATCCGGTATCACCATGCTGGAAGTCTTTGGAGACTCTCAACTGATCGTCAACCAGATGAATCAGAAATTTGAAGTCAGAAAGCCAGATTTGCTGCCCTACTACAACAAGGCACAATCACTTCTGCAAAAGTTTGACATCTGTCACATCACCCACATTCGTAGAGGTGAAAACATACGTGCAGATGCCCTAGCCGGACTTGCCGCATCCATGGCAATCCAGGAAGGGGAAAACATGCAAGTCACAGTGTGCGAAAGAAGAATCCTTCCTCCTCTTAACACACACCAAGCAGTTGCTGAATGCCACCAAGTGGTCGGAAGTCGGATTTCAATCCTTCAAACTTCAATCGGCGACTGGAGGGATCCGTTCATTGATTACATTATGTTCGGAATCCTACCTGAAGATCCAAAAGAACGGGTAAGCATCCAAAGGCGAACCCCAAGCTTCCATTTGGATATTCCTTCAAAAATCCTTTACAGGAAATCCTTCAACGGAGTACTTCTACGCTGCTTGTCACAACAAGAGGCTGAAGAAACACTCAAAGAAGTTCATGCTGGTCTTTGTGGAGCTCATCAGGCTGGACCTAAGCTCTATGATCAGATAAAAAGGTTAGGATATTACTGGCCTACCATGGTAGCTGACGCAATGCAATTTGCTAAGCGCTGCCAACAATGCCAAGTTCATGGAGATTACATTCACATGCCTCCAGAATGGCTGCATCCTACAGCGATCTCATGGCCTTTCGAAGCCTGGGGTATGGACATCATAGGTCCTATTTCTCCCCCTTCAAGCAAAGGTCATCGCTTCATCTTCGCCGCTACGGATTATTTCTCCAAGTGGTCAGAAGCATTTGCGTTTAACGAAATGAAGACCTCATCAGTCCTTCAGTTCCTGCGCACCAACATCATTTGTCGTTTCGGCATACCCAAAAGATTCGTCCATGATAACGGACCACAGTTCCGGGATCATCGATTCTACAGGTTCTGCGACAAATACAAAATCCAAAGCTGTCCTTCGACTCCATACAATCCGGCAGCAAACGGGTTAGCAGAAGCTTTCAACAAGACACTCTGCAAAATCCTCAAAAAAATGGTCTCTAATCACAAAAGAGACTGGAGCGACAAAATGTCTGAAGCTTTGTGGGCCTATCGAACCACTGTTCGAGGACCAACCCATAGCACACCATTCTCCTTGGTCTATGGATGCGAAGCTGTCGTGCCCTTGGAAGTACAAATTCCTTCCTTGAGGGTATCCTTGCAAAATGACATGACTCAAGAAAGCAATGTCAAATTGCGACTCCATGAGCTGGACAATCTCGATGAGAGACGGCTCGAAGCTCAACAAAGCATTGAACTTTACCAAGCACGCATGGCGGGATCTTTCGATAAAAAGGTCAGGCAACGCGCCTACAAAAAGAATGACTTGGTTCTTGCGGTAAAAAGACCAATGGTCTTCGCTCACAAGTCCAAAGGCAAATTTGAGCCAAAATGGGAGGGACCCTACGTCATCGACAAGGTTTTCTCTAACGGCGCATACGCACTCCTAAACATGGAAGGTGACAGATGTATGCTGCCCATCAATGGCAAGTTCTTAAAGCGGTACTACCCTTGAAGACTTACCCAACTGGGTAAGAGCAATGCCTGTACGGCCAAAACCGGTTTCCAGGTACACGCTCGCCAAACCCACCCTTTTTTAGAATTTTCATATCAAATGTTGAAATTTCTAGAAATCTAAAACAATGCTTACTTTCATCGTTTCATTGTTCAACAAAAATCCAAGTTTAGGAACCTTTCCCTAACTTGACCAAAATTTTCAAACCCTTGAACCCAAAATTCATAGTTTGAAACAAAATCCGGATTCAGGGATTTCCACCCTAGTCCACCCTGCCTTTTACCGCCAAAATGGTTTTAGGTCAAAACTTATGACCCTCGTGTCTTTAAACAAAAAAAAAATGGTTTTTCAAAAACCCGCGAGGAAGCGACACTTAGTCGATACTCGCACAAATCGGAAGCAAGCGAACCACGTTCGACACTTCCAAAATCGCAGGGAATCGACATTTCGTCGATACTTGCAAAATCAAAAACTGTGGAGACGCAACATTTCAGTTGATATCCACAACCCAAATTTCAGAGGTTCGAAAAAACCTAAAAAACCATGGAGACGCAACATTTCAGTTGATATCCATAACCCAAAGGTTCGAGAAAACCACAAATTTCAAAAAATCGTGGGGAAACGACATCAAGTCAGTACCCGCAAAACCAAAATTTTTGAAAAGCAAGGATGCGACATTCCATCGATACTTGCACCCAAATCCGCGAGGATGCGACATTCCATCGATACTCGCAATCGAATGAGCAAGGATGCGACATTCCATCGATACTTGCAAGAACATTCAGCAGGGAGGCGACTTTTAGTCGATACTTGCATTTTTTGAAAACCAAACCGGCTATAAATGCCATCAAAACAGGCTATAATGCCACAAACCGGCTATCAATGCCACCAAACAAAACCGGCTATCAATGCCACAACAAAAAAAAAAAACTTGGATTTCAAAAAAGGCTATCAATGCCACCAAAACAAAACAGGCTATCAATGCCACCAAAAACCGGCTATAGATGCCACAAAACAAACCGGCTATCAATGCCACCAAAAACTGGCTATAGATGCCACGAACAAAAAAAAACAGGCTATCAATGCCACAAGAAAAGCTGGCTCTCATGCCAAAATTGGCTTCCATGCCACAAACAAAAACCTGGCTTTCATGCCAAAACAATCATTTGACAAAAGATTTTCACAAAATGACAACCTTTTGATCAAATCCCATTTAGCAATTACTTTTATCACAAAAAGATTAAAGTGAGCGTAGGGATAACAAAAAAAAAGAAAGTGTTCACAAGCACTACAAAGAGTACCAAAAAAAATACATGTGGTACCAAAAAAAAAAAAGAAAGTGTTCACAAGCACTACAAAAAAAAAGAGAGTACCAAAAAAAATACATGTGGTACCAAAAAAAAAAAGAAGAGAATGTTCACAAGCACTGCAAAAAAAAAAAGAGAGAAGGATGGTTTCTGTATACAGGAGCTCAATCAAAAATGGTCTCCAGCCAAGAGTTCAGCTCCCCAAGCAGACTTTTAGCTTCAGCTGTCAAGGATTCCAAGGCACGCTTCTTCAGGAACTTGCCATGAGATGCTGGAGTGGGCTGTACCCCTTCTCTCACACCAGGAAGCTTACCTCGAGCAGCTTGCCATTGTTTATCCTCATCAGACTTCCTTTTGAGAACCCGTTCGGCATCTGCAACCTGGTGAATCAGGACACTCTCCCTGTCGCGAGCTTCTATTATGGCAGTCCACTTGGCAGCGACTTGTGCCTGCAGAAGCTCAAGACGTTTCCTGGCCTCATCGACCTCCCTATCAAGGATGTTAAGGTCATGTGTCAGCTCGATGATGGTTACCTCTTCTCTATTCCTCCTTCGGACTGCCACCTTCCTGCTTTCTGTAGCCTCATCTAGGTCAGACTTAGCCTTATCAGCAGGGTCCAGGAACATCTCCTTGAAGAACTGGTCATCAGCCAAACTCACGGTCTCAAACCACTTGTCACCCAGTGCAATGATCCTATCAACGATCGCCCTGGCACCTGTGACATCCAGACCAGCCTCTTCAGCATCACTGAGAATCTCCTGCACATGCTGGATCATGCCAAATCCGACTTCCAAGTGCCCAGAAAGGAGAGTCTCAATCCAAGAGTGCACAACTCGCACCACCACCTTCTTCGCAAAAAGAAGAGATGGCCCAGCTGAGGATTCGCCCAACTCCGTTGGTCGGCTACTCATGTCATCATCTGTTGAAAGAGTAACAAAAGAACTCTTTCCAGCTGAAGCTGCTCCTGCTCGGGAAGGAATCTCAGCGCGAGGAATCTCCTCAATACTGTCAGAGCTGGTCCCGGGAATCTCTACCTCTGGATCAACCTCTGGCATCTCTTGCTCTGGAAGCAACGGATCCTCCTCTGCCACTTCAAAACCTGCAAAGGAAACACAAAAGGTATGAATATGACCCTGTTTGAAAATCATTATCAGAGTTATAACTACAAAATACCTTCTTCGACGACTGGCGGAACACTTTCTTCCCCCATGAACTCATCGAAAGCATCATCAACATTTGCGTCCATCGATGGTTCAAAGTCATCAGAACCCTGTGGCAAGTCAGCTGGCAACAAAAAATGTGTTAGCAAGCCAAGTCACAAACAAAAAAAAAAAAAAAAAAAAAAAAAAAAGAGCAAAAGAAGTCGTACCAATTGGAGATTCTGGATCTACTCCAGAGTCCCTCGGTTCTTCTTCAGGTGCCTCAACAGGATCCATCACCACCTCATCGGTTGGGACCTCAGGCATCACCAAGTCTTCCTCTGCTAAAAAAAAAAAAGAGAAGAAAAGCAGAAACAAGAAGCAAATCATAACATGGAAAAATCCCATGAAAAGAAATGGAAAGAGAAAAAGGAAGAATCATACCTTCACCGACGGTCTCTTCTTCTCGGCTTCTCTTCTCCGGAGGCTCGTCAGCATCCACTGGCACATCCTCATTAATAGTAAGAGGAACTTCCAAGTTAGGAGGGTCCTCATGTTGCCCCTTGCTACTATGATGACTCCTCCTCCTCTTACTTCTGCGGGCTCGCTTCTTAGAGGAACCTACCCCGCTGTCAGAGTCAGGTTTCCCACTTGACTCATCACTGGATGGTCTGCTCTTGCCAGTAGACTCCACGGAAGCTTGCCTCTGTGCCGCCTGCATCCAAGCGCCAAGTTCAGCTTCCTCCTGTTCTAGCTGCTCCAAAGCCTCGTCAGGTATTTCTCGAACAGCTTCAGAACCGATGACGCCCTGGTCACCGAGAAAGCCTATCTTGTGCTTCTCTCCAGAAAGGAAGGCCCAAACTTCCTCTCGCCGGATGCCATCCGACTTTCCAAGGCCCTTTCCAGATACCAGCTTCACATCAAGCTCCTTCCTGGAAAGTCCCCGATATGCCGAGAAGCTCTCCGCGAACCACTTCGCAAAGCCGGCAGTCCGGGAAGTCAGTAACACAGGATAAGAAATCATGGCTGTAGTGTCTTCAGCACTATAAAAAGCCCATGCATTTCTCCCGTCCTGTAAGCCTCCAAAGCGCTTCACCATGCTTGAAGGCGCTCCAACAACGCCTTGAGAAAAGCCAAGCTGCAAAGCAAAGCGAGAGGGTACATACGGCTGGATATCGACGAAAAGATGTCTGCGGTACACCATCGTGCCGACACGTATGCTGAAAAGCCACTCTCTCTCTGCATTTGTCAAGGAATAATGTCTTCCCGACCCCGCCCTGGTAGAGTCTCGGGAGGCACCAAAATCAAAAGCCTTCTTCCGCAACTCCGGAGAAAGCTTTACTGAAGATTGCCCCATCTCGACGTCCCTGAACCGTCGGATCCTCATGCGGGCAAACAAAAGTGATTCGGACACGGCTTTGCCCTTAGCCAGTCGAATCATCAGAGGATCATCATCCTGTGCAGCACCCAGCCGATGGAAGCCAGGACAGTGGTATACATACCACGAATAGAAGATATGGGCTGAAAATACCCTATTCATGGGAAGCCCAAGCCGAACCAGAAAAGCAGCAGCCTGCAGTTCGGTACACAGGTAGGAGTAAAGAGCAGGCACCAAAGCAAGCTGCTCTCCAAACGCCATCTGACAAGCCGGGAAAAATACAATGCGGCCTGATGTGCGTTCCATCTCCTCCAGCAAAAATAGCCTCACCAAGCCAATAAGTGAGGTACACAGCGAGATCTCTCCTCAGTGCAATGTCAGGACATATGGCGTTTGTACTTGCACAGAAATCTCTCAACTCTTCTTGCATGGCCAAAATCTTCTTTGAACTTGGATCCTGAGCTCCAGCTTCCTGGGTCATGCTATCAGAAGGCTCCCTACTATCAAAAAAGTTGGGGAATGAAGAGCAAAAACTCTTCCAACTGCTGGATCTAACTTTCGAACCCCCCTTCTCCTTCAAAAAATCATAGAAGGCGACGAGCTGAAAGTATAGAAGCCTGAACTCCTCAGACTGCCCCTCGAGGACGCTGTCAATCGGCATAAACTCCTCATAGAGTTTGCCGAGGATGGGCAATCCGGTAATGGCGCTCAACTCCTTCAAAGAAAAACCAATCTCACCATTCGTCACAACGAAGGTATTGGTTTGAGGGAGGAACGACTCCAGCATAGCCATGAAGGCCTCGTCGGAAAAGATCACGGTCTCCCCAAAAGCGCGGACCGCATCAAAAATCCCGGCTTCCTTCAAAACGGCGCCACCAATCAGCAGGACGCGATCAGTCCACGACTTCCACTCGGAGTCAGCATTGAAACGACCTCGAAGTCGAAAAGGCTTGATCCAATTGCTGCCGTCACCGCTGAAAATACCAAGGCCCACCGGTCTCAAATCGACCGACGGATAATCAGAGCCCTGGTAGCCGCTGGATGGCATCAACAGGTCCATGTCAACAGGCGACCTCTCCGTATATCCAGGAGAACCGCCAACAAAAACCCCGGTCTTGATTACATTTGTCCTTCTCACCCAGCTTGGAGGATCTTCCCTCTTGGGGCACGTGGGGGCAAGGCTCAGAATCGAGACGGTGCGATCAAACATCGACCGGGTAGTAACAGTCTTCTTCTCACCATCTGCTGTGAAGGAAAACTGAAAAGATCTCCTCTGGTATGTAATGTCGTCAGGGACCGCATCACCAAAGAAGAAGGTAGGCTTGGGCAAATGCTCTGATCTTCCATCAGCCATGGACGACTGCTTACCATGATCTTATAAAATTCCTCTCCCTTGAGAGTGATCAGTCGCTGCCTCATCTCATCTCTGTTGAGGGAGTCGCACTCTTCCAGGTTTCTTTCAACATACTGGACCTTCTCGAAAGCCTGCTGAACGGCCGGATTAGAGGATCTAGAAGACCGACGAGGTACGCTTGTAGCAGGCTCTTTACCCTTGTTCGCTCTGGAGGAACCACCTAAAAAGGATGGAAAAGAAAAAGATCAAACATCAAAATGACAGAATCTCGCTAAAAAAAAAATTCTGGCGAAATTTTGACATGATGACGGGGCAATTCCGAAGAAAAGGAACTATCCCGAAAGAAATAGAAAGCTTGAAGATGGGCTCAACATCGCTGCGAGCTCCGAAACTCCAAACTTTCGAAACCTAAAAGTCTCCGCAAAATCAGGAAGGGCTCAACATCACTGCGAGCTCCAAGTTCCCAAATTTGCAAACACTTTCAGGTATGCAATCACATCATGCTACAAATTTAATTTACAAATTAAAGGCATGCATGAACATCTAGATTTGCGAAAAAATGCATTATCTATGATGAGAAAAAAAAAAAAAGAAACTTTCTCTAAAAAAAAAAAGAGGGGAAAGAAAACAAAAAAAAAAAGAAAGAAAAGAAACTCTCTCAAAAAAAAAAGGGAGGAAAAAAAAAAAAAAAAAAAGAAAAAAAAAAAAAAAAAAAAAAAAAAAAAAAAAGAGGACTGGCCCACAGGCCGTGGCCCACAGGCCACGTGGCCGTACGGCCAGATCCGTACGGATCTGTCCGTACGGCCCACATAAAAAAAAAAAAAAAAAAAAAACAAACATAAAAAAAAAAAAGAAAGAAAAGAAAGCAAAAAAAAAAACGTGTGAAAAAAAAAAAGAAGAAGAAGGCAAACACGTGAACAAGAAAAAAAAAAAGAGAAGAAAAGAAAGAAACAAAAAAAAAAGAGAGAAGAACTTTTTTTTTCCTACAATGGAATTTTCTTGAAAAAGAAGAACTTACTTGAAGCCATTGATGGAGAAGAAGAAGAAAACTCTTGAAGATCTTGAAGAAGAAAAGCTCTTGGTCTTGAAGCCCTCTTGAGATTATTGCAAAAGAAAGTAATAAGAGCAAGAGATCCAACCTTCTCCTTGCTTTTATAGAGGAGAGCAAACCAAAGAAGGAAAGAAGAAAGAGGTAAGTGTTACTAATTAGTAACCTTACCAAAAGAAAGAAATTAGAAAGATTCTTTCCAAAAGAGAGATATCTTGAGAGATTTTCTCCCAAAAATCAATCTATGACGGATTCTTTCCCAAAAGAAAGATATCTTGAGATATCCTATCCCAAAATAAAGGGATCTTGAGAGATTTTCTCCTAAAATCAATCTATGACGGATTCTTTCCCAAAAGAAAGATATCTTGAGATATTCTATCCCAAAAATAAAGGGATCATGAGAGATTCTCTCCAAGAAAAGATATTCTTAGATATTCTCTATCCAAATGAGATATTTTGGATATTCTTTACAAAAATGATACCATATGAGATCTAAGCCATTTCAAAAGCTTAAGGTCCCATGGGTTAGCCCATATGAGCCAGGTTTGACCACCTAGGCACAAAAAAAAAAAAAAAAAAAAAAAAAAAAAAAAAAAAAAATTTGGGCTTTTAATCAAAGAGAAATCCCTCTTACCAAGAGCATACAAAAATGGTTCCATGCCTCTTTTGAGTTGATTGGACCATACAAAAGAAATTCCAAGCCCCATGAGCTTCCAAAAATCAAACCATCAAACCTCATCTACTAAATTGAGCCAAAATCTTGAAATTGACATTTCACAAAAATCAAACCAAAACCTGGTCCCCTAACCTGCCACATACAGCCTGTTAGGTCACAAGACCAAAACCAAAAACCAAAACCTGATCCCCTAACTTGCCACATACAGCCTGTTAGGTCACAAGATCAAGACCAAAATCGATCCCCCAACATTCCACATACAGCTTGTTGGGTCACACGATCAAAACCAAACCTGACCCCCTAACCTGCCATATATAGCCTGTTAGGTCACAAGGTCAAAACCCAAATCCACATCCCTGATGTCATCTTCAAAACTTTGCCTCGAGATAGTACGTGATCCCTTTCACTACCATAAAATTCCCCTGGAAGTTCAAAAGGCTACAAATACCAAAAAGAAAGATTGCTCAAAGACTCTTGGTCAAGTCACAGGCTCTCCTTCAAAAAATCTCTTCGAGGCACATCGACTACAAAAGTTAAGCAACTCGCCGCTGTACCTCGAGGGGGCATTTGTTGACACAAAAAATGTCACTTTGCCTTTTCAAGATCCAAAGAGCTACATGAAGTCGCAACCTGCCATAAATAGGCAATGCTGCTTCCAAAAATAAAATCTTGTCAGAATCAAACAAAAACTGCAAGATTCTTCCAGACAGCCAAAAGAGGAGTACACAAGAAGTTTCAAGCCATTTCAAGATCATTTGGCCTAACTTCGCTTCTCCGACAGCCAAATCAAGCCTCTCGGCGGTAAAGCTCTCCGGGACCATGATTTCCAAGACAGAACCTATGGATCATCTTAAAATGACTCCAATAGGTTCCCTGTCAAATTTCAAGTCAATCGGACATCGGTTGACCGCACATCAAACCGCGACATCTTCATCGCGACAAAAAGCAAGTCTGCAGGTGATAGGACCCCAAACGGCTTCAAAACTCAAACAAAAGCCTATGGTTGGTCTTATTTATTGCTCAGCAGGCTTCACACCAAATTTCAGGTCATTCTGACATCGTTTGACCCAGTTTCAGCTTCTGACGGGAAATCGGCAACTCTGCGCGACAAAGTCTTCGGCTTTCTCAGGAAATTGGAAACTTTGCAAAATAAAATGCAAGGATTCTCATCAGGTTTCCTACAAAGAAATCAGGCCAATAAATGATCAAAATGTCAAAGAAAAGTACAGAAGAAAAAAGAATCAAAAAAGAGCAAAAACGGACGCAAAACGGGACCAAAAGGGGGAAAACCCCCCCAGGGTCGCAGACCCCTGCGACCCTGGGCCAGGGTCGCCGGCGACCATGGACCCCGGGGTCGCCGGGAAAGCCCCGGAAACCCCGGTTTTCGCCGTTTTTTTCGCGATTCGAGGAGCCCAGCCTCTGGTACTTTCCAAAATTCATGCTTTTGAGACACCAAGTCCTCTGATATCCGTCCAAAACACGGGTAAATCATCAAGAGTATCAAAGACAGTATTGATCGCCACCCGGTCAACCAAAAAAAGTGTGCTTTCCACCCGACCGATCGAGAAATCGACAGGACAGATGGCACCGACCCGCTGTTGGCAACAAACACCTGAAATTACATGGTCATCTGATGTCGATCTACATGAAGATCCATCGATAATCATCGACAGAAGAATTCCAAAAGACGTGGCACGGCCCGCGACTCTTCAGCTGCTCGGCGACCACTTAATGCGATTAATTGACTAGCTTTATTACAGTCATTAATCCATTTCTTTGGACGGCCCAATCAGAAGCAAGCATTCGGGAGTTACAAGTCAAGAGATTCATGGCATTTAACCCATGAAACTCCTCCCATCATGGCGATTAAAGGCGATTAAATGCCCTCAATCTCCTCCGGCCAATCAGAAGCCAAGAAAAAGGAGTTACAAAATAAACAATTCAATTTTTGTAACTCCTCCCATTATGTGGCTTAATGACATTAAAAGCCCATAAACTCTCCTAAATGGCTACCAAGAGCCTATAAATAGGAGAGCACTCCAAAGGAATCCAGATCGGAAAAAAGAGACAGACACACAGACAGAGAGAAGCACAGAAATCCAGAGAAAGGAAAAAGAGAGAAAACTCTGCGGAAGTTCTACACCAGCCACCGCAACAAGGTGACAAAAGTCCCTTGGGGGGTACCCCCCCCCCCAAGGTCCTTGCCTTCTCCTCCTGCCTCCAATGGCTTAGATGTGGCTTTTCAGCCCGTCTACTCGGTTTTTTATTGGACATAGGACCTTCCTTTGGTCTTTGTCTTCTAAAAACCCGAGGTTATAGCCAAGCCAAGTGAATCAAATAGCATCCTCTGTTCTCATCTGCATGGATGATGGCGAAGCCCACATATGGCTTGCGACCGTCAATCTAAACGAGTCCTCCACAATCTCCTGAGAAGTTAGATCCTCCTTTTCTTGCTTTTCATTGTAGTTTGTATTTTTTCAAAAGAGACAAAAATCACAATTCTTGTCTTTCATTGTTGATAAGGATTGTAAATCGGCTATAAACGCCAAAATCGGCTATAAACGCCAAAATCGGCTATAAACGCCAAAAATCGGCTATAAACGCCAAAATCGGCTATAAATGCCAAAAAAATCGCCTTTCACGGCAAATCAAGAAAATGTCTCTTTTCTTAAATATATGTGCAATGGAAAACTTGAAAGAAGTTGATTTCCTTTTTACTTGCGAAGGTTGATCTCCGGATCACCACTTGAAAATTCCAAGTAAAAATAGAAAATCTGGCACACCCAAAAAAAAAAAAGAAATGTTGATGCACGCCCCTGCCCCCCGGTTGCGAAAGGGTCGGACCCGACGGACTCCCACGTCCGCCGACCTCGGTAGGAACCCAAGCAGGAGCGCGGTCCATCAGGAGTCGACGAGGATCCTCTTTACGGTGAAGTCCCTCAGCTTCATGGTGAGGAGCAGGGGGTCGTTGTGAGGGACCTGGACTCCCTCTAGATCTCGATCCGAGAACGAGATGGCTGGTCTGTCGCGGCGGGCTTTCTTGGACGCCGGGGCGAGGTCGGCTTTCATTACCTCTTTCTCGTGCGAAGCCCGCCTGGCTTCGGCGCGGGTTTGAGAGCTTCCCCGGGACGAGGAAGCGGGAGCCGAGGACGCCAGATGGATCACGTTGATGATTTTCTCTGAGTCCTCGCTGTCTGGAGCCGGGGCCGTGCTCTGGTGAACCCGGCCCTCGCTGCCGCCGGCATCACCCTCCTTGATGAACTCTGGGATGTGGCCCTCTTTGGCCAGCTTCTCCAAATACCACTGCAAAGTCCTGCATTCTTCAGTCCTGTGCCCGTTGCCCTTATGGAAGGAGCAGTAGAGCTTGCTTCGGGCTCCTTCGGTGGGTTCACTCTTCAAGGGCGGAGGGTACTTGAAGAACGGCTTGGATTTGATCTTGGCCAGGATGCGGTAGATCGGCTCCTTGAAGACGACGTTGACGCTCTAACTGGCGCTGGAGGGAGGTCTGGGCTTCCAATTGCCCCCAGACCTGGACGACGAAGGCTTCGTCGAACTGGAGGCCCAGTCCCGCCTGGGCTCCTGCTTCTGAGAGGGCCTCCCGCCTTTCTGCCGAGGCTGGCTATTCTTCTGTTCGGGCTCTGGATGCCCGTCCTGATCCTTAGCTCGGATCTCGTCTTCCTCCCGGGCGATAAAGCGCTTCACCCGGGACATCAACTCTGACATGGATTCTGGGGTGTCCCCGGCCAAGTCCTTCCGCAAGTCGCTGCCGGGGATCAGGGCATGCTGGAAGGCGTAGATGGCTATCGCCTCTCTTGCGCCCTCGATCTGGCTGTAGATCGCCCAGAATCGGTGGGTGAACTTGGCGAGAGTTTCACCCTGCTTCATTCTGAGGGCGATGAGGTCCCCTTCCTTCTTGGGGACGACGGTGTAGGCCTGGAATTTCTTCAGGAAGGAGAGCTGGAGCTCCTTCCAACTGGAAACCGATTGCTCCGGGAGGGAGCAGAACCACTTCAGGGGGAGGTCACCCAAACTGGAGGAGAAGATTTTGCAGTTTAGGTGACCCTCGTTTCCCCAGATGGACATCTTCTGGGAGAAGTGTCGGAGATGTGCAGATGGATCGGACAGTCCGTCGTAGGGGACGAACCGCGGGACGGAGAACTTCTTGGGCAAGGGGGTGTGCTCGATCTCTTTCGTGAAGGGAGAGCCCCCGAGATCAGTGTGACCACAGAGCTGCTTCTGGTCCCGCATGTCCAAGTTGTGCTGGAGAGCCAATCTGACACGTTTGTCAAATCGCTCTTGCTCGTCGTCCTTCTCTGGAGTCTGAGCTCGGAGCTTCCGCTTGGGATGGCTCGGGCTACGATGGCTATGAGTTCGGCCATCGCGGCTATGGTGACTTCGGCTGTTGCTTGAGCCTTCGTCACGGATCTGGCTCCGTTTCTGGTCCAGATGATGTCTGAGGACTTCGCGAGGAGGCTGGGCTGCCCTGCTGGGAGCGTCCTTCTTTTTCCCTTGAGGCTCAGAGACCTCCCTCAAGGAGGCAGTTTGCACTGCCCTCAGCTGCTGCTGGAGCTCACGAATCATCTGTTCTTGCTTCTGGAGTTGCTTCTGGAGGAGGGCAGCTTCGGGAACCTCTCCAGGGGGTTGAGCGTGGCGCGTTTCTCCTACGGCCACGGCTTTGTCCTTCCGGGGACGCTGATGCTGACGCTCATCGCGTCTGGGTGGCGGGACTTCGTCTGCTGAGAGCGAGGCCTCGACTCCCTCTTGGAAAGGGATCTCGACAAAGAGTTGGGAGCCCAGGCGGCCCTCGCCTGCAGTCGTGCCATGCACCGTGCGGGAGCGTCCTTGAGGAGGGACGTCCGTTGGCGGTGGTGGCAGCTCGAGCGCTGCTCTTGAGGATTCTACGCCCTTCTTAGCTTTCGGAGGCATGACTTCTGGGAGATCTGAGGTTCAAAAGGTTGTTTGGAAAGATTTGGAGAAGGTTGGAAAGGTTTTGAGAGGTTGGGATATTACTTTCCCACAGACGGCGCCAATTGTAGGTGCAGAAAATAATGACCCACAATAAGAGGGTGCCTCACAGGACTTATCCGAGAAGATGGTGTTGACTGGGAATGACTGGATGCCGTCCGGAAGCCTGAAAGGGAATAGCAAACGGTCAGAGGACCCTGGCCTGGGCGGCGCAAGGCTCTCCGATGCCAAAGTCAGTATGGGAACTGGAACAATGGAAGGAGAGGAAGAAGAGAGACAGAGTAATGGCTCTGTGTGTGAAAAATGGCGTACCTTTGATGGTGGTATGAACCTCTATTTATAGAGTGTGGAACGTATCTTTTTGGGAGATATTTTGGTGTGGGTCCCGCGATTTGACTTAGAAGTCATGATCAGCCCACATTGCATTAATTGTGGTCCAATCCAGCCCACTATGCATTAAATGCCCGTTGGGTCAGCCCACATCGCATTTAATGCACATCTTGTTGGGCCAGATCCTGTTGGGCGCCTTTGGCGGTAGGAGTACCAGCGGATCTGCCCTCGGGCCCTGCCCTGATGTGGCTTCAGCCGCTGGATGGGACTCTGTCAGGGATCTGGCGAAGATCGTGGGCGGCTGGATGTCGCGTCTGTCCCACCAGCTCGTGCCCCTGTTCCTCCACGTGCCTGATGACGTGGGGGGAAGAGGGGCGCAAGTGAAGGTTCTATCTTGCTTCGGCTTCTGTCACGGCCTCTTCAGCCGGGGTGGAGTTTGCGGCCGGGATGATACCCGGGGTGGCCCAGCCGAGGTGGAGCTCCTTGCCGAGGTGACGCCCGAGGTGGGCCAGTTCGGCGATAAGGGCCCGGAGATGCTTGACTTCGGCCGAGGCCCTCGTCCTGGTAGCCGGGGTGAGTCTGGTGCCACGTGGATGGCACGAGGATGGCACGTGAGAATGCTTAACCTCATCTGATGGCTGCGATTAACTTAATCCTGTGGTTCTGGAAATCACCCCACACAGCGGGCCCCGAACGAAAACGACGAAGAAGACAAAAATGATCAGCGAAATTTCTACTTTCCAAAAAGTATATTTTCCCCAATTTCTGGAATTTTTGAAATTCATGGACAGATTTAGTGAAAATGTCATTTTTGCCCATTTTCCTCGAAAAACGTGATTTCTGAGTATCAAATCAAAATGATCAAAACATGAAAGTTGTTAAACTTCATCAAATGAGTCAAAATACGTCAAATCCAGAATTTTTAGAAATCAAAAGTAATTTCTCATAAAAATACAAATCATGTGGACCGGGTCAAACCAAAGTCAACGGTCTACCAAATCTCAAAGACTAAGGAAAAATCTAGTCAAACTCAAAAACAAGATCAAACTAAATCAAAGCTCACTTAAAAAAGCTAAACCCCGATTAAAACAATGCTAAACAAAAGGACTGGGGTCGGGATCTTACATCCTCCCCCCCTTAGAATCCATTTGGTCCTCCAAATGGCTTAAACCAAATCAAAATCAAAAACCCAAAAGGACAAAAGAAAACACTGACACGCTATGCTAGACCTCGGCAACTGAGAGACTCTCTGACCAACTGGTGTGCAACAATTCTTCTAAGCATCCTTGGTGTCATCTGTCATTCCTGCACTAAATCAACTCTTTTATTTATCTCATTAGTCACTGTCGGTCCAAGAACTGCAAATTCTGTCTCTTTCTACCACTTGGAATTCTGTGCCTTAAATCCTACAAAGCTGTACACGGTGCTCTTGATGCTTGAACAAAGATGTGATCGTAGACATGTTTTCTCTGAAATATCTCCCTCTTCAAAAATTCCTGGAATTCCAAATACCTACTTACACTGTACCATTCAGACTCCGGCTTCTAAGAATACCGTCAATCCTTCTTCATTCCGAAATCACAACTCTAAATTCTAATCTTTCTGTGATGCACTCTGAAATCTTGCCCACATCTGATTCTATCTACTTGCTGCTCTTGATCTCTTAGATACGGTGTTATCAACAAAATAGACCTGCCTAGCTGGCATCAATCCCTGAAGAACTGAAACTTTCAATCCAAGTCTTGTATGATGTCTGCTCTCTCATAGATCCAACTTTGTTTCCAACTGAACCAATACACGTCCTGACATCCATCCACCCTTCAATCCATACACCTCCAAACTCCAACCATAGGCTAATACAACTCATTCCATTCAATGCAAAACAACCCTTAAAATCTTAAACATAGGGACTAAAATGATTACTTAGCTAAATCTCATCATTTTAAAACGTAGTAGAAGCTGAACTTCCAAATTATCAAATAAAACTTAATAAAGAAAGTTTATCAAAGTTTGAATATGAAACAACAGTATTTGTTCTGAAATTTATGTTTTCACAACCCAACAATTCATTGAAACACTCAACAATTTCAAATTAGGATTTCAAAAATAAATTAAATTCATGTAGTATGACCATACCTTAAGTTTTATAAAAATCCATTTCCAACCAAACATGTACAAAATTTTAAAATCGTCAAGGTTTTGAAATGTAAGTGTCAACATTTAAGAGAATTAAAACAAGAGCAAAATTCTAAGGTCATTGTAAAACAATATCTTAAGGAGATTAAACCTAAATCCGAAACACAAAACCTTATGGAAACAAAATCATGTGACTTATGAAAAGAGTATAATGACATAGTTTATTTCAAAATAAGCTTTAAAGGAGAAACATAAATCCATTGTTTAAACTCTACAAAGATAGATCATAGACATTAAGGAAAAACTAAATAAAAGATGAAACCATCGCGAAAATCATTCTTACTAAGAAAAGGGACATCCAAACCACTGAGGTATACACTTGCATCTGCATGCTGTCCAATCCAATACCCTATAAGTCGGTATAGCCCACAACGTTTCCTTTGCCACCAAAATTTACCTTGACTACAACTAACCATCCACTTGATATTATCTCTGCTGAACCAACTTCACCGACTAAGCTGCAAGTTACAGAAATTCTCGACCAAAATTATGACAAGGATCATCGAATCTGGGAAGTCCCTGAGTTTCTGGCACTAACTTCTAGTCTTACTAATTAAGAGTCACTTCTCCCTCATAAAATCAATAGTTAATATGCCTCTTACAGTCCTTCATCTTGGAAAGGTGGTCTGAGTTCACCCAAAATCCACATTTACTTACCTTGGTACGCTGCATGACGATCCTTGATTATCTGAAAGGGGATCTTCAACTACTGCTCGAGTCCAACTCTGACGGGCAAACGCACAAGTCTTCTCTCAATAATCACATTGAAGATGCTGAAGGCTGAAAGTCTGCTGATGTTCTCCGAAAACAACATACAAAATTCACAGGGTTCTCAGTCTCCGACGCAAGCACAGACAAAAGACACCGAACAAGGGTATGGAGACTGTAAATTCTCCACCACTAAGGAGGAAATTTGGCCATCCAAATCTCCTAACAACAGAACTAAAAGAAAAGACAAGCAAAATCTCCTGAACTGAAAGAAAAACCGACTCAAATCCAAAGAAACAAAGACACGAGAAAACAAATCGACACAATCTAACGAATCTTCACCACACGTCTTAATGTCTCTAGAGTTTTTTATTTCCTAGAAACTAACCAGCTCTGATACCAAACCTGTCACACCCCGAAATCGGGCCCTGCAGTGATCCGACCTCGGGGTGCGAAATTTTGGGATAATTTGAAACTTTTTGTTATGTTTCCCAAGATCCGCGTGAATGAGGATGATCAAATTCCATCACGATCAGAGTATATTTTCGCGGAAGCTAAACATGGTGTTACGACCCGGAATCCGTGGCCATCGGGTTCCGTGTCGCACGCAACCAATATCACAAAGCCATCAATAAACAGACTGGCATAAATCATACATCAGAGCACACTGAGCTGGTAGTAACAACCTATTATTTCCCACATATTCAGTTACAATTAACAAGTGTCTTGATTACAAACCCAATAAAAAGGCTAATAAAGCCATAAAACAATATCCAACTAGTAGAGATACTACCCTCAAAGATTTGATACGAACTCCGGTGCCAAACTTGACATCTAGATGATATCAATGGGCAGCCTCTCACGTCAGACCGGCGGTCCCACCGCCTCCTCTGATCAAACACCTAAAACCAGAAAGAGAAGAAACTGGCACCAAACAAACAGGGTCAGACATGACGGTCTGGCAAGTAAATAAACAAGTAATATGAAACAAAGAAACATACATAAAACCAGACGAAATCATCGTAAAACCAAATAAAGAGTCTAACCAATAATAACAATAAATCACGATAAAACGATCGAAAGACCGAACATAAATATCAAAGCAATAAAAGGACAATCTCAGAAGTACGAATGTCTCGAAAGATAGTAGCCCGCAGAAAGCATTTAATGGTTGGAAATACCTTTCAAATCCTGAATAATAGCGACAATATGATAAATGATCGATAGCGTAAACATTAACTAAATCAAAACATAAAGAGTATAACCCACAAGAATCATAAAACAAAGTAATATGCAGATAAAACCTTGGCGACCACAAATAGCTAAATCCTCCTATTACCGAAGTAATAAGAGCAGACAGAGCGTAGCCACTGAACGTGGTACTAAAATAGGATCAGAACCGTAGCCATACAAATGGGACCGGCAGATCAAAAGTATCAGAACCGTAGCCATACAAATGGGACCGGCAGATAGAACCGTTGCCATGGTCGGTACAGACAGAATCCAAGCTGCAGCTGGCGGACAGATTAAAGATCCCAAGCCGGGTGATCAGCCCGACAAGGTGACCTAAGCCTAGTGGTGCCTTTAGTTTTCAAAACTCAAACCGATACAAATCTAACACAATACTAATCCCTTTGGCTCAGGGGCTCACACCACATAGCTCTGGCCCCGTCTTGCCTCGGGTTTTATTTTCGAAATCATAGCCTCTTTGGCTCATGGGCTCGCACCACATAGCTCTGGCCCAGTCTTGCCTCGAGGTTTTTATTCCCAAAATACTAGTCTTATCAAAATAGTAATCTCATCGAAGAAATCCCGAATGTGACGAACATACTCCAATCTCTTTTCAAATCGAATCGGAGAAAACATACGAATATCCATGGTAAACCGTTCAAATACACATCAAAGTGATTTGTATAAAATCATACGATCAACCCTTTCGAACATGGGAAGACACATGATTTTATAACAAATCACCGATGCTATTTAAATTAGTTTACCCATGAATACAAATACAAATACAAATACAAATACAAATACAAGTTCTGACTTGAAATGGAATGTACAGTGGAGGATGACTTAATGATTTACCAAGGAACCATCACAATACACATTTAACCTTTAAACATTGATAAATAAAGAATGTGTTTGATGCCAATGAAAATCCAAAATGTTTAAATGATAAAGTGCGCATTGAGACACGAAAGGTTCCCGGATAATTCCACATTCATTCATTCTCACAATGATCCCATTCCCATTTCACAAACTTTCCAAGCATCACAAGTAATGTCAAAACTCTTGAAAACAGGCCCATAGCTGGCCTTAAACCAAGTCCAAAATAGCCTACTCATTTAACCCAAAATAGCCATTTAAACATGGCCCAAACAATCCTTAAAAACAGTCCAAAAACTAACCTTAACCAAACCCACAAAATAAACTTTAAAACAATCCAAAACTGAACCTTTAATGGCCCACAAAACAAGTTTTCAAAACAGCCCAAAGCTAATCCTTGAATGGCCCACCTAACAAATCTTAAAACAGTCCAAAACTAATCTTTGAATGGCCTACAAAACAATTCTTAAAAACAGCCCAAAACAAATCTTTGAATGGCCCACAAAATTGATTTTTTTGAACAACCCAAACTAGACCTTTAATGGCCCACAAAACTGATTTTTAGGAGAACCCAAACTAGACCTTTAATGGCCCACAAAAACTGATTTTTTAAAAGAGCCCAAACTAACCTGAACAGGCCCATAAAACAGTCCTTAAAGTAGCCTGAAATTCAGGCCATAAAACAGTCCAATCTTAGGTCTCAAAATAGCCCAGAAGTTGATCTTGAATCAGGCCCACAAAACAAGTTTTAAAACAGCCCAAAACTAAACTTTGAATGGCCCAATAAACAGTTTTAAAATAGCCCAAAACTAAACTTTGAATGGCCCAATAAACAGTTTTTAAAACAGCCCAAAAACTGGCCTTGAACAGGCCCACAAAACAAGTCTTAAAACAGTCCAATATCAGGACCTAAAATGACCCAATATCAGGTCTTGAAATGGCCCAAAAACTGACTTGAATGGTCCAAGAAATAGGCCCAAAGAACACTCCAAAAACAGGTCCAAAAACTGTTCTTAAACGGGCCCAAAAAATCCTTGAAACAGACCCAATTTCGGACTTGAACCAGGCCCCAGGCAGAACTGGGCCTCGCTCGAGCGAGCCCAGGTCCGCTCGAGCGAAGCCCAGACAGAACCTGGTCCGCTCGAGCGGCCCACTGGGTCGCTCGAGCGGACTGGGCTCTGTCCCAGTCCGGGCTGAGTGCAGAATTTGCACTCTTTTGAGTTTTTTTTTCTGATTCTTTTCCCCCTCTTTCTTCCATACTCATTTTCACATTAACTTGGGCCCTTCCATGACTTTCACAAATCATCAAATCACCATTCCTAAATCATTCTAATTAACCAAACACAACACTTTTTAAATCAAGATTTTCTCCATTCCCATGAACACTTACCTTTAACACAAGAAGTCCAAATTTTTCTAAAAAACCAAAATGAAAGCAAACTTCCCATGCATTGTAAACAATAACATATATTGAAATCAATGTAACAATGGTCCATTCCATCAAAGTAGATCCATAAATCAAAGAAGATTAGCCCATAAGAAGAAAAATCATAAAAATAGAACCAAATGAGAGAACCCATCATATTAATTGGAAATCCACTTGCCTTAAGTCAAGATGGGAGCAATATTACTCCACAAACAAAGCTCTAATGCCTCAAGCTCCAAGATCACAAAATCCCCAAAATAGCTCAAAAGAAACCCTAGAAAACCAATCCATTGTAAATCTCCATGAAAACCCATTGCATAAATGACAAAACCCTTCAAAATGGTTTGGAAAACCAAGATTTGGAGAAAGAAATCCATTGCTCACCTTATAAAAGCTCAAACCAAGAAGAAATGCATGGAAAGGTGGTCTCTCCTAGCTCAAATCTCTTGCAAATGACATTTTTGGGAAAGCTTGGAGAGGGAGGAAGAAGATGGGAAGATCAAATCTCCCTTTAGCATCAAGGAACAAGGGATACATGAGGAGAGAGAAAGGGCTGGGAGAGAAAACCCTAACTCCCCCTTTTTGTTGCAGGAAATGAAGAATGGGAGAAGAGAAGAGAACCCATTGGTTTTATAGAGAACAATGGGCTGGGCCCCATGGGCCCCCAATCTTCACAAGGCTGAAACTAATATTTGCGGGCCCCGAACGAAAACGACGAAGAAGACGAAAATGATCAGCGAAATTTCTACTTTCCAAAAAGTATATTTTCCCCAATTTCTGGAATTTTCGAAATTCATGGACATATTTAGTGAAAATGTCATTTTTGCCCATTTTCCTCGAAAAACGTGATTTCTGAGTATCAAATCAAAATGATCAAAACATGAAAGTTGTTAAACTTCATCAAATGAGTCAAAATACGTCAAATCCAGAATTTTTAGAAATCAAAAGTAATTTCTCATAAAAATACAAATCATGTGGACCGGGTCAAACCAAAGTCAACGGTCTACCAAATCTCAAAGACTAAGGAAAAATCTAGTCAAACTCAAAAACAAGATCAAACTAAATCAAAGCTCACTTAAAAAGCTAAACCCCGATTAAAACAATGCTAAACAAAAGGACTGGGGTCGGGATCTTACACGATGTGCCTCGAAGAAATTTTTTAAGGAGAGCTTGTGACCTGACCAAGAGTCTTTGAGCAGTCTTTCTTTTGGTATTTGTAGCCTTTTGAGCTTCCAGGGGAATTTTATGGTAGTGAAAGGGATCACGTACCATCTCGAGGCAAAGTTTTGAAGATGACATCAGGGGTGTGGATTTGGGTTTTGACCTTGTGACCTAACAAGCTGTATAAGGCAGGTAGGGGGTCGGGTTTGGTTTTGACCGTGTGACCCAACAAGCTGTATGTGGAATGTTGAGGGGTCGATTTTGGTTTTGATCTTGTGACCTAACAGGCTGTATGTAGCAAGTTAGGGGATCAGGTTTTGGTTTTTGGTTTTGGTCTTGTGACCTAACAAGCTGTATGTGGCAAGTTAGGGGACCACGATTTGGTTTGGATTTTTGTTGAATGTCAATTTCAAGAATTTAGCTCAATTTGGTATATGAGGCTGGGTGGTTTGATTTTTGGAAGCTCATGGGGCTTGGAATTCTTTTTTTGTATGGTCCAATCAACTCAAAAGAGGCATGGAACCATTTTTGTATGCTCTTGGTAAGAGGGATTTCTCTTTGACTAAACGCCCAAATTTTTTTTTTTTAGTGCCTAGGTGGTCAAACCTGGCTCATATGGGCTAACCCATGGGACCTTAAGCTTTTGAAATTGCTTAGATCTCATATGGTGTCATTTTTGTAAATAATATCTAAAAATATCTCCTTTGGATAGAGAATATCTAAGAATATCTTTACTTGGAGAGAATCTCTCATGTTCCCTTTATGTTGGGAGAGAATATCTAAAGATATCTTTCTTTGGGAGAGAATATCTCTAATCTTCTATCTTTTGGGAGAAAATCTCTCATTGATTTCTTTTTGGGAGAGAATCCCTCAAGATATCTTTCTTTAGGGAAAGAATCTTTCTAATTTCTTTCTTTTGGTAAGGTTACTAATTAGTAACACTTACCTCTTTCTTCTTTCCCTTTTGGTTTGCTCTCTTCTATAATAGCAATGAGGAGGTTGGATCTCTTGCTCTTATTGTTTTCTTTTGCAAGAATCCCAAGAGGGCTTCAAGACCAAGAGTTCTTCTTCTTCAAGGTCTTCAAGACTTTTCTTCTTCTTCTCCATCAATGGCTTCAAGTAAGTTCCCTTTTTCAAGAAAACTCCATTGTAGGAAATAGGATGATAAAAGGTTCTTTCTTTTCTTTTTTTTTCTATTTCACGTGTTCTCTTCTTTTTTTTTACACGTCTTTTCTTTTCTTTTTTTTTCTTTTTTTTTTCTTTTTTTTTTCTTTTTCACGTGTTCTCTTCTCTTCTCTTCTTTTTTTTACACATTTTTTCTTTTTTTTTTTCATGCTTTTTTTTTTCATGCTTTTTTTTCTTTTTGTGGGCTATACGGACAGATCCGTACGGATCTGGCTGTACGGCCACGTGGCCTGTGGGCCAGCCCCCTTTTTTTTTGTTTTCTTTCTCTCCCTCTTTTTTTTGAGAAAGTTTTCTATTTTATTTTTTTTTTGTTCTTTTCTTTCTCCCTTTTTTCTTAGAAAGTTTCTTTTTTTTTTGCTCATCATGATAATGCAATTTTTTTTAAATCAAGATGTTCATGCATGCATTCTTTGTAAATTGAATTTATAGCATGATGTGATAGCATACCTGAAAGTTTTTGCAAATTTGGGAATTTGGAGCTCGCAGCGATGTTGAGCTCTTCCTGATTTTGCGGAGACTTTTAGGTTTCGAAAGTTTGGATTTTCGGAGCTCACAGCAATGTTGAGCGCATCTTCAAGATTTCAATTTCTTTCGGAGTAGTTCATTTTCTTCGGAATTGCCCCGAAATCATGTCAAAATTTCGCCAGATTTTCCTTTAGCGAAATCCTGTCATTTTGATGATTGATCTTTTTCTTTTCCATCCTTTATAGGTGGTTCCTCCAGAACGAACAAGGGTAAAGAGCCTACTACAAGCGTACCTCGTCGATCTACTAGATCTTCTAATCCGGCCATTCAGCAGGCTTGGGAGAAGGTCCAGTATGTTGAGAGAAACCTGGAAGAGTGTGACTCTCTCAACAAAGATGAGACGAGGCAGCAACTGATCGCTCTCAAGGGAGAGGAACCTTATAAGATCATGGTAAGCAGTCGTCCATGGGTGATGGAAGATCAGAGGGTTTTACCCAAGCCTGCCTTCTTCTTTGGTGATGCAGTCCCTGATGACATGACATACCAAAGAAGATGTTTTCAGTTCTCTTTCACAGCAGATGGTGAGAAGAAGACTGTTGCTACCCGGTCGATGTTTGATCTCACCGTCTCGATCATGAGCCTTGCCTCCACGTGCTCTAAGAGGGAAGATCCTCCAAGCTGGGTGAGAAGGACAAATGTAATCAAGACCGGGGTTTTTGTTGGCGGTTCTCCTGGATATGCGGAGAAGTCACCTGCTGACATGGACATGTTGATGCCGGTCAATGGCTACCAGGGCTCTGATTATCCATCGGTTGATTTGGGACCGGTGGGCCTTGGCATTTTCAGCGGTGATGGCAGCAGTTGGGTGAAGCTTTTTCGACTTCGTGGTCGTTTCAGTGCTGACTCCAAGTGGAAGTCGTGCACTGTTCGCGTCCTGCTGATTGGTGGCGCCGTTTTGAAGGAAGCCGAGATTTTTGATGCGGTCCGAGCCTTTAGGGAGACTGTGATCTTTTTCGACGAGGCCTTCATGGCTATGTTGGAGTCGTTCCTCCCACAAACCAATACCTTCGTTGTGATGAATGGTGAGATTCGTTTCTCTTTGAAGGAGCTGAGCGCCATTACTGGATTACCTATCATTGCAAACTCTATGAGGAGTTTATGCTGCTGATTGATAGCGTTCTTGAGGAGTAGTCTGAGGAGTTCAGGCTTCTGTACTTTCAGCTCGTTGCCTTCTATGATTTTTTGAAGGGGAAGGAGGGCTTGAAAGTTAGATCCAGCAGTTGGAAGAGTTTTAACTCTTCATCTCCTAACTTCTTTGAAAGTGGGGAGCCTTCTGATAGCATGACCCAGGAAGACAGGGCTAAGGATCCGGGTTCGAAGAAGATTTTGGCTATGCAAGAAGAGTTGAGAGATTTCTGTGCGAGTACAAATGCCATATGTCCTGACATTGCATCGCGGAGAGATCTCGCTGTTTACCTCACTTATTGGCTTGGTGAGGCCGTTTTTGCTGGAAGAGATGGAACGCACATCAGGCCACATTGTATTTTTTCGATTTGTCAGATGGCGTTTGGAGAGCAGCTGGCTTTGGTGCCAGCTCTTTACTCCTACTTGTGTACCGAACTGCAGGCTGCTGCTTTTTTGGTTCGGCTTGGGCTTCCCATGAATAGGGTATTTTCAGCCCACATTTTCTATTCGTGGTATATGTACCACTGTCCTGGCTTCCACCGGCTAGGTGCTGCACAGGATGATGATCCTCTGATGGTTCGACTGGCTAAGGGCAAAGCTGTGTCCGAATCACTTTTGATAGCCCACATGAGGATCCGACGGTTCAGGGACGTCGAGATGGGGCAGTCTTCAGTGAAGCTTTCTCCGGAGTTGCGGAAGAAGGCTTTGGACTTTGGTGCCTCCCGAGACTCTACCAAGGCAGGGTCGGGAAGGCATTACTCCTTGACAAATGCAGAGAAGGAGTGGCTTTTCAGCATACGTGTCGGCACGATGGTGTACCGCAGACATCTTTTCGTCGACATCCAGCCGTATGTACTTTCTCGGTTTGCTCTGCAGTTGGGCTTTTCTCAAGGCGTTGTTGGAGCGCCTTCAAGCATGGTGAAGCGCTTTGGAGGTTTACAGGACGGGAGAAACGCATGGGCTTTCTATAGTGCTGAAGACACTACTGCCATGATTTCTTATCCTATGTTGTCGACTTCCCGAATTGCCGGCTTTGTGAAGTGGTTCGAGGAGAGCTTTTCGGCATATCGGGGGCTTTCCTAGAAGTAGTTTAATGTGAAGCTGTCATCTGGAAAGGGCCTTGGAAAGTCGGATGGCGTCCGGCGAGATGAAGTTTGGGCCTTCCTTTCTGGAGAGAAGCACAAGATAGGCTTTTTGGTGACCAGGGCGTCATTGGTTCTGAAGCTGTTCGAGAAATACCTGATGAGGCTTTAGAGCAACTAGAACAGGAGAAAGCTGAGCTTGATGCTTGGATGCAAGCGGCGCAAAGGCAAGCCTCCGTGGAGTCTACTGACAAGGGTAGACCATCCAGTAAGGAGTCAAGTGGGAAACCTGACTCTGACAGCGGGGCAGGTTCTTCTAAGAAGTGAGCCCGCAGGAGTAAGAGGAAGAGGAGTTATCATCACAGCAAGGGGCAGCTTGAGGACTCTCCTGACTTGGAAGTCCCTCTTGTTGGAAATAGGGTGGGCCTCTATGATAGGTTTCAAAAACTTTTGACCCACTTGACGCAGGGATCAACTATCCAGAAGGCTATAAAACCCAATCCAAGATCCATGTCCTCAATCTCTGCCATCATGATCAGTAAATACAATCTATCTAGAAGATAGAACCAGCAACATATAAGCTACAAATAAATCTACAACATGCAAGGAAGTAGATTATACCTTTGGAGCTCAGTTGTGCTCTAATGGAGAAGTTGCGTCTTTCTTTGATGATGAAACGCTTTCACTAATCAAATAGGGATCTCCAAGACCTCTTGATCTTCCACGCTATGACCCGTATCAGATTCTTCTTTTTCTCAAGAAGATGGTGGGATCTCTAAGAGAAAACTACTAGGAACTCTAGGGATGAACTAGAAAGAGAACTAGAAGAGGGAGAGAGAGAAAGAACTCGTGCAACACTTACAGTAGGGAGGCTTGGGCGTGAATCCCAAGGTGTGGAGCAAGCATAGGACGTCCAGCCCCCTTCTCCTCTATTTATAGCTTTTCCAAGTTGCCTCCTCTTTACTAATTACAATAGAAGTCTTACTTCCATTAATTAGTAACTTACCATATCATAATTAGAAGTCTCACTTCAAATATGATTACTAACTTTCCAATTCCTTTCTAATTAAAATAGAAGTCTCACTTCTACTAAAATTAGTAAGTCTACTATTACCACTATTAGAAGTCTTACTTCAAATAGAAATAGTAACTTTCATTTTAGAGTTCTACTAGAATTAGATACTTTCTAATAATTGGGCTAGCGTGGGGACCACTAGGGATCCTTAGAAAGCTGGCTCCAACTGGGACACGCGACCGCACATCTCATGTGTAATCCGGGCCCACAGTTAATTGCAAATAACTCCACTATATAAATGCAATTGAACTCCAGTCTTAGGAATATTACATAGAAGACCCTAAACTTCCACATTACCACAAGTAGACCCCTCTATCAATATCCATGGATCAATTGGACCTGTCTTCCAAACTAGATCCATATCTTATTATCCTTGAGCCCCAATTAATTATAATGATTATAGGTACCTTTCCAATTAACTCTTAATCGGAATGGGTGCGCACTTACCAATGATAAATCGATTAATTGGCACAAGGGGATATTAGAGATAGATTCCATCTTGACCATTGAATGTTCCCACAGCTCTACTACCATATACCCAAATCACCGAGGTGTTGACCTACAGTTGGCCTCACTCATTGGTGACTCAAAGCAAATGAATAGATAGAAACTTGAGTTCATTAATGTCTCAAGATTGAGAGCCTATTGCTAGGGAATTATGAGAGCAGACCTTAAAATAAAGACAGTGTTTATAAGGTGCTCCTCATGGTCCTTCAATACATCCAATATACCAGCACTATGATCCAGAATCTTACATTCTGATGATCGAGACAAATCACACTATCTCATAGTGATCAAAGTGCGGCAACCTTGTCAGTATGAGATGTCCAGTCTCATCACTGGTTGTGAATATATTTTAAGTATAAGATTTGTCATACATGTCTCCTATATGTGGATCTCATCCATACACATGTATTACATCTAATATAGTTGTGGACCCCAGTTCATCTCATGAACCATCATGTCATTCGTATTGGTTATGTGCAAGTATATATAAATTACCATTCATCTCATGAAAGGAAAACATGAATATATGAATAAATAAAGAATTTAACCAATTTATTATATCATCTACTAGATTGAGTCCATAAAACTAACACCTCTTACTATCAATGAGGAGGTGCCAGGGAATGCTGACGAGCCTCCAGAGAAGAGAAGCCGAGAAGAAGAGACCGTCGGTGAAGGTACGATTCTTCTTCTTTCTCTTTCCATTTCTTTTCATGGGATTTTCTATGTCAGAAGTTGTCTCCATTGAAGTAAGAGCAGGCTGAACTTGCTGAGTGTTAGCTTGGCTTGACGTTGTGTCTTCTTCTGGCTCTGAATCTGAATCCGTGTCTTGCATGATAGACATGAAAGAGACAACAAATTTGCCCCCAGACTTTTGCTTTGTCTTCTTCACTTTAGTTGCGATGACCAAAGGCTTTGAAGGTTTGAGGGAGATGATGAAGGGAGTTTGAATGCTCTCTTCGGATTTACCGGATGGTTTGTTTTCTTCCGGTGATTGTTGAGGAGCTTTACCTTTATCTTTCTGGAGATTTTCGGCAAAGGGTGTTGTTTGCTTCTCCTCTTATTCTTTCTTACCTTCATACATCTGTGAGTCTGCAAAGTGGACTTCTTTACCTTTGAAGGGCTTTCTGTCCGCAAAGACTCGATGTATCATGCCGTCGTCGCCAACAAACTTGATGCATTGATGTAGAGTTGAAGGGACGACACCATTCTCGTGGATCTAGGGGCGTCCGAGAAGGATGTTGTAATATGAAGGGGATTTTATTGCATATACAATGACTTCATAGATAAGATCACCGATCTACAACTTAACCTTATTTTGCCGATATGCCTTTGAGTACTCCCATCGTATCCAAAGATAGATATAGATGTGTGTCTCAGCTTGCTGGGTGGGATGCCCAACTCTTCGAGTGCCGATGTGGAGATGAGGTTGAGTGCAGAACCTAGGTCGATCTGAACTCTATGCATAGGTGTAAGACCCCGACCCGAGAGACCTCGATTAGAATTGATTAAGTTGTGTTTTAGTTTTAAGTGTGTTTAGTGGTTTTTGGATTAGTTGGGGATTAGAATAGCTTTTACAATAGCTTTGGAGAATTTGGAGAGCCTTTTTACTTGTGGGACCCTTTGGGGGTTCTTGTTACGAAATGTGTGAGATTGGGGGTTTACCGATGATTTTCAAAAAAAATGTGTTTTAACCCATTGGACTTATCTTGTTAATCCCTACAACTTTCATGTTGACATCGTTCCCATTCAAGAGCCCTAAACCCGACTTTTCACAAATTGAGGGCAAAATAGTCTTTTCACCCAAAATCTGGACACCAATTTCAATGTCACGAAAATGTGCAAAATATGTACTTTTTGGAAACTAGAAATTTTGCCGATCAACTTTGTCATCTTCGTCGAATTCGTTTGAAGCCCCGAATGCCATGTTTTGAGCCCGGGAAGCCTTTTAAGTTGTGGGCCCCATCCCCACTTACTATATATAGAGAGCTTTTCTTCATTTTTCCATTTCTGGCAAAAACCCTAAAAGGAGAAGAGATTTCCAGCCCTAGGGTTTTCCCTTACCTTTTTCTTTCTTCCTTTCCCATAAATCACCACAAAAACTTGGCTAAATCAAGAGATGGACCTTGCAATCTTCTTCCTCACTTCAAGAGCTCTCTATTGGTACCATTTATGAAGACATGCATCACCATTAGGGGCTCTTGTGAGCTCCCTCTTCTTATTTGAACCACTTTTAGGTAATTGATCCCTCCAATCTTTTAGAATCTTGTTTATTTAGCCCTAGGGAAGCTCCATTTCGTTTATTGGAAGATTTCATTTTGTTTTACTTGGATTTTGAGGCTTGAGGTTCACTCTGACCACCGTAGTCTACAGTACTTGTTTTCTCAGAAGGAGTTGAACATGCGGCAGAGGAGATGGATGGAATATATCAAAGACTATGATTTTCCAATCAAGTATCACCCGGGGAAAGCGAATGCAGTTGCAGATGCCTTGAGCAGAAAGTCAGTGAGCATGGCAAGTCTTCAGGGGCTTATGTGGTACAGTAGTTAGAGGAGTTGGGAGTAGAATTTCAGCCACTAAGAAAGGGTGTCATGCTGGCAAATATGTCAGTGTCAGAACCTTCGTTCATTCAGAAGATCAAAGAGAATCAGTTGCAAGACCTAGAGTTGGCTAAGATTTTTGAGCATATAGCAGACCGTCCGGATTTTCGTGTTGTAGACGGAGTTTTGTACTACCGAGACCGTCTATGTGTGCCTAACTTGGAGGACTTGAGGAATGATATAATGACTGACGCTCACAATACCAAGTATTCCATACACCCGGGCAGTACGAAGATGTACCAAAACTTGAAGGGCAGATTTTTGGTGGAATAACATGAAAAGAGAGATAGCAGCTTTCGTCTCTAGATGTATGACATGTCAATTGATCAAGGCAGAACACTAGAAGCCTCCAAGGTTACTACGGCCATTAGAGATTCCGGAATGGAAATGGGAGCACATTACCATGGACTTCATATCGGGTTTACCAAAGACTAGTAAGGGCAATGATGCTATTTGGGTTATAGTGGACCGTCTCACCAAGTCAGCTCATTTCCTACCGATGAAGACTGGGAAAAAAATGCATATGTTACCTTTGGCACAGTTGTTTGTCACAGAGATCGTCAGTCATCATGGACAGCCAGTTTCCATCACATCCGATAGAGACAGCAGATTTGTCTCGAGATTTTGGAAGACATTGCATGAGTCTATGGGTATGAAGCTTCAGTTCAGCACAGACTATCACCCATAGACTGATGGTCACTCAGAGAGGATAATTCAGACACTTGAAGACATGCTCAGGGCTTGTGTGTTAGATTTCAAGACTCAGTGGGACGAAGCATTACCGTTGTGTGAGTTCGTTTACAATAATAGTTTGCACTCAAGTATTGGTATGGTGCCTTTTGAGGCTTTGTGTGGCAGAAGGTGTAGGACACCTGTTTGTTGGGAAAAAGTTGGCACTCGCAGTTTCCATGGTCCGACTATCATTAGTGAGCCAAGTGACAAGGTCAAGTTGATCCAAGAACGTCTGAAAGTGGCTCAGAGTAGACAGAAGAGTTATGCAGACTCTCACAGGAGGGACTTACAGTTCAAAGAAGGAGATAAGGTTTTCTTGAAAGTGTCACCTACTCGTGGAACTTTGAGGTTTGGACAGAAGGGCAAATTGTCTAGGAGGTACATTGGACCGTATGACATTGTGAGTAGGATTGGTGATGTAGCTTACAGGTTAGCCTTACCACCTGAGCTTTCCAGCGTACATAATGTTTTCCATGTGTCTATGTTGAAGAAGTACGTTCCCGACAGACTACACATACTCCGTTATGAACCGCTGGAAATCCGAGAAGATGCTACTTATGTTGAGAAGCCTAAGCAGATCATTGACACCAAGGAACAAGAATTGAGAACTCGGACTATTCAGTGGGTCCAGGTACTTTGGGAGAATCATGGACCGGAAGAAGCAACTTGGGAATTACGGGATTAAGTTCAGAAGAAGTACCCACATCTCCTACCGGAAGTGAGTTTTAATTTCCATTTGGAGGACCAAATGTCCTAAGGGGTGGAGGATGTAAGACCCTGACCCGAGAGACCTCGATTAGAATTGATTAAGTTGTGTTTTAGTTTTAAGTGTGTTTAGTGGTTTTTGGATTAGTTGGGGATTAGAATAGCTTTTACAATAGCTTTGGGGAATTTGGAGAGCCTTTTTACTTGTGGGACCCTTTGGGGGTTCTTGTTACGAAATGTGTGAGATTGGGGGTTTACCGATGATTTTTAAAAAAATTGTGTTTTAACCCATTGGACTTATCTTGTTAATCCCTACAACTTTCATGTTGACATCGTTCCCATTTGAGAGCCCTAAACCCAACTTTTCACAAATTGAGGGCAAAATGGTCTTTTCATCCAAAATCTGGACACCAATTTCAATATCACCAAAATGTGCAAAATATATACTTTTTGGAAACTAGAAATTTCGCCGATCAACTTTGTCTTCTTTGTCGAATTCGTTTGAAGCCCCGAATGCCATGTTTTGAGCCCGGGAAGCCTTTTAAGTTGTGGGCCCCATCCCCACTTACTATATATAGAGAGCTTTTCTTCATTTTTCCATTTCTGGCAAAAACCCTAAAAGGAGAAGAGATTTCCAGCCCTAGGGTTTTCCCTTACCTTTTTCTTTCTTCCTTTCCCATAAATCACCACAAAAACTTGGCTAAATCAAGAGATGGACCTTGCAATCTTCTTCCTCACTTCAAGAGCTCTCTATTGGTACCATTTATGAAGACATGCATCACCATTCGGGGCTCTTGTGAGCTCCCTCTTCTTATTTGAACCACTTTTAGGTAACTGATCCCTCCAATCTTTTAGAATCTTGTTTATTTAGCCCTAGGGAAGCTCCATTTCGTTTATTGGAAGATTTCGTTTTGTTTTACTTGGATTTTGATATTCTAGGGTTTGGATTTGGGGGTTTTTGTATAGGTGTTTGATTGTGGGCTTAAGAGGTGATTAGAGCTCAATTTGATTTGCATTGGACCCAAGGCAAGTGGATGAAATGATTCTCATGTGTTTATCATGTTTTATGCAAAATCTTGATTTATCTTCATTAATAGGTTTTAATGGTTTATCATGCTTGATAGTTTGGTACTATTGATTTTGAATGATGATTTGATGAGATGAGTGTTGGAAATAGGGTGGGCCTCTAGGATAGGTTTCAAAACTTTTGACCCACTTGACGCAGGGATCAACTATCCACAAGGCTATAAACCCAATCCAAGATCTATGTCCTCAATCTCAGTCATCATGATCAGTAAAACAATTTATCTAGAAGATAAAAACAGCAACTAACAAGCATCCATAATAATCTACAACATGCAAGGAAGTGGATTATACCTTTGGAGCTCGGTTGTGCTCTAATGGAGGAGTTGCGTCTTTCTTTGATGATGAAACGCTTTCACTAATCAAATAGGGATCTCCAAGACCTCTTGATCTTCCACGCTATGACCCGTATCAAATTCTCCTTTTCTCAAGAAGATGGTGGGATCTCCAAGAGAAAATTACTAGGAACTCTAAGGAGGAACTAGAAAGAGAACTAGAAGAGAGAGAGGAGGAAGAGCATGTGCAACTATTGCACTAGGGAGGCTTGGGCGTGAATCCCAATGTGGATTTATGCATGGACGTCCAAGACCTCCTCTCCTCTTATTTATAGCTTTTGCAAGCTGCCTCCTCTTTACTAATTACAATAGAAGTCTTACTTCCATTAATTAGTAACTTACCATATTATAATTAGAAGTCTCACTTCAAATATGATTAGTATCTTTCTAATTCCTTTCTAATTAAAATAGAAATCTCACTTCTACTAAAATTAGTAAGTCTACTATTACCACTATTAGAAGTCTCACTTCAATTAGAAATAGTAACTTTCCTTTTAGAGTTCTACTAGAATTAGATACTTTCTAATAATTGGGCTAGCGTGGGGACCACTAGGGATTCCTTAGAAAGCTGGCTCCAACTGGGACACGCGACCCCACATCTCATGTGTAATCCGGGCCCACAGTTAATTGCAAATAACTCCACTATATAAATGTAATTGAACTCCAGTCTTAGGAATATTACATAGAAGACCCTAAACTTCCACATTACCACAAGTAAACCCCTCTATCAATATCCATGGATCAATTGGACCTGTCTTCCAAACTTGATCCATATCTTATTATCCTTGAGCCCCAATTAATTATAATGATCAATAGGTACCTTTCCAATTAACTCTTAATCGGAATGGGTGCGCACTTACCAATGATAAATCCATTAATTGGCACAAGGGGATATTAGAGATAGATTCCATCTTGACCATTGAATGTTCCCACAGCTCTACTACCATGTACCCAAATCACCGAGGTGTTGACCTACAGTTGGCCTCACTCATTGGTGACTCAAAGCAAATGAATAGATAGAAACTTGAGTTCATTAATGTCTCAGGATTGAGAGCCTATTGCTAGGGAATTATGAGAGCAGACCTTAAAATAAAGACAGTGTTTATAAGGTGCTTCTCATGGTCCTTCAATACATCCAATGTACCAGCACTATGATCCAGAATCTTCCATTCTGATGATCGAGACAAATCACACTATCTTATAGTGATCAAAGTGCTGCAACCTTGTCAGTATGAGATGTCCAGTCTCATCACTGGTTGTGAATATATTTTAAGTATACGATTTGTCACACATGTCTCCCGTATGTGGATCTCATCCATACACATGTGTTACATCTAATATACTTGTGGACCCCGGTTCATCTCATGAACCATCATGTCATTCATATTGGTTATGTGCAAGTATATAATAAATCACCATTCATCTCATGAAAGGAAAGCATGAATATACTGATAAATAAAGAAATTAATCAATTTATTATATCATCTACTGGATTGAGTCCATAGAACTAACAATGAGGAGGTCAAGGAAGGGCCCAAATATTCATGAAGTTATGTTTGGAAGAAGGGGAAATAAAGGAAATGGATAGGAGTTGGACAAAAGAGGAATTCAATCAAATGGGCTGAGATTCATCGCTGTCCGATCGATCGCCCATCAGGTCCGATCGATCGGACTGTAAATAACTGAGAGTGTTTTCAGAACCGATCGATCGCCCATCAAGTCCGATCGATCGGACTGTAAATAACTGAGAACGATTCAGGACCGATCGATCGGCCAATGAGTCCGATCGATCGGACTAAAATGAGATGAACTGCAAAATAAAGGGAATTGTGGGACTATTCTCCAGATTCATTTCGAGCCCATACTCAAGTCCAATTCAGCTCTATCCCTTCGCTTCTTATTTGAAGGCATTGAACCTATAATGATGTATTTAAACCCATGAAAGATTTGGGTAAATTGTGATGGGTTGTAGTGGGGAGGTACTGTTTGGAGCCCCAATGTTATTTAAGGACTTGTAAGGCATTGCATGAAGTCCGGAGGATGGGGGAACCTCATCATGGAGATTCTATGAGATTTTCTAGATTGACCAATGTGTATAAGGACCCGGAATGTCCCTAACTCTTAAAGAGTACCAAAATTACATCATGATCGACATACGGGACCCTATTCACATTGATTCAATTCTAGAAACCCCATTGTTAGCCTGTAAAGGTATGGGAAATGATTTGTATTCAGTTTTCAACCAAATTCTTATTTTGGGATTTCAACCCACATGATATGACTAGACTGTTCCAAGAGTACTAGAAGAGATGTGCTTAGCTTTTGCTAACCTGTATATGTCAACTTGAGATGAATGTGTATTTTGTGCCTCTTGGCACCCCGTTTCTTACTGTGCATATGATTTGATTTATCGTATTTGACTTATGACTCGGCACCACTGAGCTTGGATGACCTCGTCGGTTTGATCCACCGACTTGGGGTTCCTTCCCCTCCTGATAGTCAACTGCAGTCTGAAATGTGCAGAGTTTTTACCCGGTTCGCTACCGTGGTCCCGAAGAGTATATATATATGTATATTATAGTATTTATCGTTGTCCCTCCTCACCTTGTGTGACTGAGGTCAATGATCCTGTAAGGGTATGCGCTCTCTTCACTTCAGTGAGAGAGGATGTAGCTTTGTGTGGTTGCCATCTTGACAGTTCCTTATCCTTGGTACCTCTACTGTTTCATATCGTTCATGTTGCTATTTAACAAATGATGCATTATCTTTTATGAAATTCATTATTTATACACAGGTTTTCTAAACTCTTGCATAGTATCATTGTTTTATTATTGTTATATCTTTTCACCCACCTGCCAGACTGTCGTGTCTAATCCATTTATTTTGGTACTCAGGTCCCAAGCTTATTGCCATTGAGGAGGAGCCTGAGGAAGCGGTCGGTGAACCGCAGCATGTGATAGAGTGGCAAGCCGACGATGTCATTTAGACATTCGGCCTTGCCTTGAGAACGACACATTTTGGGGAACTTGTGATAACACGTTTTGGGTTTTATTGGTTGTACGGTCTTTGTTGACCATTATTTTGGGGCATTAATCAACTGATCTTTTGTAAATACACTTAACTTTACTCTTGGGGAATTATGCTTATGATCATTGCTCATTCTGATATCTTGTTATGTTAATCATAGGTCAATCTCGTTTATGGGATGGAATAACATTATTATGATTTGCTACATGCTTCCGCAATCTTGAGAATGTGTTTGATATGGTTGTATGTGAGATGATGTGTAAAGTTAATCCTCACCGCGGAACCCTGTGGGAAATCACGTGCACGGATAAATGTTCTTTTAATTCCGTGTGCGGTTTAGCCAAAAAGATGCACATGGTGCGGCATCATTATCGTCCCGATCCCGGACTTGGCTTTTCCCCTAATCCCGGTCCGGGGTCGTGACAATAGGCATTTTCTTAATGTACCCTGTGAAGTACAGGGGTCGGTTGTGCCTTGTTTTGCCAAGTAGGAGGTCGTCCTTAGTGAAGGCGATGGTGCACTAGCCGCCTTTTGAACCGAGAGGCATTCAATGCATGATCCCTCAGTTTTCTTCTTTTCTCCCTTTGAGGAAGCTTCTGAGTTTTTGACCCGGTAGTCCATTTCAATTTGGAGGACTTGCGGGGCATGTTTGTCGACATCCTCATTCAGCTTTTGTAATTCTGAAATGAGATTATCATGAGTGTACGGAGACATTCACAATAAATCTAGGATGTGCAGACATGCAGGTATGTGCTTGAAGTGTTCAATCAAGTCATACTTGAAAGCCTCCTTAGGGCCTGCATGTTCATCATTGTTGCCACTAGGGGCGCTTACAACATCTTTTCCCGAAGGATTTACATATGTAAAGGAAGATTGGTTGTAATTTTTGTGGTAGTCCCGGCCAGAGCGGGTGCCTCTACCAACTTCGAGAGCTTCTTGAGAAGGGTGTTCATCTAGAAGATTATCTTCAGGATCAAGAGGCTGTTGTTTTTCATTTGCTGAGGATGTATCTGCAGTAGAGTCGCCATCCTCAGTGATTGTGTTGCATGGAGGATTTTCCGGGAACAAGTCCTGAACAGCATCCAGCAACCTTTCTTCATCGTTGACTAATTCATCGTCCCAAGCATCAATGGCTGGGAATTCTTCGGTCAGGAAGGGTGTAAACTTTGAAGTCAAAGTCTCAGGCGAAGAAACCTGAGAGGGTGTCGTCTCAGTGAAAGTCACGTGAGATGAGGTGGCTCCAGAAGATATATTGCTAGGAGTCGCCGGAGTGTAAGTGATCTCGTCAGATGATGCTTCGGAAGTGCTATAATCCCGAATTATCACATTACAGGAAGCTCTAACAGGAGACGTTGCCTGATCGGAGTCAGACTCATCCTCTGATGTAAGAGGATCGTCTATCCAGCAATTTTCTCCATTTTCAAGAGTTAAGGGGGGATGTACCTGATGGTCTTCATGGACTTCAGGCTCTGGATTGTGAGGAAGCTCGTTGACGCGGTCTTGCTCTTGTTCTAGAGCGAAACGCTGCAAGATCCTTGCATATTCTTCAAGATCAGGCATGGGAGCCAAATCTTCTTCTTCATCAACTCTTTCTGGCTCAACATAGTTGACTTCCACTAGAGCAATGACGAATGCTAGGTCAGCAGCATTTTCTTGTATAGCCTCTTGGTCTTCTTCATCATCAGCTAGGATCCTTGCGGCTGTAGGGTGTTATACCAGATTACTGGCATAAGATGAGTCTCAGGAACCCATTCTTCATCGGAGAGATATTCTCTTGTTTCAAGGGACTCCTCCCACTCATCGGTGTGGTTGGATTCGAATCCATCATCGATGTTGCTGGACTCGTATCCATCAATGGAGAATCCAACTACCGAGTTGTAAGAGTTTGATGCCCCCTGTGTGGCTTCTTTGAATTGAGGTGGCATGAAATCACTGAGAGTGAATTTTCTTACCCCCTTTGATGTCTCTGGAAGGGACTTTTTTGTTGCTTCCAGTGAAGCAGTAAAGGAAGCCTCTGCCTTTTCTCGGACTTCTTGTTTTGGCTGGGTCTTCTCTTGCCGTTTGAGCTTGAGGAGATGCTTACGAGCCTGCCTTCACTGTTGAGCTGTAGGCTTTGTTTTCATGACCTCCCAATTTTCATCTTCTAGGTGATCGGGATGTACCCATATGGGTTGTCCGTCTGGTGTCGGGTAAGGAACCAGTCTCTCGGACGCTTGGATTGAGTTTATCACCTTGAAGGAAGTAGCAATCTTCTTCTTCGGTGATTTTGGTGCTTGTCCACATGACACCATGTTAACGGAGGCAGACCCATAGTTTTTGTCAAAGGTGATGACTCCGTTTTTCCACATCTCGTTTATTTTCTCCCTCGCAATGAAGCATTGATTGAGAGGATGTGAGATCATCTGATGGTATGGACAGTACCTAGGATCATTAGTTTTGCCAACATCACCCCGTCTTTTGGGTTCAGGCAAGGTGAGCTTGCCATTTGCCATAATAGCCCCAAAGATTTCATCAACATCTTCATCGAATGGGTATTTCTTTTCTACTCGTTCTTTGAAGGCATTTGAGAGTTCAGATCTCTTACTAGCAGCTTTGTTTTCAACTTTCTTTGGTGGCTGAGGAGAGCTGACTTGGTCTGCACATTGAGGACCTCTTTTTTCTTTGGTTTAGAGGTTGCAATGGCGGTTGGCTCTTTTCTTGATGATTTCTGACTGTTGAGGTCTTTAATCACCGTTTCAGCTTCCATGGAAGCTTCTAGGAGTTCTCCCAGATTTTTTGATTTGTTGCTGATGATCATGGAGCGGATTCTAGCAATCATGTTGTTTTGGCAGATGTTGACTAGCGACGCTTGTGGCAATACATCAGAGCATTTGTATGACATTGCTTTCCACTTATGAATGAAGTCATATGTTGACTCATTCTCCCCCTGTTTTAGGCTGCATAGCTGAGCCATAGTAGCGGGATGATTCTTACCTTTGAAGTGAGTCAGGAAGCGTGTCTCTAGCATGGCGCAATTTTGGTTGGAGTCCTCCGACAGAGTGGAGTACCAATCGAAGGACGTACCTTTTAGGGTACTTGCAAAGAGGCGGATCTTGAGTGCATCTTGATCCGCGATAGCTCCCGTCAAGATCTTGAAGTGGATGACGTGCTGTCTGGCTGATCCTTTCCTCGTATATGTTTGGAGAGTAGGATGCTTGAATTTTGTAGGGAACGGGACCGAGTCCATCCATAAAGGATATGGTGGCTTGATCCCATGCTCCTTGAGTATATCCTCTTCTTCTGCTTTTGCGAGGATACTGTCTACGTCCTTTTTTGTAAGGGCGCCTGACTCATTTTCTTCCCCATTTACCTCATCGTCTTGATGATTCGGAGGAGGTTCATTGTTTACCTAATTTTGGAAGGTGAGGAGATGGTTTTCCATCAGAGTTTCAATCCTCTGTTAGCCTTGTTCCAACTGTTGGATGCATGTGATTGCATCATCTTGAGGTGGATTGCGGGGTGGTGGCTCAGAATTTGTAGCCAAGACGTTCATCCTTCGAGATTCGAATGAAGAAACTATCCTGGTGACTGAGTTGGGGCTCATTCTTTTTTATGAAGAACTTGAGGAAGGATCACTCTGCCGTCCTTTGCTTGAAGGAGCAAGGGATTCTTCTGAATGTCTTCTTGTCCTAGAGATGCTGCGGGTCACCGGACGTCGGAAATGAATTTTTGTTGCCGACTTTTGGGTCTTCTAGTTTTTCCAACCATATGGACAGCAGCAGCTTGCTTGGGTCTTGCTTTTTCGACCCATTTGTGAAAGACTTGAAGTGTAGGAGGCTGGGTCCTTTGCTTCTCTAGTCTTTTTTGTCGATACGACGCGCGGCAGCGTATACGACGTGCAATTTGAGCTTCGGTTAGCTCTGGCTGGGCTTTGACGATGAAGGATGTGCTCCCTCGGGCACAGCAGCTAAGCCTGTCTTCTTTGTAGCTGGGCAAGGACAGGATGCGAACCCTGTCCTTCACCTGTTGCAGCGAAGCTTTGAATTTTTCAAGTTCGTCCGCTGTAGAGATGAAGGGTCGAACTGCATGATTATAGGCCTTACCAGGTGTCTGCAGAGGCCTTGTGATGCATGATCTGATTTTGGCCTTGTAGGAACAAGCCGGCTCATGCTGGGTTGACTTGGGAGTCAGGTTGGAGATGGGTCTCTCCGCTTTCATGTAGGCAAGAGGGTAGAACTGGTTCTCCTTAAGTGAGGTCAGGAATGCTGGCTTGGTGGATGTTTGGGACCTTCTTTGTTTTGGTGAAGGTCTTGGGGACCAAGTCTTGGGATAGACGTGGTCGTTTGCGGGTCGAGGCTTCGCGGGGGTGCCACGGGCTTCGGGCCTTCTGGTGCTTGCCTTTGGTGTCACGGTAGTGACATGTTGAGAGGCGACCTTCTGCTTCTTGGAAGGAGCAGTTTGTCTTTCGGGAAGTGGGAATGGTCCCACCATCCCAACGACAATAGTCCGGGGAGTTGAGGTCGACCCGGAGTTCAGAGAGTTGCCGAGGGAGTTAACGCTTCGGCAGCTGATGGGGCGCTTGTAGGTGCGCGTGGTTTGTTTTTATTGAAGCATGAGGTCGTGCTTGCTCTCATCGAAAGTAATGGTAAGCGATGCTGCCATTGTTGTTTTTTGAAAAATTCCTGAAACAAGACCACATCCATTAGTAATCACAAGAATATATGATCATAAATGGGGAGTTCTATGGTTTTGTCTTTTCAAATCGCTCGAGGGATATGACCCAAGCAATATGAAGAAGGCAAAAATGCCATAGAGGGTATAATTTTTCTAATCGCAGGTATAGTAAGCCCAAATTGAGTGTCCCAGTGACTGCTAGAAGCAATTGTGAACCTAAATTTGACTTATTGAGAAGCAAAGCTTACTCGATGTAAGAAGAATATAAGTTTGGAGTTACAAATATGCCGGTCGCGAATACAGTAGACCCTGAAAGGACGTACTAGTACCACTGACACAAATGTTTTGAGACCGCATCCATGAGATGAGATTCTCGATTTTGAAAGGTGAAGATTGGATTCATCAAAGAGAGCATATGGTGTTCCGATCCAAATACAGTCTCAGCGATTTCCGCGAACGCCAGTACTCAAAAGGAAATGAACCATAATTTCTCGTTTCTGAATCCAAAAATGACGAGTTTTTTTTTTTTTTCTTGAAAGGCCAAGATCGGGTTCATCAAAGAGAGCAAAAGGCATTCCAATCTGAACACAGGCTCAACGATTTCCCGAGTGCCAGTGCTTAGAAAGGAGGAGACCAAAATTTCTCCAATCTGAACCCAAAAATGACGGAAGTTTTTTTTTTAGAAGATTTTTTTTAAGATTTTTTTTTGAAAAATCTTTTTTTTATTTATTTTTTTTAAGATTTTTATTTTTGAAAATTTTTATTTTTTATTTTTTATTTTAAAATCTTTTATTTTGAAAATTTTTTTTATTTAAAAGACGAGATAGTACACATAGGCCTCCTAACCCGGTCTTATGAAATCTCGATTGATAGAATTGCCCCCAGGTAAGGGTAGGATTACTTAACGAACCCGTTTGGAGGACCCTTGCCTAGAACAGTCAAGATGTCTCCACACTCTGGACAAGGCTTTTCTTGAATCAACCATGATCAAAGAATGCAGTTGGTTTAACCTTAGTAGTCTACGTCTTTTTTATTTTATTTTTAGATCTCAAATAGCCTCATCGAAGAGAAATGATGGCCCAAGACCTTAGTCGAACAGGCTCAACATTTCTGCAAGCACGATGAACGATAGGAGAGGATCAAGGTTTCTCAATTTTGAATCCAAACTGAAAAATCTGATTTTTTGTTTTTTTGTTTTTTAGATTTTTAATGAACTCATCGAAGAGAAACGATGGCCCAAAACCTTAGTCGAACAGGCTCAACATTTTTGCAAGCGTGATGAATGATAGGAAAGGATCAAGGTTTCTCAATTTTGAATCCAAAATGAAAAATCTGATTTTTTTTGTTTTTTTTTACTTTTATTTTTTTTTAGATTTTTATTGAACTCATCGAAGAGAAACGATGGCCCAAAACCTTAGTCGAACAGGCTCAACATTTCTGCAAGCACGATGAACGATAGGAAAGGATCAAGGTTTCTCAATATTGAATCCAAAATGAAAAATCTGATTTTTTTTTTGTTTTTTTTAAGATTTTTAATGAACTCATCGAAGAGAAACGATGGCTCAAAACATTAGTCGAACAGGATCAACATTTTTGCAAGCGCGATGAACGATAGGAAAGGATCAAGGTTTCTCAATTTTGAATCCAAAATGAAAAATCTGATTTTTTTATTTTTCTTTGAAAAGAGAGAGTGGAAATAAATTCAAAGAATTAGAAATTTCCAAAAAATCTCATCTCATTTTTTTAGATGCGGAATCCAACATAGGCCACCAATTAGAAAGTAGCCAATGAATCCCGGAAAGAAGTATAAGCATAGAGCAAAAGATATGATATGTAAATATTTCATTTCTAGCATTGTGTTCTCAAATGAACGAGTCCCACCGGGTGGAGCCAGCTTGATGGACAGCGCTTCAATTGCTCGGTTCTACCGAGGTCGGCGGACGAGGGAGTCCGTTTGGGTCCTACCCTTTCGTAACCAGGGTGCAGAGGCGCGCATCAACATTTTTTGTGTGGGTGTGCCAGATTTTCTATTTTACTTGGAATTGCAAGTGGTGATCCGGAGATCAAAATTCGCAAGTAAAACGGAAATCAACTTCTTTCAAGTTTTCCATTGCACATATATTTAAGAAAAGAGACATTTTTCTTGATTTGCCGTGAAAGGCGATTTTTTGGCATTTATAGCCGATTTTGGCATTTATAGCCGATTTTTTGCGTTTATAGCCGATTTAAATTATTATCAATAATGAAAGACAAGAGTTGTGATTTTTGTCTCTTTTGGAAAATTACAAACTACAATGAAAAGCAAGAAAAGGAGGATCTAACTTCTCAGGAGATTGTGGGGGACTCGTTCAGATTGACGGTTGCAAGCCATATGTGGACTTCGCCATCATCCATACAGATGAGAACAAAGGATGCTCTTGATTCGCTTGGCTTGGCTATAACCTCAGGTTTTTAGAGGACAAAGACCAAAAGGAGGTCCTATGTCCAATTAAAAACTAAGTAGACGGGCTGAAAAGCCACGTCTAAGCCATTGGAGGCAGAAGGAAAAGGCAAGGACCTTAGGGGGGGGGCGTACCCCCCAAGGGACTTTTGTCACCTTGTAGTGGTGGCCGGTGCAGAACTTTCGCAGAGTTTTCTCTGTTTCTTTCTCTGGATTTCTGTGCTTTTTCTTATCAGGGATCTCTGTTTGGTTTTTTTCCGATCTCTGTGTTTTTCTGATCTTTTTCCGATCTGGAGTTCTTTGGAATGCTCTCCTATTTATAGGCTTTTAGGTAGCCATTTAGGAGGATTTATGAGCCTTAATTGTCATAAAGCTACATAAAGGGAGGAGTTACAAGATTGAATTCTTTATTTTGTAACTCCTTTTTCTTAGCTTCTGATTGGCCGGAGGAGATTAGGGCATTTAATCGCCTTTAATCGCCATGATGGTGGAGTTTCATGGGTTAAATACCATGAATTAATTGACTTGTAACTCCCGGATGCTTGCTTCTGATTGGGCCGTCCAAAGAAATGAATTAATGACTGCAATAAAGCTAGTCAAATAATCTCATTAAGTGCTCGCCGAGCAGTTGAAGAGTCACGGGCTGTGCCGCGTCTTTTGGGATTCTTCTGGCGATGATCATCGAAGGATCTTCATGTAGATCGACATCGGATGACCATGTAACTTCAGGTATTGGTTGCCAACAGCGGGTCTGTGCCATCTGTCCTGTCGATTTCTCGATTGGTCGGGTAGAAAGCACACTTTTTTGGTTTGACCGGTTGGTGATCAATGTTGATTTTGATACTCTTGATGATTGACCCGTGATTTTGACGGATGTCAAAGGATTTGTTGTCTCAAAAGTATGATTTTTGGAAAATCCCAGAAGTCGGACGCTTCAAATCACGAAAAAACGACAAAAAATGGGGTTTTCGGGGCCCACCTGGCGATCCCGGGCCCCATGGTCGCCGGCGACCATGGGCCACTGCGACCCTGGGGTTTTTCCCTCTTTTTGTCCCGTTTTGCGTCCGTTTTTTATGTTTTTTTATTCTTTTTTCTTCTGTTTTTTTCTTGACATTCTTGATCATTTATTGGCCTGATTTCACTATAGAAAACCTGATGAGAATCCTTGCATTTTGTTTTGCAAAGTTTCTAATTTTCCGAGAAAGCCGAAGACTTTGTCGCGCAGAGCTGCCGATTTTCCATCAGAAGCTGAAACTGGGTCAAACGATGTCGGAATGACCTGAAATTTGGGGTGACGCCTCCTGAGTAATAAATAGGACCAACCATAGGCTTTTGTTTGAGTTTTGAAGCCGTTTAGGGTCCTATTACCAGTAGACTTATTTTTGTCGCAATGAAGATGTCACGGCTTAATGTGCGGTCAACCGATGTCCTATTGACTTGAAATTTGACAAGGAACCTATTGGAGTCATTTTAAGATGATCCACAGGCTCTGTCTTGGAAACCATGGTCCCAGGGAGCTTCGCCACTGAGAGGCCTGATTTGGCTTATGAGCGTCAAAGTATGGTCAAATGTTGTCGAAATGACCTGAAATTTGACGTGCAGCCCTTTCTAAGCATTTTGAAGCCGTCCATGTGCTCTATCTGATGAGTGATGGCCTCGGTGGTTCTCGCCGCCGAGAGGCTTGATTTAGTTGTTCGAGGGTTAATGTAGGGTCAAATGTTGTCGGTTTGACTCGGAACTTGACGTGGAGCCTTTTGGATGTAAGGTTCATACCTACATGATTTGCATGAGTAAGGTTCATACCTACGCCGCTAAAACAACTCTCTCTGCAAATAACTTGTCACGCTCGCTACAAAGCTCTGCCTGAAGATCACAAAGACAAATGGTTAAGAATTAGTCAATATACACCTTGAATACAAGGGCAACAAACTGAGACCCAAACTTCGCTAACATGCACTCGATCCACCTCAGCCCGCAGAGTAAGAACATCACTCCTCAATTGGATCCTCATAGCCTCAGACGTGTCTCACTCCCTGTTACCCTGCATAGTGACCAAAGGTGTCATGTCCCCCGAACCCAATTAAAGAATAAACCGGATCCGGAGATTGAAATTTAGGACTAATTAAAATTTTTGTCCTTCGGGTCCACGGATCGTAAGTCCGCGGTGAGGATATAATATTTCAAGCCTCATATAATACAATAAACATTGAGTTCATAGAACTCTAGGCATGAAATATTAGTCAATGAATAATAACTTCATTAGATTAAAGTTGCATAAAAGAATATAAACAAAACTACTCAAAGAGTTAGTTATTACATTGGCCAACCCAATAAACTAGGGCAATTAAAAGAATTGAAGTCAATAAAGTAAAAGGTCCAACGAGAGAAATTATAAAAGAATAAATCTAAATGAATCCCAATGTATTTCTCTGATGCCAGGAAGTGATGACGCTACTCTACATCATCGGCATGCCACTCTCGAGCCTCCTCTGCTGGTTGGAGATCCTTTGGGATCTCCTCACCGGTCTGCTCCTCATAGTAGTACTCACCTGAGGTGTCTGCACACCAAGGAACAGAGTCAACGACATGTCGAGCAATAGATAAGCAATGCATAATAAACATGACATGCATCAAATGTAGAATAATGACAGGTACATGATTATCTAAATTCAAGGTAAGCGAAGCTAGGCATAAAGCAAGATTAATAATCCACAAAAACAATAACAAGAATCCTAACAATCATCTAACAATAACCACTATCCATGCAATGCAAAACAAGAATAAAAGGGAGACTCCGAGGATGTCCAAAGCCACCTCCCGGGGTACCAGTAACAATCCAATCCGGACTACTGATACCAAAGTCCAGCTCCAGTAGGATCCTAGCTCCCGGTCCTAGGAATAACAGCACGGTCCTAGCCCGCTCCCAGTTATTCAACGCCATGGACGCCGTCCAAAGCCGACTGCCCACCCCGACAACCGAGTAACCAGTTCGTCATTAAAACCCCAAACTGCAGATGGCCATGATATGCAAATAATAATAGAGTGGTTCTGACACAAGGACAAAGAAGACAAGCAAGTCTGGCTAGTTTCATGTACAAGACAAGATCTTAAGGATTATCTCATTCAAGACAATACAAGACAAGTGATCCACGTGATAATCGCTTTCATTGCTAGCCAGTCTTGTTTATCAATACAAGACACATGTTCCTAAGTATAGTCTAAGTCAGGTCCAAGTCCTAAGTTCTATAAGAATTTATGTTTCATAATTTGTTAAGTGTTTTATGCCAAGAGAGTGTACAGGGAACATAAACAATGGATACAAGTCAAAAGTCAAGGAGATGTTACAATCCAATCCTAGGCAAGTGGTGTCATCCACGTACCCCACGTGTTCTAACAGAGTACGTGTGGAAATTGGATCAACGATGCTCTTAGGGAAATCCCTTGGTGTACAATCATGTTGAACATCGTTCAATTCAATTCCATATGTATTCGGTTACATCACGCATAAGATGCGAATACCTAGACAACCCATCGAAGAACAACAAGCCACATGCTTCGATTTTAATCCCCATTAATGGTCAATTGAGAGTAAGTTTATGGTTTCCAACAACTAAGGCCAAATCCTAGGTTAACAGTCTATTTTCCAATAATATTGAACATGATCAGTAATCCAAGCATATACATCACTTTCCGACCTCCGATCGTGGTGAAACTAGAACCGTTGGATTCTATGTATCAAGGGCTTTCCAACGGCGTATTATACATAGAAATCCAACGGGTGGATTAAAAGTTATGGGTATTTCCAAAATGATCCATTTTCGGCTGACCGACACCGAACCGACAAACCAATCGATGTTCATTTTGCTCTCTGGTTTTGGAACCGAGAATAGTGTCGGCTGACCGACATTTTGGTGTCGGCTGACCGATGCTCAAAAGGCCAAAAATATGGCTCTCTATTTTTCTGACCGACATGAGGCTCGGCTGACTGACACCATGATGTCGGTTGACCGACACGGAACCGACGAGCTGACCGACGGTACGAAATTCGTACAGGTTCAGGCCATTTCTCAACTCTTCCTTCCCCAATTCGTTTTCCTCCATTCCCAAGCCTACCAAAAGGCTACAACCTGCATAAAATAGAGCCTCCTGCTCTCCCCCATCATTCCATTACATCCATTCCATTTCATTGAATCAAATAAACAAATCTAAACAACCTAACATCATTAATTTATCCATTTCCCCAAACATCTAACGTAACATGTATTTCCTCAAATCAATATGTACATGCTTGGAATTAAAGGGAGATCTACAAGATACATAGCCAATAAAATGGAACAAGCATACATGCGTATAAATGAAATGCATATCTACTTGCCTTAACCAAGAAGAAGATTGGAATTGGGCAAAACTTGAGGAGAAGCTTTTCTACACTGAAATCCACAATCTAATCTGATAAAACGAAATCTAAGAAGCCAAGAAGAAGAAAGGAAGGAAAAGAATTAAGATCAGACCTAATCTAACCAAAGAAATGATAAAGTGAAAATATGAGATTGCGAGAATTCTTACCAAATTGGTACCAGAAGAAAGAGAGGATCGCAAGGGTGAATACTAGCGGATCGGATCGCGGAACTGATCTCTTCGGGCTAGAGTCCTAGCTTGAGAAAGGAAGAGGAAGAAGAAAAGGGGGCTGCGGTTATTCTTCGTTGCAGAGAATAATGAAGAGATTAGGGCTAATCTTCGTTTAAGAAGAAGATAGGGAGGAAAAGACTTAATTACCCATTTAGTGGGTCCGGTGAAGAATGGACCACTTGAAGGGTTTCCGATCGTCAGATCGCGATGAGTCAAGAAACAAAAATGATCAGCGCGACGAAACCTTTCTAACTAACCCAAAAAATCACAGCGTTTGGAATATTTCGGAAAACACTCAATTTTCCCTAAATTGCAAACTAACCCCCCGCTATGATCAAACGAACTCGGAATTGCACGAAACTTCGCACACACTATTCTAATGCTAAAAAAACCTCGCTCATGATCTACACCCACTTAAATATCTAAAATACATTTAATTAAAATAATTAATAATAAATAGGTCAACAAGCTGGGTTTTGGGCCCAACTGACCCCAACTGACCCAATAAGGTCACCTACCTTGCAACTCTCATAAATAAAAAGAACATTTGGTCCCCCAAATGCCTAAACATACCTCATCTGGAAAAAGATAGGGGTACACTTTCAGAATCTGATCCTTCAGCTCCCACGTAGCTTCCTTCGGACTGTGGTTCTCCCATTGTACCTTGACCCATTGGATGCTCTTAGTACGCAACACTATCTCCTTAGTGTTGATGATCTGCGCTGGCTGCTCCACGTATGTGACATCTGCTTGTAGCTGAAGTGGCTCATGCTACAACAGGTGGGTAGGATCCGGAATGTACTTCCAAAGCATTGAGACATGAAATACGTCGTGCACACCCGCTAACTGTGGTGGTAGAACCAAACGATAAGCCACGTCTCCAATCCTGCTCTTGATCTCAAACGGTCCCACAACAAGCTTCCCTTTTTACCCGAATCTGACAACACCTCTCATCGGAGACACTTTTAGGAAAACCATATTCCCCACTTGGAATTCTAAAGGTCTTCGTCTCTTGTCTGCATAACTCTTTTGACGATCACGTGACTCCTTCATTCGCATCTGAACAACTCTGACATTCTCACTGGAATTAGCAATCTCTGAGGGGCCATGAAAACTTCAAACTCCTACTTCCTCCCAACATGTCAGAGTCCTGCATCTCCTTCCATACAATGCTTCAAATGGTGCCATACCAATACTTGAATGATAGCTGTTATTGTAGGCAAACTCGCATAGAGGCAAACTCTCGTCCCAACTCTCGTAAAAATCCAAAACACATGCTCTGAGGAGATCTTCCAGTGTCTGAATGGTACGCTCTGACTATCCATCTGTCTGAGGGTGGTAAGCTGTACTGAACTTCAACTGAGTTCCCATAGATGATTGAAAAGTAGACCATAACCGAGAGACAAACTTAGTGTCTTGATCGAACACTATGGACTTAGGCACTCCATGCAACTTGACTATATTATCCCTATACATCTTAGTCATCTTATCCATAAACTGACCAGTCTTGAATGGTAAGAAATGTGTTGACTTAGTCAATCTATCCATAATCACCCAAATAGCATCATTGCCTTTCTTGGTGTTCGGCAACCCTGACACGAAATCCATAGTGATATTCTCCCATTTCCACTGTGGAATCTCTAATGGGTGAAGCAAACCAGGAGGCTTCTTGTGATCTGCCTTAATCTGTTGACAAGTCATACACCTGGAAACGAATTCTGTAATCTCTTTCTTCATTTTCACCCACCAATAGTGATTCTTCAAATTCTGATACATTTTGGTACTCCCTGGTTGAATAGAATATCTGGTGTGGTGCGCATCTGTCATCAATTCAGACTTGATGTCTGGAACATCTGGCACACACAACCTATCCTTGCAGTACAGAACTCCATCAATCAATCTGAACTCTGGCTTGTCATCTATATGATCAATGATTCTCTGCAACTTTGGATCATCCTTCTGAACTTCCTTGATTCTATTCACTATCTCAGGCTCCCAAACTCCCATAGTAGCAACTAGAACTTTCTCATTAACTAGCCAGACTTCTACATCCATATCTCTGAACTGCTCCATCCATCTCCATTCAGGCATTATACAACCACTGAATGCTGCCTTCCTACTGAGAGCATCTGCTACCACATTAACTTTTCTGGGATGGTACTTGATCGGAAAATCATAATCCTTTATCTACTCCATCCATCTTTTCTGCCTGTTATTCAGATCACCCTGTGTAAACAAGTATTGCAGGCTCTTGTGATCTGTATGCACCTCAAATCTCTCCCCATACAAATAATGCCTCCACAACTTCAATGCAAACACCACTACTGCTAGCTCCAAATCATGTGTGGCATACTTCTTCCCATGGTCCTTCAATTGCCTCGATCCATATGCTATCACCTTCTCATGCTGCATGAGAACACATCCCAAATCAATCCCTAATGTATCTGTGAAAATCACAAATCCTCCACTTCCAGCGGGTAAGGCAAGTATGGGTGTTGTAGTCAATCTGGTCTTCAGCTCTTGGAAACTCTTTTCAGACCCTTCCGTCCACACAAACGGAATACCCTTCCTCGTCAACTTAGTGAGTGGAGAAGCTATGGTAGAGAATGTTGGAAATAGGGTGGGCCTCTAGGATAGGTTTCAAAAACTTTTGACCCACTTGACGTAGGGATTAACTATCCAGAAGGCTATAAAACCCAATCCAGGAAGTAAATCCTCAATCTCAGCCATCATGATCAGTAAATACAATCTATCTAGAAGATAGAAACAATAACTAATAAGCATCCATAATAATCTACAACATGCAAGGAAGTGGATTATACCTTTGGAGCTCGGTTGTGCTCTAATGGAGAAGTTGCGTCTTTCTTTGATGATGAAATGCTTTCACTAATCAAATAGGAATCTCCAAGACCTCTTGATCTTCCATGCTATGACCCGTATCAGATTCTCCTTTTCTCAAGAAGATGGTGGGATCTCCAAGAGAAAACTACTAGGAACTCTAGGGAGGAACTAGAAAGAGAACTAGAAGAGGGAGAGGAAAAAGAGCATGTGCAACTCTTGCACAAGAAGGCCTTGGGCGTGAATCCCTAGGGTCCTTTTTCTCCTCTATATTTATAACTTTTAGTAACCTTTTCTTCACTAATTACAATAGAAGTCTTACTTCCAATAATTAGTAACTTACCATATCATAATTAGAAGTCTCACTTCAAATATGATTAGTAACTTTCTAATTCCTTTCTAATTAAAATAGAAGTCTCACTTCTGCTAAAATTAGCAAGTCTACTATTACCACTATTAGAAGTCTCACTTCAAATAGAAATAGTAACTTTCCTTTTAGAGTTCAACTAGAATTAGATACTTTCTAATAATTGGGCTATCGTGGGGACCACTAGGGATTCCTTAGAAAGCTGGCTCCAACTGGGACTCGCGACCCCACATCTCATGTGTAATCCGGGCCCATAGTTAATTGCAAATAACTCCACTATATAAATGCAATTGAACTCCAGTCTTAGGAATATTACATAGAAGACCCTAAACTTCCACATTACCACAAGTAGGCCCCTCTATCAATATCCATGGATCAATTGGACCTGTCTTCCAAACTAGATCCATATCTTATTATCCTTGAGCCCCAATTAATTATAATGATTATAGGTACCTTTCCAATTAACTCTTAATCGGAATGGGTGCGCACTTACCAATGATAAATCCATTAATTGGCAAAAGGGGATATTAGAGATAGATTCCATCTTGACCATTGAATGTTCTCAAAACTCTACTACCACGTACCCAAATCACCGAGGTGTTGACCTACAGTTGGCCTCACTCATTGGTGACTTAAAGTAAATGAATAGATAGAAACTTGAGTTCATTAATGTCTTAGGATTGAGAGCCTATTGCTAGGGAATTATGAGAGCAAACCTTAAAGTAAAGACAGTGTTTATAAGGTGTTTCTCATGGTCCTTCAATACATCCAATGTACCAGCACTATAATCCAGAATCTTACATTCTGATGATCGAGACAAATCACACTATCTCATAGTAATCAAAGTGCTGCAACCTTGTCAGTATGAGATGTCCAGTCTCATCACTGGTTGTGAAGATATTTAAGTATAAGATTTGTCACAAATGTCTCCCGTATGTGGATCTCATCCATACACATGTGTTACATCTAATATACATGTGGACTCCGGTTCATCTCATGAACCATCATGTCATTCGTATTGGTTATGTGCAAGTATATAACAAATCACCATTCATCTCATGAAAAGAAAGCATGAATATACTGATAAATAAATAAATTAATCAATTTATTATATCATCTACTGGATTGAGTCCATAAAACTAACAGAGAATCCTTTCACGAACTTCCTGTAGTAACCTGCAAGTCCAAGGAAACTACGAATCTCCACTACATTTCGCGGGCTACTCCAATTAACAACCATTGCAATCTTCTTGGGATCCACTGTCAGTCCTTCCTTAGAGATAATGTGACCCAAAAATACCACTTGCTCCAACCAAAACTCACATTTGCTCAACTTAGCATATAGTTGGTTCTCCCTCAAAAGCTGCAAAGATGTTCTCAACTGATGCTCATGCTCCTCCTTAGTCTTCGAGTACACCAATACATCATCTATGAAGACAAATACAAACTGATCCAAGAAAGGGGCAAATGCCTTATTCATCAATGCCATAAAAACTGCTGGGGTGTTCGTCAACCCGAAAGGCATCACTAGAAACTCAAAATGGCCATATCTCGTCCGAAATACAGTCTTAGGAACATCCTCCTTTCTGACTCGCAACTGATGATAACCGGAACGCAGATCTATCTTCGAAAAGAATTGGGCTCCCTGCAATTGATCGAATAGCTCATCGATCCTCGGTAACGGGTACTTGTTTTTAACAGTGACCTGATTCAACTGTCTGTAATCAATACAAATTCTCATAATCCCGTCCTTCTTCTTCATAAATATCACCGGAGCTCCCCATGGTGAAACACTGGGCCTGATGAAACCCTTATCCAAAAGATCTCCAATTTGGGTTTTCAACTCCTTCAATTCTGCTGGTGCCATCCTATAAGGGGCCTTCGAAATAGGTGATGTCTCTGGCTGCAATTCTATCATGAAATATAACTCACGAACAGGTGGCAAACCAGGAATCTCATCTGGAAATACATCCGGGAATTATCGCACCACTGGAATCTCATCAACAGACTTGGACTCCTTGTCTTCCGCAATAAATGTTATGAAGCCTTCGCAACCGCTCCTCCTCAACCGCTCTGCCTTCAAAGCAGAAATCATTCGAGTGGAGATGGGTTTTTCAGCTCCAATAAACTCAACACTATGGTCTGCACTCTGCAACTTCACGGTCTTGTTAAAACAATCTAACACCGCTCGGTTAGCTGCTAACCAATCCATATCAAGTATCACATCAAAATCCGCCATTGGTAAGATGATCAAACTGATGGTCAGCTTAACTTCCCCAATCTGAATACTACACCCAGGGTAGATAACATTACAAGCTACATGTCTACCTACAAGGGTGGCTACTATCAAATCATATCGTAGTATCTCCTTATCCTCCCCCAAATGCAATGCAAATACTGGTGCAACAAACGAGTGTGTGGATCCAGGATCAAATAGAACTTTAGCGTCAAATCCACAAACTAAAAGTGTACCTTCTATGACATTCCCTGCAGCCTCTGCTTCCTCATGCATCAGAGCATAAGCTCTCCCTACCTGCTGGGGACGCTGCTGATGATACTGCTGCGATGGTCTCTGACCACGACCTTGGAATTTGGGTGCTGGGGGTCTTTGCTGATATCGCTGTTGAGGTACTGGAGGGCGCTGATATGGAGGCTGAGGTGGTCGGACAATCATCTGCTGCTGCTGCTATGGCCTAGCCTGTGCAGGAGGCATCTGTCTCTACGGCTGTGCAGGATGTGGTGGCCTGGGTGCCGGAGCTGGAAACGCTGGTGGTGCCACTCCTGTCTTCCCGGGGCATAAACAAACCTTATGCCCTAGGTCTCCACAATGGAAACAGGCCCCTGACTGCTTCATGCAATCACGGCTAAAATGATTCCCTACACAATGTATGCAAGAGACTCGTTGTGGCTGCTGTGGGTGCCGGCTGTTACTACAACAGGGATGAAGAACCCTGTGACCTGGGCTGAGGTATCAATGCTAATATCCTCTGTTGCTCCAACACAATCACCTCTTTTAGGGACTCCTCTGCCCAATACGCTTCCTTGACCACATCATCATAGTCGGTTAGTCTGCTGCGCTGAACCTGCATCTTGATGTCTGCTCTCAGTCCCTTGATAAACCTCCGAACTCTCTCTGATTTGGGCTTAATCAGACTCTCAGCAAATCGGGATAGATGGGTGAAGGCGATCTCATAATCTTGCACTGGTAGATCACCTTGCACCAGTCTCTCAAACTCCTCCATCTTCTGATCCCTATAGTGCTCTGGGATGAATTTCTTCTGGAACTGCTCAATGAAAGTCTTCCAAGCTACCTCTTCTTCAATTGTTTCATATGGGTGCTTGACGGACTTCCACCATCTCTCGCTGCTCCACGGAACATGTGGGCTGCAAGCTGCACCTGCTGGATACCCGTGCACCGAAACACCTCATAAATCTTTTCCCTCTGAACTACCCAGTCATTTGCAACAGCGGGGTCCTCAATGCCATGGAACTCAGGTGGAAATCTCTTCCTAAATTTCTCAACCAATTCATTCAGATGATACTCCTTTGCCTATGGCTGACCCACCTTCTGTACGACCTAAAGCATCTATGCTTGGAATACAGCTTGATCCTCGTTCTGCTTTTGGCTCTACTCAGCCATATCTTTTTGGGATTGTATGAAGGCTGCCATGAATTGGTGAAATTGGTTCTCGGCACCATTCAGAGAAGAACTACCCTCACCTCGGGTATTGTGACGACCAGCCATACTCCTGTAAAATATTCAAGGTTAGATCCAATATGCCCCAAGCTAACATCACAATGCTAGAAACAAAACTAAAAGATCAACCTACTGACTAACGAAATCCTCACACGCGTCCTATGGTTTTTACCATTTTTACCCTGAGAAACCATTCACTGCTCTGATACCATCATGTCACGTCCCCCGAACCTGACTAAAGAATAAACCAGATCCGGAGAGTGAAATTTAGGACTAATTAAAAATTTTGTCCTTTGGGCCCACGGATCGTAAGTCCGCGGTGAGGATAAAATATTTCAAGCCTCATATAATACAATAAACATTGAGTTCATAGAACTCTAGGTATATGGAATATCAGTCAATGAATAATAACTTCATTAGATTAAAGTTACATAAAAGAATATAAACAAAACTACTCAAAGAGTTAGTTATTACATTGGCCAACCCAATAAACAAGGCCAATTAAAAGAACTGAAGTGAATAAAGTAAAAGGTCCAACGAGAGAAATTATAAAAGAATAAATCTAAATGAATCCCAATGTATCTCTCTCGTGCCAGTAAGTGATGACGCTACTCTACGTCATCGGCATGCCACTATCGTGCCTCCTCTGCTGGTTGGAGATCCTTTGGGATCTCCTCACCAGTCTGCTCCTCATAGTAGTACTCACCTGAGGTATTTGCACACCAAGGAACAGAGTCAACGACATGTCGAGCAATAGATAAGCAATGCATAATAAACATGAAATGCACCAAATGTAGAATAATGACAGGTACATGATTATCTGAATTCAAGGTAAACGAAGCTAGGCATAAAGCAAGATTAATAATCCATAAAAACAATAACAAGAATCTTAACAACCATCTAACAATAACCACTATCCATGCAATGCAAAATAATAATAAAAGGGAGACTCCGAGGATGTCCAAAGCCACCTCCCAGGGTACCATTAACAATCCAATCCAGACTACTGATACCAAAGTCCGGCTCCAGTAGGATCCTAGCTCCCGGTCCTGGGAATAGCAGTACGGTCCCAGCATGCTCCCAGCTATTCAACGCCATGGACGCCGTCCAAAGCCGACTGCCCACCCCGATAACCAAGTAACCGGTTCGTCATTAAAACCCCAAACTGCAGATGGCCATGGTATGCAAAAAATAAAAGAGTGGTTCTGACGCAAGGACAAACACGACAAGCAAGTCTGGCTAGTTTCATGTACAAGACAAGATCTTAAGGATTATCTCATTCAAGACAATACACGATAAGTTATCCACGTGATAATCCCTTTCATTGCTAGCCAGTCTTGTTTATCAATACAAGACACAGGTTCCTAAGTATACTCTAAGTCAGGTCCAAGTTCTAAGGTCTATAAGAATTTATGTTTCATAATTTGTCAAGTGTTTTATGCCAAGAGAGTGTACAGGGAACATAAACAATGGATACAAGTCAAAAGTCAAGGAGATGTTACAATCCAATCCTAGGCAAGTGGTGTCATCCATGTACCCCATGTTTTCTAACAGAGTACGTGTGGAAATTGGATCAACGATGCTCTTAGGGAAATCCCTTGGTGTACAATCACGTTGAACATCGTTCAATTAAATTCCATATGTATTCGGTTACATCACGCGCAATACGCGAATATCTAGACAACCCATAGAAGAACACCAAGCCACGTGCTTCGATTTTAATCCCCATTAATGGTCAAGTGAGAGTAAGTTTATGGTTTCCAACATCTAAGGCCAAATCCTAGGTTAACAGTCTATTTTCCAATAAAATTGAATATGATCAGTAATCCAAGCATTTACATCACTTTCTAAGCTCTGATCGTGATGAACTAGAACCATTGGATTCTACGTTTCAAGTGCTTTCCAACGGTATATTATACATAGAAATCCAACGGGTGGATTAAAAGTTATGGGTATTCCAAAATGATCCATTTATATGTTCCTGCGGCTGACCGACATGATGGGTGTCGGTCGACGAACTGATCGACGTTCATTTTGCTCTCTGGTTTTGGAACCAAGAACAGTGTCGGCTGACCGACGTTTTGTGTCAGCTGACCGATGCTCAAAGGGCCAAAAATATGGCTCTCTGGTTTTCTGACCGACATGAGGCTCAGCTGACTGACACCATGATGTCGGTTGACCGACACGGAACCGACGAGCTGACCGACGGTACGGAATTCATACAGGTTCAGGCCATTTCTGAACTCTTCCTTCCTCAATTCGTTTTCCTCCATTCCCAAGCCTACCAAAAGGCTACAACCTGCATAAAATAGAGCCTCCTGCTCTCCCCCATCATTCCATTCCATCCATTCCATTTCATTGAATCAAATAAACAAATCTAAACAACCTAACATCATTAATTTATCCATTTTCCCAAACATCTAATGTAACATGTATTTCCTCAAATCAATATGTACATGCTTGGAATTAAAGGAAGATCTACAAGATACATAGCCAATCAAATGGAACAAACATACATACTTATAAATGAAATGCATATCTACTTGCCTCAACCAAGAAGAAGATTGGAATTGGGCAAAACTTGAGGAGATGCCGTTCTACCCCGAAATCCACAATCTAATCCGATAAAACGAAATCTAAGAAGCCAAGAAGAAGAAAGGAAGGAAAAGAATTAAGATCAGACCTAATCTAACCAAAGAAATGATAAAGTGAAAATATGAGATTGCGAGAATTCTTACCAAATTGGTACCGGAAGAAAGAGAGGATCGCAAGGGTGAATACTAGCGGATCGGATCGCGGAACTGATCTCTCCGGGCTAGAGTCCTGGCTTGAAAAGGGAAGAGGAAGAAGAAAAGGGGGCTGCGGTTATTCTTCATTGCAGAGAGTAACGATCTGATTAGGGTTAATCTTCATTTAAGAAGAAGATAGGGAGGAAAAGACTTAATTGCCCATTTAGTGGGTCCGGTGAAGAATGTACCACTTGAAGGGTTTCTGATCGTCAGATCGCGATGAGTCAAGAAACAAAAATGATCAGCGCGACGAAACCTTTCCAACTAACCCAAAAATCACGGCGTTTGGAATATTTCGGAAAACACTCAATTTTCCCTAAATTGCAAACTAACCCCCTGCTATGATCAAACGAACTCGGAATTGCATGAAACTTCGCACACACTATTCTAATGCTAAAAGAAACTCGCTCATGATCTAAACCCACTTAAATATCTAAAATACATTTAATTAAAATAATTAATAATAAATAGGCCAACGGGCCGGGTTTTGGGCCCAACCGACCCAATAAGGTCACGGACCTTACAAAAGGTCATGAACAACAATTCAAAATGGACAATTGACCCCATGACCTCATACCTCATGAGAATCTACCAATGCATTAATGATCGCTTCATTTTCCTGGCACCTCCAGCCACTCATACCCGGAAACCAAAATAGAAAGTATATGAGGAACAAGGTTGAGAAAAATACAAGGCACCCGATGTCGCACCTCGAAACCAGGCCCTATAGTGATCCGATCTTGGGATGAGAGGTTTGGGATTAATTAAAACTTTTGCTTTTCTCAAGATCTGCATGAATGAGGATCACACACTTCCACACAATTTGAATATTTTGCGGAAGCTTGCGTGGCATTGGGACTCAGAGCCCGTGGCCATCAGATTCTGTGTCGCACTCAACCAATAACATAAATCCATCAATAAAGCAGACTAGTATAGATCAAGAACCACTAAACATTGAGCTGACAGTAACAGGACATTTCATTTCCCATATATATATTCAAGTTATAAGTTACAAAAGTATTTTCTTTAAAATCCCAAAGGAAAAAGGCTAATAAAAGCCATCCAAATAAATAACCAACTAAACAAATCACTACCCCAATTATGTTACGAACTCCGGCGCCAACATGACATCTATTGTTGGAATTTGAGATGACTTGAGATTGGAATTGGAGATGACTTGAGAAGTCTTATGAAGCATTGAAGTGTTTAGTATCTCAAGTAATCATTTTATGAGTGGAATTATTGTCAACACAATGTCACAAGTATGGTGTTGATAGTGTGGTATTGATAGAACTTCAAAGAGAAAACAGAGCTAAAACAGTTCAGGAATTCAGAATTCCTGAAGCAGTATGGTCGGTTGACCAGGCACCCCATGCGGTTGACCGGGCAAGAGAACTCCGCAGAAGAAAGTCCCAGTTAGCTCCCAGTTATTTTGCTGCCACAGTGTGTCGCCGGTCGACCGGGGACCCCATGCGGTCGACCGAGCACGGGAACCAGAATTGCGCAGAAATAAAAGTTTTGCACGAAAATTTAGGAACCTTATGTCTTTCATTTGGGACTCTTTCTAAACGAATTCTAGCCTAATTTGAACACTCTTTAGGGTTACCATAACCTATATAAAGGCTTGATTGGTTCGTTTTCAAGGGTATAGAAGAGAAGAGAGAAAAAAAGAGAGTTTTGGAGAGAAGAGTGATTGGAGAAGAATGCGCTGCTGTGTGTTGCTGTGTTGCACGTTTTCTATAGCAAGTGTGGACGAGAATGTGCTCATGAAGATGGTGATTCGTCCATAGATAAGTGTCTCTCTTTTTTATGCTTTAAATTTCAATTTGTAAGGGATTGAGAGAGAGAGATTGTAGAGGGGAAGGGCTGTAGAAAAGTTCTCTACTTTAATTCTGTAGAACATCAAGTTGGTGCTTGGTGTTAGGGGTTTGGTGATCCTATCTGTTGGTGCAGATAAATTGTAAAGGGAGTAGGTGCTTCCTAGATAGTTGGTGCTATCTGAAACTTAAGGGTTGGTGCTCTTTGTCATTGGTGCGACTAAATAGATTCAGACCTGTTCCGGATCGATGTTCGGACAGTCTTTGAACCGTGGACGTAGCCTTTTGGTGAACCACGTTAAATCTGGTATCCTTGTGTGATTTGATTTGCTTTTGTTGTTAAATTGGACCTGTTTTTAAGGAATCACTAATTCACCCCCCCCCCCCTCTCAGTGATCGCGATATCTAACAATTGGTATCAGAGTGCCAAGGTTCCCTTGATAAGCTTAACACGCTAAGGGTGATCTCTTGTCAAATCACATGGCACCAATACAGGGAATAAGAAAGCACCTTTGTTTGATGGTTCTAATTACTCCTTCTGGAAGATCAGAATGCAGGCCTTCATCAAATCACTTGGCTATGATGTCTGGGAGACCGTCAGAGTCGGTTACAATATTGCCATCGTACCCACTGATGCTCAAACGAAGAAGTTAGCAAACAACGACTCCAAGGCGCAGAATGCACTCTTTAGTGGCCTTGTGGACAGCGAGCTGGTCAAAGTAATTGCATGCAAAACAGCCAAGGAAATATGGGACAAGTTAAAAAGCATTCATGAAGGAGATGAGAAGATCAAAGAAGCAAAATTGCAAACTCATCGCTCTCAACTCGAGTCTCTTCGCATGGAGGAAAGCGAGAATGTTGACTCGTATATGCAACGAGTGAATGAAGTCACGAATGACATTCGTGGGCTAGGGGAGGAGATTAAAGAATCAGTCATTGTCAAAAAGGTTCTAAGATCTCTTCTTCCCCGGTTTGATTCAAAAGTGTCAGCCATAGAAGAAGCCAAGGATCTGAATGAATTTACCATGGATGAGTTGCATGGTTCACTCACTGCCTATGAGATGCGCATAGGTAAGACGTCTTCATCTGATAGAGAAGCGGCCTTCAAAGTTCAGAAAAAGGGAAAAGAGACTGCTGGTCATGATGCTGATACTGATGATGATGAGCTTGAAGCTCAATTAGTTAGAAAGCTGAAGAAAGGAAGCAATGGAAAGTACAAAGGGAAGCTACCCTTTAAATGCTTCAATTGTGGCGGTGTTGGTCACTTTGCTGCGAAGTGTCCACTGAAAGAAAACAATGATGATGACTCTTATGTTGATAAGAGTAAATGGAAGAAAAATTTCAGAAAGAGGGGCAAAGCAAAAAGCTTCATCAGTCAATATAATGACAGCACGTCTGAAACTTCAGACGATGATGAATCAGCCGAGGCAACTGAAGCTCTCTTCATGGTTACTGTTGAAGAAGAAGAGGAGCAAGAGCCGGAAGAGGAAGATGAGGCTAAGGTCAATCTTGAAGAAGAACTCATTGCCGCACTTGAGGAGCTTAGCATGGAACGAAAAACAAGTAAGAAAAATCTGAAACTTCTTCATGAATCTGAAAGTTCAGTTATTGCTTTGAAAACTCAAGTTGAAGAATATAAAAGAATGGTGGAAGTCCTTGAAAATCAAATAAGTATCAAAAAGGAAGAGGCTATGAAACTTGAAACTGAAATCGCTAGAGCAAAGGCTGAAAACTTGGAAAGTAGCCAAAAACTCAAAGTGCTCCTAGCAATTGAAGGGACAATGAAACTCAATGAAATTCTGAAAGTTCAAAAGCCCTTCCACAATAAATTAGGTATTGGATTTGAGACCGGAGAGTCCTCTAAAGCTGCACCTTCTTTGTTTATGAAACAAAGTGCCATACCTCTTAAGGCTACAAAGCTTCAAATTCAGCCTAGTATTGAGATGGTCAATAAGAAAAGGTTTGTGGAGTTTAACCAGCCACCTAAGAAAGGAAGAATGTTCAGATTCTATGGTTAATGCTATCATTGTAATAGATATGGACATAAAAGAGCTGATTGTAGATTCTATGTTAGAAACAGTCCATTTGTGACTAGGAACCCTTTTTCAATCCTAAACAGCCACAAAATTGAGTGCTATAAATGTCATAATTATGGACACTTGGCTAGGGATTGTAGGTTGCCTATTGCTAACCAATTTCAGGTTGAAAAGAACCCCAAGTTAGTTAAGGCATGGAGGGCAAAGAAAAGGGAAGATAATTCCAAGGAATCTCTCATTGTGCAAACGGCATTCAATGCACAAAAGAAGATAGCACCATGGGTCCTTGATAGTGGCTGCTCAAGCCATATGACAGGTGATAAAGAAAAATTCGTCAAATTACAGCACTATGAAGGCGGATCAGTGAAGTTTGGTAACAATAATGGTGCCAAAATCTGCGGAAAAGGTATTGTTCAGCTAAAGGCAAACAAGATCAGATTAGACGAGGTCTTATATGTGTCTGGACTGAGACACAACTTGCTAAGTGTGAGCCAAATCTGTGACAAAGGCCACGAAGTTGTCTTCACTAAGAATGGGTTTGCTATCAATAAGTGTAGCAACGGCAAAACAGTGGCTACTGGATCTAGGACTGCTGGAAATCTCTATACATTGTCAGATGGAGCTGAAAAGACTTGCTTGATGAGTCGGACAGAGGAAAGTTGGTTGTGGCACAAACGCCTTGGGCATCTAAACTTTGATAACATGTCAAAGATTTGCAATTCAAAGGCTGTCAGAGGTATGTCTACAGTTAAAAAGCCTTCCAACCCCATTTGCGATTCTTGCCAAAAGGGAAAGCAAACGAGGGTAATGTTCAAGTCAAAGGAGCATCATTCAAAGAAACCTCTTGAGCTAGTACACACTGATCTCTGTGGACCGATGCGAACTCAAAGCACCAATGGAGATAAGTATTTTATGTTATGCATTGATGATTATACTCGTATGACATGGGTATTGTTTCTTAAGCATAAATATCAAGCACTTGATCGTTTTAAAGTGTTTAAAGCACAGGTTGAAAATATGCTTGGAAAACGTATCAAGATTTTAAGGTCTGATCGAGGCGGTGAATTCACATCTGAAGAGTTCACTAACTATTGTGAGCACCATGGCATTCAAAGACAATATTCAGCCCCTAGAACTCCACAACAAAATGGAGTTGTGGAACAGAAAAATCGCACCGTGCAAGAGATGGCTCGCACAATTCTAACTGAGAGCAAGCTAGCTGACAAATACTGGAAGGAGGCAATCCATACGGCTGTATACATTCAGAATCGATGCTTGATCAGGCCACATGAAGACAAAACTCCTTATGAGCTATGGTTTGGGAGAAAAGCAACAGTCAAGCACTTCAGAGTCTTCGGTAGCAAGTGTTACATCAAGCGTCTTGAACAAAATCCGGGCAAATTTGAAGAAAGAGCTGATGAAGGTATATTTCTGGGTTACTCCTCCTCAAGTAAGGCTTACAGATGTCTTAACAAAAGGACCAGAAAAATCATAGAAAATGCCGATGTTAGAATTGATGAAAACTGTGAATCAAAGAATGTAACTCATTATGACAGTCCAGTTTATGAGGACTCGAGTGAGATTGATGATGAAGTGGCTGAACCTAATGATTCTGAGAAATCAAAGGATGACTCAGAGGATGCTACACCTAGAAAGAAAAGCACTTGGGTAGAGCAACACCCTAAGGATCAAATCATTGGAGATCCTGAGGCCGGTGTTAAAACAAGACAAAGTGTAGTTAGCAATTACTCACTTGTGTCCACCATTGAACCCAAGACTGTGGCTGAAGCCAGTCTCGATGAAAGTTGGTTGAAAGCTATGCATGAGGAGTTGGAGCAAATTGAGAAGAACTCCACATGGGAACTAGTTTCTAGACCTACCAATAAGAATGTTATTGGTACTAAATGGGTCTTTCGGAATAAGCTGAATGAAGATGGTCAGGTCATACGAAACAAAGCAAGGTTAGTTTGTAAAGGCTATGCTCAAGTTGAAGGCATAGATTTTGAAGAGACCTTTGCATCGGTGGCTCGTCTGGAAGCCATTCGTATGTTTCTTGCATTGGCTGCATACAAAACCTTCAAGGTATTTCAGATGGATGTAAAGTCAGCCTTCTTGAATGGATTACTTGAAGAAGAGGTCTACATTGAGCAACCTGATGGTTTTCTCATCAGCAAAAATTCAGACCTTGTATGCAAGTTGAAAAAGGCTCTTTATGGGCAAAAACAAGCGCCAAGGGCGTGGTATGCAAGGCTGGACCTCTATCTCCACAAGATCGGCTTTGGTAAAGGACTGGTTGATAGCAATCTTTATGTCAAAATAGAGTTGAGCAAACAGCTGGTTGTCATTGTTTATGTCGATGACATAATCTTTGGTGGCAATGATGAGGAAATGTGCAGGAATTTTGCTGAAGAGATGAAGCAAGAATTTGAGATGTCAATGCTTGGAGAACTAAAGTTCTTCCTTGGTTTACAAGTTCAGCAGCTGAAACATGGTATCTTCATATCACAGATGAAATACATCAAGGAAATGCTGAAGCGTTTTAACATGGAAGACAGCAAGCCAGTGAGCACACCAATGACAACGAACACAAAGCTAAGCAAAGATGATAAGGGTTCGTCCGTTGATCACACCACTTATCGTTCTATGATAGGGAGCTTGCTTTATTTGACTGCTACAAGACCGGATCTTCTGCAAGCAGTATGTATGGTGGCTCGATTTCAAGCATCACCAACTGAGACGCACCTTACAGCAGTAAAAAGGATATTTCGATATCTGAAAGGTACCATGGAGCTTGGTATTTGGTATCCTAAAGGCAAATCCTTCACTCTTGTTGCATACTCTGACGCCGATTGGGCTGGATGTATAGATGATCGCAAGAGTACAAGCGGTGGTGCATTCTATCTTGGTGAAAGGTTGGTGGCATGGCACAGTAAGAAACAAGATTCAGTATCCCTTTCTACAGCGGAAGCGAAATATATTGCAGCGGCAACTTGTTGTACGCAAGTGTTATGGATGCGGCAAATGCTCTCTGATCTAGGAGTTCCAACAACGGATCCTACGCCGATCCTCTGTGACAACACAAGTGCAATTCACATCTCTAAGAATCCTGTTCAGCATTCTAGAATGAAGCATGTTGCAATCCGCTATCACTTTCTCAAGGAAAAGGTTGCAGACGGTGAGGTAAAGTTGGAATATGTTCCAACTACTGAGCAAGTTGCTGATATCTTCACAAAACCTCTGCCAAAGGAAGTCTTCGAGTATCTCCGGAAAAAATTAGGAGTTACTCACTCTCCTAATCCTTAGGAGTTGTGCTTGAAAGGGGGAGCAATGTATTCCTTGAATATCCTATTCGCTCCTTGGTTGGTCCCTTTGGACTTGTTGTCAAAGGGGGAGAAAGTGCTATGCTAGGAGAAAGCTATGCTAGGAGAAAATTATGCCAAGAAGTGATGCTATGATAGCTAGGGGGAGATTGGTATCAAGAATGTGAAGATCTTGATTCTATTGGTCTATGGTTCTGAAGAAGCTTCATGAAGGTCAACTTGTTCAAAGTGTTCCAAGTGTTGAAGTTCCAAGTGTTGCCAACAATTCCAAAGGGGGAGATTGTTGGAATTTGAGATGACTTGAGATTGGAATTTGAGATGACTTGAGAAGTCTTATGAAGCGTTGAAGTGTTTAGTATCTCAAGTAATCATTTTATGATTGGAATTATTGTCAATACAATGTCACAAGTATGGTGTTGATAGTGTGGTATTGATAGAGCTTCAAAGAGAAAACAGAGCTAAAACAGTTCAGGAATTCAGAATTCCTGAAGCAGTATGGTCGGTCGACCGGGCACCCCATGCGGTCGACCGGGCAAGAGAACTCTGCAGAAGAAAGTCCCAGTTAGCTCCCAGTTATTTTGCTGCCACAGTGTGTCGCCGGTCGACCGGGGACCCCATGCGGTCGACCGAGCACGGGAACCAGAATTGCGCAGAAATAGAAGTTTTGCACGAAAATTCAGGAACCTTATGTCTTTCGTTTGGGACTCTTTCTAAACGAATTCTAGCCTAATTTGAACACTCTTTAGGGTTACCATAACCTATATAAAGGCTTGATTGGTTCGTTTTCAAGGGTATAGAAGAGAAGAGAGAACAAAAGAGAGAGTTTTGGAGAGAAGAGTGATTGGAGAAGAAGGCGCTGCTGTGTGTTGCTGTGTTGCACGTTTTCTACAGCAAGTGTGGACGAGAATATGCTCATGAAGATGGTGATTCGTCCATAGATAAGTGTCTCTCTTTTTTATGCTTTAAATTTCAATTTGTAAGGGATTGAGAGAGAGAGATTGTAGAGGGGAAGGGCTGTAGAAAAGTTCTCTACTTTAATTCTGTAGAACATCAAGTTGGTGCTTGGTGTTAGGGGTTTGGTGATCCTATCTGTTGGTGCAGATAAATTGTAAAGGGAGTAGGTGCTTCCTAGATAGTTGGTGCTATCTGAAACTTAAGGGTTGGTGCTCTTTGTCGTTGGTGCGACTAAATAGATTCAGACCTGTTCCGGATCGGTGTTCGGACAGTCTTTGAACCGTGGACGTAGCCTTTTAGTGAACCACGTTAAATCTGGTATCCTTGTGTGATTTGATTTGTTTTTGTTGTTAAATTGGACCTATTTTTAAGGAATCACTGATTCACCCCCCCCCCCCTCTCAGTGATCGCGATATCTAACATCTATATGACATCAATAGGCAGCCTCTCACATCTAACCGGCGGCTCATCCGCCTCCTCCACTCAAACCACCTATAAGGGCAAGAGATAGAATCCGGGCACCAAACAAGAAAGGTCAGAGACGATGGTCTGACAAAGAAATAAACAGGTAATAAGATGATAAACATTTATAAAATAATATAAAATCAATCTTGATACATTTAAATTTTGAAACACAAATAATCAATGGGGTAAAGAAAACACTTTCTAAATCATTGACAGTATGAAGAAATATAGCAAAGTGAATAAATCAACGGTAAACAAATAAATCAATAGTATCTGAATAAATCAGTGGGATTGAATAAAACATTAACAATCAATAAATCAATGGCGATCAAATAAATCAATGACGTTCAATAAAAGCATTGGCAACCACATACGCTAAACTCTCCTATTATTAAAGTAACAAGAGCACTCACTCAGAAACGTACTACAAAAGTACTCAATCAATACGTACTTCATTTACCGAAGTAATGAAAGTACTCGATCGATTCTAAACCATGCAAAATGGAAGAAAAGATCTCACCGTCGCCATGGCCGGAAACACTCACTCATAAAAGAGTTCCAAACTGCAGTTGGTAATACAATAATAAGGATCCCAAGCCGGGTGATCAGCCCGAAGAGGAACTCAAGCATAGTGGTGCCAAACGAAATCCAAATCGATACAATCAAATCATTCGATACATTTCCAACGATAAAAGTAACTACTTTGGGCACTTAACACACGGATAATATCACTCATTCAAACGAGTAGTTTTTATCGATATTTCAAACGTGGCGAACCACTCAATATACTTTTCAAATCCATTTGCATAAAATTCATACTATCGATCCTTTTGAAACGTGGAGAACCACTCAAATCAATTTCAATTAAATTTGTAGAAAAGATACGAACCTCGATCTTGAAATAAAGAGATGTTATTTTCAATCGTGGCAAACCACTCAATCTATTACAAATCAATTTGTAGAAAATATACAAATTTCTCTATCTTAGGATGAAGTGGTGTAAAGTGATCGAATAGCTTAGCTAAGGTCGTCTCGATACATACTTGATCCCTTAATTGTTAATTTATAAGAAGAGAGTTTGGTACCACTGAAGATCTCCAACATTTAAGGTTATAAAGTATGTATTAAGACCTATAAAAATACCCTGGAGATTCCCATCATCAATTTCTTAACTTATTCAAAAATCTGGGTAAAGTTCGGTCACCCTTCGGCTGGCTGTCAGTTAGCCGACAAGTCCATGTCGGTTAACCAACATGCTGACCAACAGCTAGCCGAACACAGAATCGAGGAGGAGAACAACTTCTGGAATTGTAACCGAAAAGGGTGTCAGTCGAGATTCGGTTAGCCGACACGTCCACATCAGAAAATTTGTAGCTCTCGGGAAAAGGAACCGAGATGCACCGAGCAAGTTTGGTTACCTGTCGGTTAACCGACAACATTCATTTGCTGAAACATTCATTTGCCTTAGTCAAGAAGAGATGTAAATCACTCCAAGATGGTCTCTAACAAGCCTCTAGCTCCAAATCTACAAAAAACCCAAATAAACCCATAGAAAAGCCCTAAAAATCAATCATTTGTAAACCTCAAAGAAATCCTTTTGCATGTGTGACAAAAACACTTCCAATAGTTTAGAAAACAAAGATCTCAAGGAAGAAACACCATTGCTAACCTTGAAAAGTCCGAACCAAGAAGAAGTGCTTGAAGGAGAGGGTTGTCCTTGCTTAAAATCCTTGAAAAAGGTTATCTTTGGAAAGCCAAGAGGGAGGATAAGAAGATTAGGAGATCAATCCCTCACTTATCACTCAAGAGAAAGACTTACAAGATGAGAGAAAATATGGCTGGAAGAGAGAGAAGCTCTCAGCTGTGAAGTTGCAGAAAAATGAAAATGAGGAAGAAGAAAGAACGTGGGCGGGTTTTAAGTTAAGTGGAAAGTGGGCCCCATGGGCCCCAAAACTTCAAGCGGCCGGATCACTGACTTGTGGGTCCCGAATGAAAACGACGAAGAAGACAAAATCGATCATCGAAATATCTACTTTCCAAAATGTATATTTTTGCCAATTTCTGAAATTTTCAAAATTTGTGTACATATTTAGTGTGAAAGGTCGGTTTTGCCTTTTTTCTCGAAAAACATGTTTTTTGAGCCTCAAATCCAAACAGATAAAACATGAATGTTGTTAAAAACAATAAAATGAGTCAAAAGGAATAAAAATTGGATTTTTTAGAAATCGAGAATAAATTCTCACAAAAATACGATTTACAAAGGTCGGGTCAAAACAAAGTCAACGGTTCTAAAAAATCTCCAAAGTCATGAAAAATCTAATCAAACTCAAAAATGAAGTATAACCCACTACTAATCTCACTCAAAAAGTAAAACCACAACTAAGACAACGCTAAACAAAAGAATTGGGGGTCGGGGTCTTACACCCAAGATCGGTTGAAGAAAGTAGATCGAGCATTTACCCCCGGAAGGCTCGGCATATCCCCCTTGTCACCTTCGCCCACATCTTCATCACCTCCCTCATCAATATCGATAGCGGTGACTGGTGAGGCCTCACCCCCTCATCCTCACTATCCCCGTCATCAACCTTGTCATCTCCATCGTCCGACGCAACAGCCTCGCCCTCTGACTCGTGGAAATCCGCATCATCATCACTCCCATCCATCTCCTCATCACTATCAACGGCTGATGGACCGCGCATTCCTTGCTCGGTGCTACCGAGGTCGGCCGACGTGGGAATCCGTTTGATCCGACCCTTTTGCGCCCGGGGGGCAGGAGCGGGTATCAACATTTTTGTGTGTGGGTGTGCCAGATTTTCTATTTTACTTGGAATTGCAAGTGGTGATCCGGAGATTGACCTTCGCAAGTAAAAAGGAAATCAACTTCTTTCAAGTTTTCCATTGCACATATATTTAAGAAAAGAGACATTTTCTTCATTTGTAGTGAAAGGCGATTTTTTTGGCATTTATAGCCGATTTTGGCATTTATAGCCGATTTTTGGCGTTTATAGCCGATTTACAATTCTTATCAATAATGAAAGACGAGTTGTGATTTTTGTCACTATTAAAAAAATACAAACTACAATGAAAAGCAAGAAAAGGAGGATCTAACTTCTCAGGAGATTGTGTTGGACCCGTTTAGATTGACGGTCGCAAGCCATATGTGGACTTCACCATCATCTATGCAGATGGGAACAGAGGATGCTCTTGATTCGCTTGGCTTGGCTATAACCTCAGACTTTTAGAGGACAAAGACCAAATAGAGGTCCTATGTGCAATAAAAAGCTAAGTAGACGGACTGAAAAGTCATGTCTAAGCCATTGGAGGCAAAAGAAGAAGGCAAGGACCTTGGGGGGGGGGGGTACCCCCCAAGGGACTTTTGTCACCTTGTAGCGGTGGCCGGTGCAGAACTTTCGCAAAGTTTTCTCTCTTTTTTCTCTGGATTTTCTGTGCTTGGAAGCTGATCTGATTCTGATCTCTGAGAGTTGTTTGATTTTTTCTGATCTTTTCCGATCTGGATTTCTTTGGAGTGCTCTCCTATTTATAGGCTCTTGGTAGCCATTTAGGAGAGTTTATGGGCTTTAATCGTCATTAAGCTGCATAATGGGAGGAGTTACAAGGTTGAATTCCTTTATTTCGTAACTCATGGGCCTTCACTTCTGATTGGCTGGTGGAGATTGAGGGCATTTAATCGCCATGATGGGAGGAGTTTCATGGGTTAAATGCCATGAATCAATTGACTCGTAACTCCTGGATGCTCACTTCTGATTGGGCCATCCAAAGAAATGAATTAATGACTGCAATAAAGCTAGTCAATTAATCGCATTAAGTGGTCGCCGAGCAGTTGAAGAGTCGCAGGCCGTGCCTCTCCTTTTGGGATTCTTCTGGCGATGATCATCGATGGATCTTCATGTAGATCGACATCGGATGACCATGTAACTTCAGGTATTGGTTGCCAACAGCGGGTCGGTGCCATCTGTCCTGTCGATTTCTCGATCGGTTGGGTAGAAAACACACTTTTTTGGTTGAACGGTTGGCGATCGATGTTGATTTTGATACTCTTGATGATGATCCGTGATTTTGACGGATGTCAAAGGATTTGGTGCTTCAAAAGTATGAAATTTGGAAAATCCCAGGAGTTGGAAGCTTCAAATCGTGAAAAAACGCCGAAAAACGGGCTTTCCTGGGCGAACCCGGCGATGCTGGGCTCCATGGTCGCCGGTGACCATGGGCCAGGGTTACAGGGGCTGGAGACCCTGGGCCAGGGTCGCAGGGGCAGGCGACCCTGGGCCAGGGTCGCGGTGGTCGGCGACCCTGGGGGGGATTTCCCCCTTTGGTCCCCGTTTTGCGGCCGTTTTTGATGTTTTTCGATTCTTTTTTCTTCTATATTTTTTTTTAAGATTTTTTATCATTTATTGGCCTGATTTCCCTGCAGAAAACTTGACGATAATCCTTGCATTTTGGAGTGCAAAGTTTCCAATTTTTCGGAAAAGCCGAAGACTTTGTCGCGTAGAGCTGCCAATTTTCTGTGATAAGCAGAAACTGGGCCAAACGATGTCGGAATGGCCTGAAATTTGGGGCGAAGCCTCCTGAGCAATAAATAAGACCAACCATAGACTTTTGTTTGAGTTTTGAAGCCGTTGGGGTCCTAACACTAGTAGACTTAATTTTGTCGCGAGGAAGATGTGGCGCCTCGATGTATGGTCAACCGATGTCCGATTGACTTGAAATTTGACAGGGAACCTATTGGAGTCATTTTAAGATGATCTACAGGCCCCGGGGAGCTTCGCCACCGAGAGGCCTGATTTGGCTTCCGAGCATCAAAGTCTGGTCAAATGTTGTCGAAATGACCTGAAACTTGACGTGTAGCCCTTTGTAAGATTTTTGAAGCCGTCCATATGCTCTTTTTGATGAGTGATGGCCTCGGTGGTTCTCACCACCGAGAGTTTCGATTTAGCTGTTTGAGGGTTGATGGAGGCTCAAACATTGTCGGTTTGACTTGGAACTTGACATGGAGCCTTTTGGATGTATTTTGAGACCATCCGTAGGCTCTGATCGAAGATTTGGTGTCTTTGATGTTGTCGCCGCCGAGAGCTCCTGTTCAGCTATCGGAGAAGTGAAGTTAGGCTAAATGATTTTGAAATGGCCCGAAACTTCTTGTGTACTCCTCTTTTGGTTGTCTTGAAGGATCTTGCAGTTTTTGTTTGATTCTGACAATATTTGATTTTTGGAAGTAGCATTGCCTATTTATGGCAGGCTGCGACTTCATGTAGCTTTCTTGAGTTTGGAGAAGCAAAGTGACACACATTTTTTTGAGTCAACAAATGCCCCCTCGAGGTGCAACGACGAGTTGCTTAACTTTTGTAGTCGATGTGCCTCGAAGAGATTTTTTAAGGAGAGCTTGTGACTTGACCAAGAGTCTTTGAGCAGTCTTTCTTTTGGTATTGTAGCCTTTTGAGCTTCCAGGGGAATTTTATGGCAGTGAAAGGGATCACATACCATCTCGAGGCAAAGTTTTGAAAAATGACATCAGGGATGCGGATTTGGGTTTTTGTTTTTGACCTTGTGACCTAATAAGCTGTATGTGGCAGGTTAGGGGGTCGGGTTTGGTTTTTACCGTGTGACCCAACAAGCTGTATGTGTAACGTTGAGGGGTCGATTTTGGTTTTGATCTTGTAACCTAACAGGTTGTATGTGGCAAGTTTGGGGATCAGGTTTTGGTTTTTGGTTTTGGTCTTGTGACCTAACAAGTTGTATGTGGCAAGTTAGGGGACCAAGATTTGGTTTGGATTTTTGTGGAATGTCAATTTCAAGATTTTGGCCCAATTTGCTATATGAGGCTGGATGGTTTGATTTTTGAATGCTCATGGGGCTTGGAATTCTTTTTGTATGGTCCAATCAACTCAAAAGAGGCATGGAACCAATTTTGTATGCTCTTCGTAAGAGGGATTTTTTTTTTTAAGTGCCTAGGTGGTCAAACTTGGCTCATATGGGCTAACCCATGGGAACTTAAGCTTTTGAAATGGCTTAGATCTCATATGGTGTCATTTTTGTAAAGAATATCTAAAAATATTTCCTTTGGATAGAGAATATCTAAGAATATCTTTATTTGGAGAGAATCTCTCATGTTCCCTTTATTTTGGGAGAGAATATCTCAAGATATCTTTCTTTGGGAGAGAATATCTCAAATCTCCTATCTTTTGGGAGAAAATCTCTCATTGATTTCTTTTTGGGAGAGAATCCCTCAAGATATCTTTCTTTTGGGAATGAATCTTTCTAATTTCTTTCTTTTGGTAAGGTTACTAATTAGTAACACTTACCTCTTTCATCTTTCCTTCTTTGTTTGTTCTCTTCTATAAAAAGCAAGGAGGAGGTTGGATCTCTTGCTCTTATTGCTTTCTTTTGCAACAATCCCAAGAGGGCTTCAAGACCAAGAGTTCTTCTTCTTCAAGACTGTCTTCTTCTTCTCCATCAATGGCTTCAAGTAAGTTCCCTTTTTCAAGAAAACTCCATTGAAGGAAATAGGATGATAAAAATGTTCTCTCTTTTCTTTTCTTTTTTTTTTCTTTTTCACGTGTTTTCCCCTTTTTTTTACACGTTTTTTTTCTCATGCTTTCTTTTTTTTTTTTGCAAGTTTTTTTTAATTTTGTGTACGGATCTGTCCGTACGGCCACGTGGCCTGTGGGCCAGTCCCTTTTTTTTTTGTTCTTTTCTTTCTCCTTTTTTTTTTTGAGAAAGTTTCTTTCCTTTTTTTTGCTCATCATGATAATGCATTTTTTTGGCAAACCAAGATGTTCATGCATGCATTTTTTTTGTAAATTGAATTTGTAGCATGATGTGATAGCATACCTGAAAGTTTTTGCAAATTTGGGAATTTGGAGCTCGCACCGATGTTGAGCCCTTCCTAATTTTGAGGAGACTTTGAGGTTTTGAAAGTTTGGAGTTTCGGAGCACGCAGCAATGTTGAGCCCATCTTCAAGCTTTCTATTTCTTTCGGAGTATTTCCTTTTTCTTTGGAATTGCCCTGGAGTCATATCAAAATTTTGCCAGATTTTTTTTAGCGAAATTCTGTCATTTTGATGATTGATCTTTTTCTTTTCCAACCTTTGCAGGTGATTCCTTCATAATGAACAAGGGTAAAGAGCCTGCTACAAGCGTACCTCATCGATCTGCTAGATCTTCTAATCCGGCCATTCAGCAGGCTTGGGAGAAGGTCCAGTATGTTGAGAGAAACCTGGAAGAGCGTGACTCTCTCAACAAGGATGAGATGAGACAGCGACTAATTGCTCTCAAGGGAGAGGAATCTTATAATATCATGGTAAGCAGTCATCCATGGTTGATAGACGACAGAGGGTTTTGCCCAAGCCTACCTTGTTCTTTGGTGATGCAGTCCCTGACGACGTGACATACCAGAGGAGATGTTTTTAGTTCTCTTTCACAGCTGATGGTGAGAAGAAGACTGTTGCTACCCGGTCGACGTTTGATCGCACCATCTCGATCATGAGCCTTTCTCCCACGTGCTTAAAGAGGGAAGATCCTCCAATCTGGGTGAAGAGGACGAATGTAATCAAGACCGGGGTTTTTGTTGGCGGCTCTCCTGGATATGTAGAGAAATCACCTGTTGACATGGACATTTTGACGCCGACCAGCGGCTACCAGGGCTTTGATTATCCATCGGTCGATTTGGGACCGGTGGGCCTTGTCATTTTCAGTGGTGACGACAGCAATTGGTTGAAGCTTTTTCGACTTCGTGGCCATTTCAGTGTTGACTCTGAGTGGAAGTCATGGACTGATTGCGTCCTACTGATTGGTGGCACCGTTTTGAAGGAAGCCGGGATTTTTGATGCTATTTACGCCTTTAGGGAGATCGTGATCTTTTTTTGACGAGGCCTTCATGGCTATGTTGGAGTCATTCCTTCCACAAACCAATACCTTCGTTGTGACGAATAGTGAGATTGGTTTCTCTTTGAAGGAGCTGAGCTCCATTACTGGATTGCCCTTCCTTGGCAGACTCTATGAGGAGTTTATGCCGATCAACAGTGTCTTTGAGGAGCAGTCTGAGGAGTTCAGATTTTTGTACTTTCAGCTCATCGCTTTCCATGATTTTTTTAAGCAGAAGGAGGGCTCAAAAGTAAGATCCAGCAGTTGGAAGAGTTTTAGCTCTTCGTCTCCCAACTTCTTTGAAAGTGGGGAGCCTTCTGATAGCATGACCCGGGAAGACATGGCTAAGGATCCGGGTTCGAAGAAGATTTCGGTTATGCAAGAAGAGTTGAGAGATTTCTTTACGAGTACAAACGCCATATGTCCTGACATTGAACTGTGGAGAGATTTCGTTGTTTACCTCACTTATTGGCTAGGTGAGGCCATTTTCGCTGGAGGAGATGGAACGCATAATAGGCCACATTGTATTTTTTCGGCTTTTCAGATGGCGTTTGGAGAGTGGCTTGCTTTGGTGCCAGCTTTTTACTCCTACTTATGTACCGAACTGCAGGCTGCTATTTTTTTTTTGTTCGGCTTGGGCTTCCCATTAACAAGGTATTTTCAGCCCACATTTTCTATTCGTGGTATGTATACCACTGTCCTGGCTTCCACCGGCTGGGTACTGCACAGGATGATGATCCTCTCATGATTCGACTCGCTAAGGGCAAAGCCGTGTCTGAATCACTTTTGTTTGCCCACATGAGGATCCGACAGTTCTGGGACGTCGAGATGGGGCAGTCTTCAGTGAAGCTTTCTCCAGAATTACGGAAGAAGGCTTTTGACTTTAGTGTCTCCTGAGACTCTACAAGGGCAGGGTCGGGAAGGCATTATTCCTTGACTAATGCAGAGAAGGAGTGGCTTTTCAGCATACGCGTCGGCACGATGGTGTACCGCAGACATCTTTTCATTGACATCCAGCCGTATGTACCTTCTCGCTTTGCTCTGCAATTGGGCTTTTCTCAAGGCGTTGTTGGAGCGCCTTCAAGCATGGTGAAGTGCTTTGGAGGCTTGCAGGATGGCAGAAATGCATGGGCTTTTTATAGTGCTGATGACACTACTACCATGATTTCTTATCCAGTGTTGTCGACTTCCGGCTTCGCAAAGTGGTTCGCGGAGAGCTTTTTGGCATACTGGGGCCTTTCCAAGAAGGAGCTTGATGTGAATCTATCGTCTGGAAAAGGCCTTGGAAAGTCGGATGGCGTCCGGCGAGAGGAAGTTTGGGCCATTTGTTGACACCAAAAATGTCACTTTGCCTCTTCAAGATCCAAAGAGCTACATGAAGTCGCAACCTGCCACAAATAGGCAATGCTACTTCCAAAAAATCAAATCTTGTCAGAATCAAACAAAAACTGCAAGATCCTTCAAGACAGCCAAAAGAGGAGCACACAAGAAGTTTCGGGCCATTTCAAAATCATTTGGCCTAACTTCGCTTCTCCGACAGCCGAAAAGGAGCTCTCGGCGGCGAAAGCATCGGAGACACTAAATCTTCGATCAGAGCCGATGGATGGTCTCAAAATACATCCAAAAGGCTCCACGTCAAGTTCCGAGTCAAACCGACAACGTTTGACCCTACATCAACCCTCGAATAGCTAAATCAAGCCTCTCGACAGCAAGAAACACCGAGGCCATCACTCATCAGATAGAGCACATGGACGGCTTCAAAATGCTTACAAAGGGCTGCACGTCAAATTTCAGGTCATTTCGACAACATTTGACCATAGTTTGACGCTCGAAGCCAAATCAGACCTCTCGGCTGCAAAGCTCTCAGGGACCATGGTTTCCAAGACAGAGCCTATGGATCATGTTAAAATGACTCCAATGGGTTCCCTGTCAAATTTCAAGTTAATCGGACATCGGTTGACCGCACATCAAACCGCGACATCTTCATCGCGACAAAAGCGAGTCTACTGGTGATAGGACCCCAAACGGCTTCAAAACTCAAACAAAAGCCTATGGTTGGTCTTATTTATTGCTCAGGAGGCTTCATACCAAATTTCAGGTCATTCCGACATCGTTTGACCCAGTTTCAGGTTCTGACAGAAAATCGGCAGCTCTGCGCGACAGTCTTCGGCTTTCTCAGGAAATTAGAAACTTTGCAAACCAAAATGCAAGGATTCTTATCAGGTTTCCTACAGGGAAATAAAGCCAATAAATGGTCAAAAATGTCGGAAAAATACAGAAGAAAAAAGAATCGAAAAACAGCAAAAATGGACACAAAACGGGACAAAAAGGGGGAAAACCCCCCCAGGGTCGCAGACCCCTGCGACCCTGGCCCAGGGTCGCCGGCGACCCTGGAGCCCGGGATCGCCGGGAAGGCCCCGGAAACCCCGGTTTTTGCTTTTTTTTCGCGATTCGAAGCATCCGGCCTCTGGTAGTTTCCAAAACTCATACTTTTGAGACACCAAATCCTCTGACATCCGTCAAAAACACGGGTCAATCATCAAAAGTATCGAAAACAACATTGATCGCCACCCGGTCAACCAAAAAAAGTGTGCTTTCTACCCGACCGATCAAGAAATCAACAGGACAGATGGCACTGACCCACTATTGGCAACCAACACCTGAAGTCACATGGTCATCCGATGTCGATCTACATGAAGATCCATCGATGATCATTGCCAGAAGAATCCCAAAAGACGCGGCACGGCCCGCGACTCTTCAACTGCTCGGCGACCACTTAATGCGATTAATTGACTAGCTTTATTACAGTCATTAATCCATTTCTTTGGATGGACCAATCAGAAGCAAGCATCCGGGAGTTACAAGTCAAGAGATTCATTGCATTTAACCCATGAAACTCCTCCCATCATGGCGATTAAAGGCGATTAAATGCCCTCAATCTCCTCCGGCCAATCAGAAGCCAAGAAAAAGGAGTTACAAAATAAAGAATTAAATCCTGTAACTCCTCCCATTATGCGGCTTAATGACAATAAAAGCCCATAAACCCTCCTAAATGGAGACCTAAAAGCCTATAAATAGGAGAGCTCTCCAAGAAAAAAAAAACGGAGAAATTCACAAACACGCAGATAATAGACTGCAGAAAATCCGGAAACTCAGACAGAAAGAGGCATCAGAAATCTAAGAGAGAAAACTCTGCGGAAATCCTACACCGACCACCGCTACAAGGTGACAAAAGTCCCTTGGGGGTACCCCCCCTCCCAAGGTCCTTGCCTTCTCATTCTGCCTCCAATGGCTTAGATGTGGCTTTTCAGCCCGTCTACTTGGTTTTTTATTGGACATAGGACCTCCTTTTGGTCTTTGTCCTCTAAAAACCTGAGGTTATAGCCAAGCCAAGCGAATCAATAGCATCCTCTGTTCTCATCTGCATGGATGATGGCGAAGCCCACATATGGCTTGCGACTGTCAATCTGAACGGGTCCCCCACAATCTCCTGAGAAGTTAGATCCTCCTTTTCTTGCTTTTCATTGTAGTTTGTATTTTTTCAAAAGAGACAAAAATCACAACTCTTGTCTTTCATTATTGATAAGGATTGTAAATCGGCTATAAACGCCAAAATCGGCTATAAACGTCAGAAATCGGCTATAAACGCCAAAATCGGCTATAAATGCCAAAAAAATTGCCTTTTACGGCAAACCAAGAAAAATGTCTCTTTTCTTTAATATATGTGCAATGGAAAACTTGAAAGAAGTTGATTTCTTTTTTACTTGCGAAGGTTGATCTCCGGATCACCACTTGCAATTCCAAGTAAAATAGAAAATCTGGCACACCCACACAACAAAAATGTTGATGCGCGCCTCTGCCCCCCGGTTATGAAAGGGTCGGACCCAACGGACTCCCACGTCCGCCGACCTCGGTAGAACCGAGCAGAAGCGCGGTCCATCAAGCTGGCACACCCGGTGGGACCCGTTCATTTGAGAACACGATGCTAGAAATAAAATATTTGCATATCATATATTTTGCTCTATGCTTATATTTCTTTTTTCGATTCCTTGGTTACTTTCTAATTGGTGGCCTATGTTGGATTCCGCATCTAAAAAAATGAGATGAGATTTTTTGGAAATTTCTAATTCTTTGAATTTATTTCCACTCTTTCTCTTTTTAAAAAAAAAACAAAAAAAAATTAGATTTCTCATTTTGAATTCAAAATTGAGAAACCTTGATCCTTTCCTATCGTTCATCGCGCTTGCAGAAATGTTGAGCCTGTTCGACTAAGGTTTTGGGCCATCATTTCTCTTCAATGAGTTCATTAAAGATCTAAAAAAAAAAAAAAACAAAAAAAAAACAGATTTCTCATTTTGAATTCAAAATTGAGAAACCTTGATCCGTTCCTATCGTTCATTGCGCTTGCAGAAATGTTGAGCCGGTTCGACTAAAGTTTTGGGCCATCGTTTCTCTTCGATGAGTTCATTAAAGATCTAAAAAAAAATGAGATGAGATTTTTTTTGGAAATTTCTAATTCTTTGAATTTATTTCCACTCTTTCTCTTTAAAAAAAAAACAAAAAAAATCAGATTTTTCAGTTTGGATTCAAAATTGAGAAACCTTGATCCGTTCCTATCGTTCATCGCGCTTGCAGAAATGTTGAGCCTGTTCGACTAAGGTTTTCGCCCATCGTTTCTCTTCGATGAGTTCATTAAAAATAAAATATATATATATAAAGCAAAAAAAATTAGATTTTTCATTTTGGATTCAAAATTGAGAAACCTTGATCCGTTCCTATCGTTCATCGCGCTTGCAGAAATGTTGAGCCTGTTCGACTAAGGTTTAGGGCCATCGTTTCTCTTCGATGAGTTCATTAAAAATAAAAAAAATATATATATATATATAAAAAATTAAAAAAAAGACATAGACCACTAAGGTTAAACCTACTGTGTTCTTTGATCATGGTTGATTCAAAGAAAAGCCTTGTCCAGAGTGTGGAGACAGCTTGACTGTTCTAGGCAAGGGTCCTCCAAACGGGTTCATTAAGTAATCCTACCCTTACCTGGGGGCAATTCTATCAATCAAGGTTTCATAAGACCGGGTTAGGAGGCCTATGTGTACTCTCTCGTCTTTTAAATAATTTTTTTTTAAAATAAAATTTTTAAAAAATAAAAATTTTAAAATAAAAAATAAAAAATAAAAAAAAATTTCAAAAAAAATTAAAAAAAAAATAAAATATAAAAAAATAAAACATTTAAAAAAAAAATCTTCAAAATCTTCAAAAAAAAAAACTTCCGTCATTTTGGGTTTAGATTGGATAAATCTTGGTCTTCTCCTTTCTGAGCACTGGCGCTCGCGGAAATCGTTGAGCCCATGTTCAGATTGGAGTGCCTTTTGCTCTCTTTGATGAACTCGATATTGGCCTTTCAAAAAAAAAACTCGTCATTTTTAGATTCAGATTCGAGAAATTATGGTTCATTTCTTTCTGAGCACTGGCGCTCGCGGAAATCGCTGAGCCCATGTTCAGATTGGAATACCATCTGCTCTCTTTGATGAATCCAATCTTGACCTTTCAAAACAGAGAATCTCATCTCATGGATACGGTCTCAAAACATTTGTGTCTAGCGGTACTAGTACGCCCTTTCAGGGTCTACTGTATTGCGACTGGCACATTTGTAACTCCAAACTTTATATTCTTCTTATCTCGAGCAAGCTTTGCTTCTCGATAAGTCGAATTTAAGTTCACAATTGCTTCTAGCAGTCACTGGGACGCTCATTCTGGGCTTACCATACCTGCGATCAGAACAATTGTACCCTCTATGGCATTTTGCCTTCCTCATATTGCTTGGGTCATCTCCCTCGAGAAATTTGAAAAGACGAAACCATAGAACTTCCCATTTATGATCATTATATTCTTGTGATTACTAATGGATGTAGTCTTGTTTCATAAATTTTCGAAAAAAACTAACAATGGTAGCATCGCTTACCATTACCTTCGATGAGAACAAGCACTAAATCATGCTTCAACAGAAGCAAACTACGCGCACCTACAAGCGCCCCATCAGCTGCCGAAGTGTCAACTCCCTCAGCAACTCTCTGAACTCCGGGTCGACCTTGACTCCTCGGACTATTGTCTTTGGGACGCTGGGACCATTCCCACTTCCCGAAGAACAAACTGCTCCCTCCAAGAAGCAGAAACTCGCCTCTCAACGTGTCACTACCGTGACACCAAAGGCGAGCACCAGAAGGCCTGAAGCCCGTGGCACCCCCACGAAGCCTCGACCTGCAAGCAACCAGGTCTATCCCAAGACTTGGTCCCCAAGACCTTCACCAAAACAAAAAGAAGGTCTCAAACATCTACCAAGCCAGCATTCCTGGCCCCACTCAAGGAGAACCAGTTCTACCCTCTTGCTTACATGAAAGAGGAGAGACCTATCTCCAACCTGACTCTCAAGTCAACCCAGCATGAGTCGGCTTGTTCCTATAAGCCCAAAATCAAGTCATGCATCACAAGGCCTCTGCAAGCACCTACTAAGGCCTACAAACCTGCAGTTCGAGCCTTCATCTCTACAGGGGCCGAACTCCAAAAATTCAAAGCTTCGCTGCAACAGGCGAAGGACAGGGTTCGCATCCTGTCCTTGCCCAGCTACAAAGAAGACAGGCTAGGGTGCTACGCCCAAGAGAGCACATCCTTCATCGTCAAAGCCCAGCCAAAGCTGACCGAAGCTCAAATTGCTCGTCGTATACGCCGCCGCACGTCATACCGGCAAAAGAGACTAGAGAAGCAAAGGACCCAGCCTCCTACACTTCAAGTCTCTCGTAAATGGGTCGAAAAAGAAAGACCCAACCAAATTGCTGCCATCCATATGGTTGGAAAAACCAGAAGGCGCCAAAAATCAGCAACAAAAATCCATGTCCGACGTCCGACGACCCGCAGTGTCTCAAGGACAAGAAGACATTCAGAAGAATCCCCTGCTCCTTCAAGCAAAGGACAGCAGAGTGATCCTTCCTCAAGCTCTTCTTCAAAAAGAATGAGCCCCAGCTCAGTCACCAGGACAGTTTCTTCGTTCGAATCACGAAGGATGAATGTCTTGGCTACAAATTCTGAGCGACCACCCCGTAATCCACCTCCAGAAGATGCGATCACCCGCATCCAGCAGTTGGAACAAGGCCAGCAGAGGATTGAAACTCTGATGGAAAACCTTCTCCTCGCCTTCCAAAATCAGGCGAACAATGAACCTCCTCCGAATCATCAAAACGATAAGGTAAATGGAGAAGAAAATGAGTCACGCGCCCTTACCAAAAAGGACGTAGATAGTATCCTCGCCAAAGCAAAAGAAGAGGATATACTCGAGGAGCATGGGATCAAGCCACCATATCCCTTATGGACGGACTCGGTCCCGTTCCCCACCAAATTTAAGCATCCTACTCTCCAAACATATACGGGGAAAGGATCAGCCAGACAGCACGTCATCCACTTCAAGATCCTGACGGGAGCTATCGCGGATCAAGATGCACTCAAGATCCGCCTCTTTGCAAGTACCCTAAAAGGTACGGCCTTCGATTGGTACTCCACTCTGCCGGAAGACTCAATCCAAAACTGGGCCATGCTAGAGACACGCTTCCTGACTCACTTCAAAGGTGAGGATCATCCCGCCACTATGCTCAGCTGTGCAGCCTAAAACAGGGGGAGAATGAATCAACATATGACTTCATTCACAAGTGGAAAGCAATGGCATACAAATGCTCTGATGTATTGCCACAAGCATCGCTAGTCGACATTTGCCGAAACAACATGAGAAATTCACAAACACGCAGACAATAGACTACAGAAAATCCAGAAACTCAGACAGAAAGAGGCATCAGAAATCTAAGAGAGAAAACTCTGTGGAAATCCTACACCGACCACCGCTACAAGGTGACAAAAGTCCCTTGGGGGTAACCCCCCCCAAGGTCCTTGCCTTCTCCTTCTGCCTCCAATGGCTTAGATGTGGCTTTTCAGCCCGCCTACTCGGTTTTTTATTGGACATAGGACCTCCTTTTGGTCTTCGTCCTCTAAAAACCTGAGGTTATAGCCAAGCCAAGCGAATCAATAGCATCCTCTGTTCTCATCTGCATGGATGATGGCGAAGCTCACATATGGCTTGCGACCGTCAATCTGAACGGGTCCCCCACAATCTCCTGAGAAGTTAGATCCTCCTTTTCTTGCTTTTCATTGTAGTTTGTATTTTTTCAAAAGAGACAAAAATCACAACTCTTGTCTTTCATTATTGATAAGGATTGTAAATCGGCAATAAACGCCAAAATCGGCTATAAATGCCAAAAAAATTGCCTTTTACGGCAAACCAAGAAAAATGTCTCTTTTCTTAAATATATGTGCAATGGAAAACTTGAAAGAAGTTGATTTCTTTTTTACTTGCGAAGGTTGATCTCCGGATCACCACTTGCAATTTCGAGTAAAATAGAGAATCTGGCACACCCACACAATAAAAATGTTGATGCGCACCTCTGCCCCCCGGTTACGAAAGGGTCGGACCCAACGGACTCCCACGTCCGCCGACCTCGGTAGAACCGAGCAGAAGCGCGGTCCATCACCTTCCTTTATGGAAAGAAGCACAAGATATGATTTCTCGATGACCAGGGCGTCATTGGCTCTGAAGCTGTTCGAGAAATACCTGATGAGGCTTTAGAGCAGCTAGAAAGGAGGAAGCTGAGCTTGATGGTTGGATGCAAGCGGCACAGAGGCGAGCTTCCGTGGAGTCTGCTGGCAAGAGTAGACCATCCAGTGAGGAGTCAAGTGGGAAACCTGACTCTGACAGTGGGGCTGATTCTTTTAGAAAGCGAGCCCACAGAAGTAAGAGGAAGAGAAGACATCATCGCAGCAAGGGGCAACATGAAGGTTCTCCTGACATAGAAGTCCCTCTCACTATCAATGAGGAGGTGCCAGTGAATGCTGACGAGCCTCCAGAAAAGATAAGCCAAGAAAAAGAGACCGTCACTGAAGGTATGATTCTTCCTCTTTCTCTTTCCATTTCTTTTCATGGGATCTTTCCATGTTCTGATTTGCTTCCTCCCCCTGCTGCTTTTTTTTAGCAGAGGAAGACTTGATGATGCCTGAGGTTCCAACCGATGAGGTGGTGACGGATCCTGTCGAGGCACCTGAAGAAGAACCGAGGGACTCTGGAGTGAATCCAGAATCTCCAATTGGTATAACTTCTTTTGCTTTCTATTTTTTATCTGTGACTTGGTTTGCTAACATTTTTCTTGTCAGCTGACTTGCCACAGGATTACGATGACTTTAAACCATCGATGGATGCAGATGTTGACGATGCTTCCGATGAGTTCACGGAGGAAGAGAGTGTTCCGCCAGTCGTCGAAGAATGTATTTTATAGTAATAACCTGATAATGATTTTTTTAAATAGGATCATATTTGTTGACACCAAAAATGTCACCTTGCTTCTTCAAGATCCAAAAAGCTACATGAAGTCGCAGCCTACCATAAATAGGCAACTATTTCCAAAAAATCAAATCTTGTCAGAATCAAACAAAAACTGCAATATCGTTCAAGACACCCAAAAGAGGAGTACACAAGAAGTTTCGGGCCAATTCAAAATCATTTGGCCTAACTTCGCTTCTCCGGCAGCTGAAAAGGAGCTCCCGGCGGTGAAAGCATCGGAGACACCAAATCTTCGATCAGAGCCGATGGATGGTCTCAAAATACATCCAAGAGGCTCCACGTCAAGTTCCGAGTCAAACCGATAACGCTTGACCCTACATCAACCCTCGAACAGCTAAATTAAGCCTCTCGGTGGCGAGAACCACCGAGGCCATCACTCATCAGACAGAGCACATGGACGGCTTCAAAATGCTTATAAAGGGCTACACGTCAAATTTCAGGTCATTTCGACAACATTTGACCAGACTTTGACGCTCGAAAGCCAAATCAAGCCTCTCGGCGGTGAAGCTCTCTGGGACCGTGGTTTCCAAGACAGAGCCTATGGATCATCTTAAAATGACTCCAATAGGTTCCCTGTCAAATTTCATATCAATCGGACATCGGTTGACCGCACATCAAGCCGCGACGTCTTCATCACGACAAAAGCAATTCTACTGGTGATAGGACCCCAAACGGCTTCAAAACTCAAACAAAAGCCTATGGTTTGTCTTATTTATTGCTCAGGAGGCTTCACACCAAATTTCAGGTCATTCCGACATCATTTGTCCCAGTTTCAGCTTCTGACAGAAAATCGGCAGCTCTGCGCGACAAAGTCTTCGGCTTTCTCAGAAAATTGGAAACTTTGCAAAATGAAATGCAAGGATTCTCATCAGGTTTTCTGAGGGAAATCAGGACAATAAATGATCAAAAAATTTCAAGGAAAAATATAGAAGAAAAAAGAATCGAAAAACAGCAAAACGGACACAAAACGGGACAAAAGGGGGGAAAAACCCCCCAGGGTCGCCAAGGACCCTGGAGCCCGGGATCGCCAGGAGGGCCCCAGAAACTCCGTTTTTCGCCGTTTCTTCGCGATTCGAAGCGTCCGACTCCTCTGATTTCCCAAAATTCATACTTTTGAGACACCATATCCTCTGACATCCGTCAAAAACACGGGTCAATCATCAAGAGTATCGAAATCAACATTGATCGCCAACCGGTCAACCAAAAAAAAGTGTGCTCTCTACCCGACCGATCAAGAAATCGACAGGACAGATGGCACCGACCCGCTATTGGCAACCAATATCTGAAGTTACATGGTCATCTGATGCCGATCTACATGAAGATCCATCATTGATCATCACCAGAAGAATCCCAAAAGACGCGGCACGGCCTGCGACTCTTCAACTGCTCGGCGACCACTTAATGCGATTAATTGACTAGCTTTATTACAGTCATTAATCCATTTCTTTGGATGGCCCAATCAGAAGCAAGCATCCGGGAGTTACAAGTCAAGAGATTCATGACATTTAAACCATGAAACTCCTCCCATCATGGCGATTAAAGGCGATTAAATGCCCTCAATCTCCTTCGGCCAATCAGAAGCCAAGCAAAAGGAGTTAGAAAATAAAGGAAATAAATCCTGTAACTCCTCCCATTATGCGGCTTAATGACAATAAAAGCCCATAAACCCTCCTAAATTTATTTCCACTCTTTCTCTTTTCAAAAAAAAAAGTAGATTTCTCAGTTTGAATTCAAAATTGAGAAACCTTGATCCTTTCCTATCGTTCATCGTGCTTGCAGAAATGTTGAGCCTGTTCGACTAAGGTTTTATTCCATCGTTTCTCTTCGATGAGTTCATTAAAGATCTAAAAAAAAAAAAAACAAAAAATCAGATTTTTCATTTTGGATTCAAAATTGAGAAACCTTGATCCTTTCCTATCATTCATCGTGCTTGCAGAAATGTTGAGCCTGTTCGACTAAGGTTTTGGGCCATCATTTCTCTTCGATGAGTTCATTAAAGGTCTAGAAAAAAAAATAAAAAATTAGATTTCTTAGTTTGAATTCAAAATTGAGAAACCTTGATCCTTTCCTATCGTTCATCGTGCTTGCAGAAATGTTGAGCCTGTTCGACTAAGGTTTTGGGCCATCGTTTCTCTTCGATGAGTTCATTAAAGATCTAAAACAAAAAATCAGATTTTTCATTTTGGATTCAAAATTGAGAAACCTTGATCCTTTCCTATCGTTCATCGTGCTTGCAGAAATGTTGAGCCTGTTCCACTAAGGTTTTTGGCCATCATTTCTCTTCGATGAGTTCATTAAAAAATCTAAAAATAAAAAAAAAACAAAAAAGACATAGACCACTAAGGTTAAACAAACTGTGTTCTTTGATCATGGTTGATTCAAGAAAAGCCTTGTCCAGAGTGTGGAGACAGCTTGACTATTCTAGGCAAGGGTCCTCCAAACGGGTTCATTAAGTAATCCTACCCTTACCTGGGGGCAATTCTATCAATCGAGATTTCATAAGACCGGGTTAGGAGGCCTATGTGTACTATCTCGTCTTTTAAATAAAATTTTTTCAAAATAAAATTTTTAAAAATAAGAAATTTTAAAATAAAAAATAAAAAATAATTTTTTTTTCAAAAAAAATCTTTAAAAAAAATATAAATAAATAAATAAAAATTAAAAAAAAGATTTTTTTAAAAAAATCTTCAAAAAAAAAACTTCCGTCATTTTTGGTTTAGATTGGAGAAATCTTGGCTTTCTCCTTTCTGAGCATTGGCGCTCGCGGAAATCGCTGAGCCTGTGTTCAGATTGGAGTACCTTTTGCTCTCTTTGATGAACCCGATATTGGCCTTTAAAAAAAAAAACCTCGTCATTTTTGGATTCAGATCCGAGAAATTATGGTTCATTTCCTTCTGAATACCGGCACTCGAGGAAATCGCTGAGACCGTATTTGGATCGGAATACCATCTGCTCTCTTTGATCAATCCAATCTTGACCTTTCAAAACAGGGAATCTCATCTCATGGATGCGGTCTCCAAACATTTGTGTCTAGTGCTACTAGTACGCCCTTTCAGGGTCTACTGTATTCGCGACCGGCACATTTGTAACTCCAACTTTATATTCTTCTTACGTCGAACAAGCTTTGCTTCTCGATAAGTCAAATTTAAGTTCACAATTGCTTCTAACAGTCACTGGGATGCTCATTCTGGGCTTACCATACCTGCGATCAGAACAATTGTACACTCTATGGCTTTCTGCCTTCTTCATATTGCTTGGGTCATCTCCCTCGAGCAATTTGAAAAGACAAAACCATAGAACTTCCCATTTATGATCATTATATTCTTGTGATTACTAATGGATGTGGTCTTGTTTCAGAAACTTCTCGAAAACTAACAATGGCAGCTTCACTAACCATTACCTTTGACGAGAACAAGCACCAACTTATGCTTCAACAGAAGCAAACTACGCGCACCTACAAGCGCCCCATCAGCTGCCAAAGCGTCAACTCCCTCGGCAACTCTCTGAACTCCGGGTCGACCTCGACTCCCCGGGCTATCATCTTTGGGACGCTGGGACCATTCCCACTTCCCGAGAAACAAACTGCTCCTTTAAAGAAGCAGAAACTCGCCTCTCAATGTGTCACTACCATGACACCAAAGGCGAGCACCAGAAGGCCCGAAGCCCGTGGCAGCCCCACAAAGCCTCAACCCTCAAATGACCAGGTCTATCCCAAGCTTGGTCCCCAAGACCTTCACCAAAACAAAGATGGTCCCAAACATCCACCAAGCTAGCATTCCTGGCCCCACTCAAGGAGAACCAGTTCTACCCTCCTGCCTACATGAAAGAGGAGAGACCCATCTCCAATCTGACTCTCAAGCCAACCCAGCATGAGCCGGCTTGTTCCTACAAGCCCAAAATCAAGTCATGCATCACAAGGCCTTTGCAAGCACCTGCTAAGGCCTACAAACCTGCAGTTTGACCCTTCATCTCTACAGGGGCCGAACTCCAAAAATTCAAAGCTTCGCTGCAACAGGCGAAGGACCTGGTTCGCATCCTGTCCTTGCCCAGCTACAAAGAAGACAGGCTCGGCTGCTGCGCCTGAGGGAGCACATCCTTCATCGTCAAAGCCTAGCCAGAGCTGACCGAAGCTCAAGTTGCTCGTCGTATACTCCGCCGCGCGTCGTATTGGCAAAAGAGACAAGAGAAGCAAAGGACCTAGCCTCCTACGCTTCAAGTCTCTCCCAAATGGGTCGAAAAAGATAGACCCAACCAAGTTGCTGCCATCCATATGGTTGGAAAAACCAAAAGGCACCAAAAGTCAGCAACAAAAATCCATGTCCGACGTCCGATGACCTGCAGCGTCTCCAGGACAAGAAGACATTCAGAAGAATCCCCTGCTCCTTCGAGCGAAGGATGGTAGAGTGATCCTTCCTCAAGCTCTTCTTAAAAAAGAAATAGCCCCAGCTCAGGCACCAGGACAATTTCTTCGTTCGAATCACGAAAGATGAATGTCTTGGCTACAAATTCTGAGCCACCACCCCGCAATCCACCTCAAGATGATACGATCACCCGCATCTAGCTGTTGGAACAAGGCCAGCAGAGGATTGAAAATCTGATGGAAAACCTTCTCCTCGCCTTCCAAAATCAGGCGAACAATGAACCTCCTCCGAATCATCAAGACGATGAGGTAAATGGAGAAGAAAATGAGTCACTCGCCCTTACCAAAAAGGATGTAGACAGTAACCTTGCCAAAGCAAAAGAAGAGGATATACTCAAGGAGCATGGGATCAAGCCACCATATCCCTTATGGATGGACTCGGTCCCGTTCCCCACAAAATTCAAGTATCCTACTCTCCAAACATATACGGGGAAAGGATCAGCCAGACAGCACGTCATCCACTTCAAGATCCTGACGGGAGCTATCGCAGATCAAGATGCACTCAAGATCCGCCTCTTTGCAAGTACCCTAAAAGGTATGGCCTTCGATTGGTACTCCACTCTGCCGGAGGACTCCATCCAAAACTGGGCTATGCTAGAGACACGCTTCCTGACTCACTTCAAAGGTGAGGATCATCACGCCACTATGGCTCAGCTCTGCAGCCTAAAACAGGAGGAGAATGAGTCAACATATGACTTCATTCACAAGTGGAAAGCGATGGTATACAAATGCTCTGATGTACTGCCACAAGCATCGCTAGTCGACATCTGCCGAAACAACATGAGAACTAGAATCCGCTCCATGATCATCGGCAACAAATCAAAGAACCTGGGAGAACTCCTAGAAGCTTCCATGGAAGCTGAAACGGTGATTAAAGACCTCAACAGTCATAAATCATCAAGAAAAGAGCCAACCGCCATTGCAACCTCAAAACCAGAGAAAAAAGAGGTCCTCAATGTGCAGACCAAGTCAGCTCTTCAGCCACCAAAGAAAGCTGAAAACAAAGCTGCTGGTAAGAGACCTGAACTCTCAGATGCCTTCAAAGAACGAGTAGAGAAGAAATACCCATTTGATGAAGATGTTGATGAAATATTCGGGGCTCTTGTGGCAAACGGCAAGCTCACCTTGCTTGAACCAAAAAGACCGGGTGATGTTGGCTAAACCAACGATCCTCGGTACTGTCCATACCACGAGATGATCTCGCATCCTCTAAATCAATGCTTCATTGTGAGGGAGAAAATAAATGAGATGTGGAAAAATGGAGTCATCACCTTTGACAAAAACAATGGGTCTGCCTCCGTCAACATAGTGACATGTGGACAAACATCAAAATCACCAAAGAAGAAGATCACTACTTCCTTCAAGGTGATAAACTCAATTCAAGCGTCTGAGGAACTGGTTCCTTACCCGACACCAGACGGACAACCCATATGGGTACATCCCGATCTCCTGGAAGATGAAAATTGGGAGGTCATGAAAACAAAGCCTACAGCTCAACAGCAAAGGCAGGCTAGGAAACATCTCCTCAAGCTCAAACGGCAAGAGAAGACCCAGCCAAAACAAGAAGTCAAAGAAAAGGCAGAGGCTACCTCTACCGATTCAGTGGAAGCAACAAAAACGTCCCTTCCAGAGACTTCAAAGGGGGTAAGAAAATTCACTCTTAGTGATTTCATGCCACCTCAATTCAAAGAAGCCACGCAGGAGGCATCATACTCTTGCAATTTGGTAGTTGGATTCTCCATTGATGGATACGAGTCCAGCGACACCGATGATGGATTCGAATCCAACTACACAGACGAGTGGGAGGAGTCCCTTGAAACAGGAGAATACCTCTCCGATGAAGAATGGGTTCCTGAGAATCATCTTATGCCAGTAATCTGGTATAACCCCTACAGCTACAAGGATCCTTGCCTGATGATGAAGAAGACCAAGAGGCTGTACAAGAAAATGTTGTTGAACCAGCACCCTTCATTGCTCCAGTGGAAATCAACAATGTTGAGCCACAAAGAGTTGATGAAGAAGAAGATTTGGCTCCCAAGCCTGATCTTGAAGAATATGCAAGGATCTTACAGCGTCTCGCTCTAGAACAAGAGCAAGACCGCGTCAATGAGCCTCCTCGCAATCTAGAGCCTGAAGTCCCTGAAGACCATCAGGTACATCCTCCCTTAACTCCTGAAAATGGAGAAAATTGCTGGATAGACGATCCTCTTACATCTGAGGATGAGTCTGACTCTGATCAGGCAACGTCTCCTGTCAGAGCTTCCTATAATGTGATAATTCAGGATTATAACTCTTCCGAAGCATCGTCTGATGAGAGCACTTACACTCGGGCGACGCCTAGCAATGTATCTTCTAGAGCCACTTCATCTCACGTAACTTTCACTGAGATGACACCCTCTCAGGTTTCTTCTCCTGAGACTGTGACTTCAAAGTTCACACCCTTCCTGACTGAAGAATTCCCAGCTATCGATGCTTGGGACGATGAATTGGTCAACGAAGAAGAAAGGTTACTGGATGCTGTTCAGGACTTGTTCTGGGAAAATGCTCCGTGCAACACAATCACCGAGGATGGCAACTCTGCTGTAAGACATGGATAAATCCGAAAGATAAAGGCAAGGCTCCTCAACAATCACCGGAAGAAAACAAACCATCCGGTAAATCCGAAGAGAGCATTCAAACTCCCTTCATCATCTCCCTCAAACCTTCAAAGCCTTTGGTCATAACAACTAAAGTGAAGAGGGCAAAGCAAAAGCCTGGGGGCAAATTTGTTGTCTCTTTCGTGTCTATCTTGCAAGACACGGATTCGGATTCAGAGCCAGAAGACGACACATCATCAAGCCAAGCTAACACTCAGCAAGTTCAGCCTGCTCTTACTCCAATGGAGACAACTTCTGACATAGAAGATCCTACGTCAGCTTCCTTCGTTGTTCCAGCAACTTCAGCAAAGGAAAAGCCGATCTTCTTCCATAGATCGGATGCTTCTTCATCAAACCCCATGCTTGAACCTTTCCAAAATGAAGGTATGCCTCAACTATCCTTATATAGTTCTATGGCACAAGCTATTATGAAGAAAATGGGCTATGACGCTCAAAACCTAGTTGGTTTGGGAGAAGGACGCGGTATTCTCACGTCATTGGGGCTCGTCTTGACCAAAAGCCAGCTAGAAGATTGGAGACTCTACGGCTATGCAGAAAAGTCTTCACACGGGTTAGGGTATGATCCCGACACTCCTCTGAGGCAGTTGACACAAAGGCTTAAAAGTCGACTTATCGACCAAGCCTCAACACCTCAAGTCTATGAAGACATCGATCTCCCTGGATATCTCTTCGATGAGTCACCTGACAAAGATCCAGGAAGCTCATCCAATTGGTACGATTTCTCTGACGATGAAGAGGAATTGTCCGATGGCACATACGTGTGGTATTCTGACCCAGAAGAACCCTCGTCTCCAAAAGAATTACCCTACTTCGACCCGGTTTCAACAGGCGATTGGGAACATCTCATAGCAAACCTTGAGAAGATCACCGATCAAGAAGACCCATGGAAATGAACAAAACCTTGGTTTGGAAATGCCCTTGAAACCCCAGAAGGTTTCGTTGAGCTGGAAGCCTCCGAAAATATTGTGGAGGAACCACCTACGAACCTTTCAACAGAAGATCCTGTATCCTACAGCGGTTTCATGGCCTTTCGAAGCCTGAAAAAATGGTCTCTAGTCACAAAAGAGACCGGAGCGACAAACTGTCTGAAGCTTTGTGGGCCTATCGAACCACCGTTCGAGGACCAACCCATAGCACACCATTCTCCTTGGTCTATGGATGCGAAGCTGTGGTGCCTTGGAAGTACAAATTCCTTCCTTGAGGGTATCCTTGCTAAATGACATGACTCAAGAAAGCAATGTCAAATTGTGACTCCATGAGCTGGACAATCTCGATGAGAGACGGCTCGAAGCTCAACAAAGCATTGAACTTTACCAAGCACGCATGGCAGGATCTTTCGACAAAAAGGTCAGGCAACGCGCCTACAAAAAGGGTGACTTGGTTCTTGCAGTAAAAAGACCAATGGTCTTCGCTCACAAGTCCAAAGGCAAATTTGAGCCAAAATGGGAGGGACCCTACGTCATCGACAAGGTTTTCTCCAATGGCGCATACGCACTCCTAAACATGGAAGGTAACAGATGTATGCTGCCCATCAACGACAAGTTCTTAAAGTGGTACTACCCTTGAAGACTTACCCAACTGGGTAAAGAACAATGCCTGTATGGCCAAAACCGGTTTCCAGATACACGCTCGCTAAACCCACCTTTTTTAGAATTTTCATGTCAAATGTTGAAATTTCTAGAAATTTAAACAATGCTTACTTTCATTGTTTCATTGTTCAAAAATCCAAGTTTAGGAACCTTTCCCTAACTTGACCAAAATTTTCAACCCTTGAACCCAAAATTCATGGTTTGAAACAAAATCCGGATTCAGGGATTTCCACCCTAGTCCACCCTGCCTTTTACCGCCAAAATGGTTTTAGGTCAAAACTTATGACCCTCGTGTCATAAAAAAAAAAGGTTTTTCAAAAAGCCGCGGGGAAGTGACGCTTAGTCAATACTCGCACAAATTGGAAGCATACAAACACAGTTCGACACTTCCAAAATCGCAGGGAAGCGACATTTTGTCGATACTTACAAAATCCAAAACCGTGGAGATGCAAATTTCAGTTGATATCCACAACCCAAATTTCAAAGGTTCGAAAAAACCTAAAAAAAACCATGGAGACGCGACATTTCAGTTGATATCCGTGACCCAAAGGTTCGAGAAAACCACAAATTTAAAAAAAAAATCATGGGGAAACGACATCAAGTCAGTACCCGCAAAACTAAAATTTTTGAAAAGCAAGGATGCGACATTCCATCGATACTTGCACCCAAATCCGCGAAGATGCGACATTCCATCGATACTCGCAACCGAATGAGCAAGGATGCGACATTCCATCGATACTTGCAAGAACATTCAGCAGGGAGGCGACTTTTAGTCGATACTTGCATTTTTGAAAACCAAAACGGCTATAGATGCCACCAAAACAAACCGGCTATAAATGCCACCAAAACAGGCTATAAATGCCACCAAAATAGGCTATAAATGCCACAAACTAGCTATCAATGCCACAAAACAAAACCGGCTATCAATGCCACAAAACAAAAAAATTGGCTTTCAAAAAGCCCGGCTATCAATGCCACAAACCGGCTATCAATGCCAAAATTGGCTTCCATGCCACAAAAAAAAAATCTGGCTTCCATGCCAAAACAATCATTTGACAAAAGATTTTCACAAAATGACAAGTTTTTGATCAAATCCCATTTAGCAATTACTTTTATCACAAAAAAAATTTTAATTGAGCATAGGGAAAACAAAAAAAAAGAAGCATCCCATTTAGCAATTACTTTCATCACAAAAAGATTTAAGTGAACGTAGGGAAAACAAAAAAAAAGTACCAAAAAATGCATGTGGTACCAAAAAAAAAAGAAAGTGTTCACAAGCACTACAAAAAAAAGAGTACCAAAAAAAATATACATGTGGTAATAAAAAAAAAGAAGAAGGATAGTTTCTTCTACAAAAATCAGGAGCTCAGCCAAAAATGGTCTCCAGCCAAGATCTCAGCTCCTCAAGCAAACTTTTGGCCTCAGCCGTTAGGGATTCCAGGGCACGCTTCTTCAGGAACTTGCCATGAGATGCTGGGGTGGGCTGTAACCCTTCTTTCACACCGGGAAGCTTATCCCGAGCAGTTTGCCATTGTTTGTCCTCTTGAAACTTCCTTTCAAGGACTCAATCAGCATCTGCAACCCGGCGAATCAGAGCACTCTCCTTGTCGCGAGCCTCTGTCATAGCAGTCCACTTGGCAGCGAGTTGTGCCTTTACATGCTCAAGACGTTTCCTGGCCTCATTGACCTCCCTATCAAGGATGTTAAGTTCATGTGTCAGCCCAATGATGGCTAGCTCTTCTAAGTTCTTATCTCGGACTATCTACTTCCTGCTCTGTGTAGCCTCATTCAGGTCAGACTTAGCCTTTTCAGCAGGGTCCATGAACATCTCCTTGAAGAACTGGTCGTCAGCAAAACCCATGGTCTCAAACCATTTGTCACCCAGCTCAATGATCCTATCAAGGATTGCCCTGGCACCTGTGACATCCAGACCAGCCTCTTCGGCATCACTGAGAATCTCCTGCACATGCTGGATCATGCAAATCCGGCATCCAAGTGCCCAGAAAGGAGAGTCTCAATCCAAGAGCTCAGAACCCGCACCACCACCTTCTTTGCAAAAAGAAGAGATGGCCCAGCTGAAGATTCGCCCAACTCCGTTGGTCGGCTGCTCATGTCATCACCCGTTGGAAGAGTAACAAAAGAACTCTTTCCAGTTGGAGCTGCTCAGGGAGGAATCTCAGCACGAGGTATCTCCTCAATAGTGTCAGAACTGGTCCTAGGAGTCTCTACCTCTGGATCAACCTCTGGCATCTCTTGCTCTGGTTCTGAAGGAAGCGACGGACTCTTCGCTGTCACCTCAAAACCTGCCAAAGAAACATAAAAAGGTATGAATATGATCCTGTTTGAAAATCATTATCAGGGTTATTACTACAAAATACCTTTTTCAACGACTGGTGGAAGACTCTCCTCCTCCATGAATTCATCGGAAGCATCATCAGCATTTGCGTCCATCGATGGTTCAAAGTCATCGGAATCCTGTGGCAAGTCAGCTGACAAGAAAAATGTTAGCAAACCAAGTCACAGACAAAAAAAAAAACAGAGAAAGAAAAAAAAAGTCATACTAGTTGGAGATTCTGGATTCACTCCAGAGTCCCTCGGTTCTTCTTCAGGTGCCCCGACAGGATCTGTCACCACCTCATCGGTTGGAACCTCCAGCATCGCCAAATCTTCCCCTGCTAAAAAAAAAGGAGTAGCAGTAGGGAGAGAAAACAAATCAAGACATGGAAAAATCCCATAAAAAGAAATGGAAAGAGAAAAAAGAAGAATCATACCTTCACCGACGGTCTCTTCTTCTCGGCTTCTCTTCTCTGGAGGCTCGTCAGCATTCCCTGGCACCTCCTCATTGATAGCAAGAGGTACTTCCAAGTTAAGAGAGTCCTCATGCTGCCCCTTGCTGCGATGATAACTCATCCTCCTCTTACTCCTATGGGCTCGCTTCTTAGAGGAACCTGCCCCGCTGTCAGAGTCAGGTTTCCCACTTGACTCCTCACTGGATGGTCTACTCTTACCAGTAGACTCCACGGAAGCTTGCCTTTGCGCCACTTGCATCCAAGCATCAAGTTCGGCTTCCTCCTGTTCTAGCTGCTCTAAAGCCTCATCAGGTATTTCTCGAACAGCTTCAGAACCAATGACGCCCTGGTCACCGAGAAAGCCTATCTTGTGCTTCTCTCCAGAAAGGAAGGCCCAAACTTTCTCTCGCCGGACGCCATCCGACTTTCCAAGGCCCTTTCCAGATGCCAGCTTCACATCAAGCTCCTTCTTGGAAAGCCCCCGATATGCCGAAAAGCTCTCTGCGAACCACTTTGCAAAGCCGGCAGTCCGGGAAGTCAACAACACGTGATAAGAGATCATGGCTGTAGTGTCTTCAGCACTATTGAAAGCCCAAGCATTTCTCCATTCCTGTAAACCTCCAAAGCGCTTCACCATGCTTGAAGGCGCTCCAACAACGCCTTGAGAAAAACCCAACTGCAAAGCAAAGCGAGAGGGTACATACGGTTGAATGTCGACAAAAAGATGTCTGCGGTATAGCATCGTGCTGACACATATGCTGAAAAGCCACTCCTTCTCTGCATTTGTCAAGGAGTAATGCCTTCCCGACCCCGCCCTGGTAGATTCTCGGGAGGCACCAAAATCAAAAGCCTTCTTCCGTAACTCCGGAGAAAGCTTCACTAAAGACTGCCCCATCTCGACGTCCCTGAACCGTCGGATCCTCATGCGGGCAAACAAAAGTGATTCGGACACGGCTTTGCCCTTAGCCAACAGAATCATCAGAGGATCATCATCCTGTGCAGCACCCAGCCGGTGGAAGCCAAGATAGTGGTACACATACCATGAATAAAAAATGTGGGCTGAAAATACCCTATTCATAGGGAGCCCAAGCCGAACCAAAAAAGCAGCAGCCTGCAGTTCGGTACACAGGTAGGAGTAAAGAGTTGGCACCAAAGCAAGCTGCTCTCCAAAAGCCATCTGACAAGCCGGAAAAATACAACGCGGCCTGATGTGCGTTCCATCTCCTTCGGCAAAAACAGCCTCACCAAGCCAATAAGTGAGGTAAAAAGCGAGATCTCTCCGCAGTGCAATGTCAGGACATATGGTGTTTGTACTTGCATTGAAATCTCTCAACTCCTCTTGCATGGCCAAGATCTTCTTCGAACTTGGATCCTGAGCCCTGGCTTCCTGGGTCGCACTATCAGAAGACTCCCTGTTATCAAAAAAGTTGGGGAACAAAGAGTTAGAACTCTTCCAACTGCTGGATCTAACTTTCAAACCCTCCTTCTCCTTCAAAAAATCATAGAAGGCGACGAGCTGAAAGTACAGAAGCCTAAACTCCTCAGACTGCTCCTCAAGGACGCTGTTGATCGACATAAACTCCTCATAGAGTTTGCCAATGATAGGCAATCCAGTAATGGCGCTCAGCTCCTTCAAAGAGAAACCAATCTCACCATTCATCACAACGAAGGTATTGGTTTGTGGGAGGAATGACTCCAGCATAGCCATGAAGGCCTCGTCGGAAAAGATCACGGTCTCCCTAAAGGCGTGGACCGCATCAAAAATCCCTGCTTCCTTCAAAACGGCGCCACCAATTAGCAGGACGCGATCAGTCCACGACTTCCACTCGGAGTCAGCATTGAAACGGCCATGAAGTTGAAAAGGCTTTATCCAATTGCTGCCGTCACCACTGAAAGCACCAAGGCCCACCGGTCTTAAATCGACCGACGGATAATTAGAGCCCTGGTAACCGCTGGATGGCATCATCAGGTCCATGTCAACAGGCGACCTCTCCGTATATCCAGGAGAACCGCCAACAAAAACCCCGGTCTTGATTACATTTGTCCTTCTCACCCAGCTTGGAGGATCTTCCCTCGTAGAGCACGTGGGGAAAAGGCTCATGATCGAGACGGTGCGATCAAACGTCGACCGGGTAGCAACAGTCTTCTTCTCACCATCTGCTGTGAAAGAAAACTAAAAACATCTCCTCTAGTATGTCATGTCATCAGGGATGGCATCACCAAAGAAGAAGGTAGGCTTGGGTAAAACACTCTGATCTTCCATCACCCATGGACGACTGCTTACCATGATCTTATAGAATTCCTCTCCCTTGAGAGCGATCAGTCGCTGCCTCATCTCATCTCTGTTGAGGGAGTCGCACTCTTCCAAATTTCTCTCAACATACTGGACCTTCTCAAAGGCCTGCTGAACGGCCGGATTAGAAGATCTAGCAGATCGACGAGGTACGCTTGTAGCAGGCTCTTTACCCTTGTTCGTTCTGGAAGAACCACCTGCAAAGGATGGAAAAGAAAAAGATCAAACATCAAAATGACAGAATCTCACTAAAAAAAAATCTGGCGAAATTTTGACATGAGGCTGGGGAAATTCCGAAGAAAAGCAACTATCCCGAAAGAAATAGAAAGCTTAAAGATGGGCTCAACATTGCTCCGAGCTCCGAAACTCCAAACTTTCGAAACCTCAAAGTCTCCGCAAAATCAGGAAGGGCTCAACATCACTGCGAGCTCCAAATTCCCAAATTTGCGAAAACTTCCAGGTATGCTATCACATCATGCTACAATTCAATTTACAAAAAAATATACATGCATGAATATCTTGGTTTGCAAAAAAAAAAATGCATTATCATGATGAGCAAAAAAAAAAAGAAGAAAAGAAACTTTCTCACAAAAAAGGAGAAAGGAGAAAGAAAAAGAACAAAAAAAAAAAGAAAATAAACTTTCTCAAAAAAAAAGAGAGAAAGAAGAGGGCTGGCCCACAGGCCATGGCCCACAAAAAAAAGTGCAAACACGTGAAAAAAAAAAGAAAAGAAAAGAAAGAAACCAAAAAAAAGAAAAGAACTTTTTTTTTCTACTATGGGGTTTTCTTGAAAAATGGAACTTACTTGAAGCCATTGATGGAGAAGAAGAAGAAATGTCTTGAAGATCTTGAAGAAGAAGACTCTTGGTCTTGAAGCCCACTTGGGATTGTTGCAAAAGAAAGCAATAAGAGCAAGAGATCCAACCTGCTCCTTGCTTTTATAGAAGAGAGCAAAACAAAGAAGGAAAGAAGAAAGAGGTAAGTGTTACTAATTAGTAACCTTACCAAAAGAAAGAGATTAGAAAGATTCTTTCCCAAAAGAAAGATATCTTGAGGGATTCTCTCCCAAAAAGAAATCAATGAGAGATTTTCTCCCAAAAGATAGGATCAATAAAAGATTCTTTCCCAAAGGAAGATATCTTGAAATATTCTCTCCCAAAATAAAGGGAACATGAGAGATTCTCTCTAAGTAAAGATATTCTTAGATATTCTCTATCCAAAGGAGATATTTTTGGATATTCTTTATAAAAATGACACCATATGAGATCTAAGCCTTTTCAAAAGCTTAAGGTCCCATGGGTTAGCCCATATGAGCCAAGTTTGACCACCTAGGCACTAAAAAAAAAATTTTGGGCTTTTAGTCAAAGAGAAGTCCCTCTTACCAAGAGCATACAAAAATGGTTCCATGCCTCTTTTGAGTTGATTCGACCATACAAAAGAGAATTCCAAGCCCCACGAGCTTCCAAAAATCAAACCATCCAGCCTCATCTACCAAATTGAGCCAAAATCTTGAAATTGACATTCTGCAAAAATCCAAACCAAAACCTGGTCCCCTAACTTGCCACATACAGCTTGTTAGGTCACAAGACCAAAACCAAAAACCAAAACCTGATCCCCAAACTTGCCACATACAGCCTGTTAGGTCACAAGATCAAAACCAAAATTGATCCTCCAACATTCCACATACAGCTTGTTGGGTCACACGATCAAAACCAAACTCGACCCCCTAACCTACTACATACAGCCTGTTAGGTCACAAGGTCAAAACCCAAATCCACATCCCTGATGTCATCTTTAAAACTTTGCCTCGATATGGTACGTGATCCCTTTCACTACCATAAAACTCCCCTGGAAGCTCAAAAGGCTACAACTACCAAAAAGAAAAAACTGCTCAAAGACTCTTGGTCAAGTCACAAGCTCTCCTTCACAAAATCTCTTCGAGGCACATCGACTACAAAAGTTAAGCAACTCGTCGCAGCACCTCGAGGAGGCATTTGTTAACACCAAAAATGTCACCTTGCTTCCTCAAGATCCAAAAAGCTACATGAAGTTGCAACCTGCCATAAATAGGCAATGCTACTTCAAAAAAATCAAATCTTGTCAGAATCAAACAAAAACTGCAAGATCCTTCAAGACAACCAAAAGAGGAGTACACACGAAGTTTCAGGCCATTTCAAAATCATTTGGCCTAACTTCGCTTCTCCAGCAGCTGAAAAGGAGCTCCCGGCGGTGAAAGCATCGGAGACACCAAATCTTCGATCAGAGCTGATGGGTGGTCTCAAAATACATCCAAGAGGCTCCACGTCAAGTTCCGAGTCAAACCGACAATGTTTGACCCTACATCAACCCTCAAACAGCTAAATCAAGCCTCTCGGCGGTGAGAACCACCGAGGCCATCACTCATCAGATAGAGCACATGGACGGCTTCAAAATGCTTACAAAGGGCTACACGTCAAATTTCAGGTCATTTCGACAACATTTGACCAGACTTTGACGCTCGAAAGCCAAATCAGGCCTCTCGACGACGAAGCTCCCCGGGACCGTGGTTTCCAAGACAGAGCCTATGGATCATCTTAAAATGACTCCAATACGTTCCCTGTCAAATTTCAAGTCAATCGGACATCGGTTGACCGTGCCGCGACGTCTTCATGGGGACAAAAGCAAGTCTACTGGTGATAGGACCCCAAACGGCTTCAAGACTCAAACAAAAGCCTATGGTTGGTCTTATTTATTGCTCAGGAGGCTTCACACCAAATTTCAGGTCATTCCGACATCGTTTGACCCAGTTTAAGCTTCTGACGGAAAATCGGCAGCTCTACGCGACAAAGTCTTTGGCTTTCTCAGAAAATTGGAAACTTTGCAAAATGAAATGCAAGGATTCTCATCAGGTTTTCTACAGGGAAATCAGGCCAATAAATGATAAAAAATGTCAAGGAAAAATACAGAAGAAAAAAGAAATGAAAAACAACAAAAACAGACACAAAACGAGACAAAAGGGGGGAAAACCCCCCAGGGTCACAGACCCCTGCAACCCTGGCCCAGAGTCGCCGGCGACCCTGGAGCCTGGGATCACCGGGAGGGCCCCGGAAACTCTGTTTTTCGCCGTTTCTTCGAGATTCGAAGCGTCTGACTCCTCTGATTTTCCAAAATTCACACTTTTGAGACACCAAATCCTCTGACATCCGTCAAAAACAAGGGTCAATCATCAAGAGTATCGAAATCAACATTGATCGCCAACCGGTCAACCAAAAAAAAGTGTGCTTTCGACCAGACCGATCAAGAAATCGACAGGATAGATGGCACCGACCCGCTATTGGCAACCAATACCTGAAGTTACATGGTCATCTGATGCCGATCTACATGAAGATCCATCATTGATCATCACCAGAAGAATCCCAAAAGACGCGGCACGGCCCGCGACTCTTCAACTGCTCGGCGACCACTTAATGCGATTAATTGACTAGCTTTATTACAGTCATTAATCCATTTCTTTGGACGGCCCAATCAGAAGCAAGCATCCGGGAGTTATAAGTCAAGAGATTCATGACATTTAAACCATGAAACTCCTCCCATCATGGCGATTAAAGGCGATTAAATGCCCTCAATCTCCTTTGGCCAATCAGAAGCCAAGAAAAAGGAGTTACAAAATAAAGGAATTAAATCCTGTAACTCCTCCCATTATGCGGCTTAATGACAATAAAAGCCCATAAACCCTCCTAAATGACTACCAAAAAGCCTATAAATAGGAGAGCACTCAAGAAGAAAACACACAACAGACTACAGAAAATCCGGAAACTCAGTTGAAAAAAGTCATCACAAATCTAGAGAAAGAAAGAGAGAAAACTCTGCAGAAGTTCTACACCGACCACCGCTACAAGGTGACAAAAGTCCCTTGGGGGTACCCCCCCAAGGTCCTTGCCTTCTCCTTCTGCCTCCAATGGCTTAGACGTGGCTTTTCAGCCCGTCTACTTAGTTTTTTATTGGACATAGGACCTCGTTTTTTATTGGACATAGGACCTCCTTTTGGTCTTTGTCCTCTAAAAACTTGAGGTTATAGCCAAGCCAAACGAATTAATAGCATCCTCTGTTCTCATCTGCATGGATGATGGCGAAGTCCACATATGGCTTGCGACCGTCAATTTGAATGGGTCTCCCACAATCTCCTGAGAAGTTAGATCCTCCTTTTCTTGCTTTTCATTGTAATTTGTATTTTTTCAAAAGAGACAAAAATCACAACTCTTGTCTTTCATTATTGATAAGGATTGTAAATCGGCTATAAATGCCAAAAATCGGCTATAAATGCCAAGATCGGCTATAAATGCCAAAAAATCGCCTTTCACGGCAAATCAAGTAAATGTCTCTTTTCTTAAATATATGTGCAATGAACAACTTGAAAGAAGTTAATTTCTTTTTCACTTGCGATGGATGATCTCCAGATCACCACTTGCAATTCCAAGTAAAATAGAAAATCTGGCACACCCACACAAAAGAAATGTTGATGCATGCCTCTGTCCCCCCTCCGGTTATGAAAGGGTCGAACCCAAACGGACTCCCACGTTCGCCGACCTCGGTAGAACCGAGCGAGCAGAATGTGCTGGTCCATTAATATTCATACCCTTTTGTGTTTCTTTGGCAGATTTTGAAGTGACAGAGGAGAGTCCATTGCTTCCTTTAGAACCAGAGCAAGGAATGCAAGAGGTTGATCCAGAGGTTGAGACTCCTGCAACCAATTCTGACACGGCGGAGGAGGTACCTCGTGCTGAGATTCCTTCCTCAACAGCTCCGACTGGAAAGAGTTCTTTCGTTCCTCTTCTAACGGGGCATGACATGAGCAGCCGACCGATGGAGCGGGGCGAATCTTCAGTTGGGCCGTCTCTTCTTTTTGCGAAGAAGGTGGTGGCGCGGGTTCTGAGCTCTTGGATTGAGACACTATAACAAAATTCACTTTACTCGGCATTTTTCCCCGGCGTTTTCTTATTACGCCGGGAAAAGTATAATTTTCCCTGGCGAAATCCGATTTTGCGCTGTCAATAGTATAATTTTTCCCGCGAAATTTATTCGCCGGCAAATGTCATGTTTATCACGGCATTTTTTAATTTTCACCGGTAAATATCTTATTTTCCTAGCGTGTATTCTGTCTTCGCCAGAAAATTTCCCAGTTTTCCCGACGTTCTTTTTTCGCCGTCAAAGGTAACATAATTCCCCCGCCAATTCCCCCCCTCTGCTATTAACGTCCCATTTTATTTCATTTCCCTCATCCCTCTCACGCTCTCTCCCTCTCACGCTCATCCCCATCCCTCTCTCGCTCTCTCCCATCCCTCTCTTCCTCTTCCCGGATTCTCTCTCTCAGGCAGCGCCCACCCCCACTTCAGCGCAGGTTCTCTCTGCTCCATCGCCAGACCCATCTCAACCCTCCCATCATCGATCTTCTCCTCTCTATTTTCCTCACAGCGGCAGCAGCCACCACTCGCCCTTTCCATCTTCCTCGCAGTGGCAACAACCATCACTCGCCCTCTCCATCTTCCTCGTAGCAGCAGCGGCCATCACTCACACATTCAGCTAAACATCTCTCCCCTGCCATCCTCAAAATCCAAACAGGTCTGCCTCGCTCTCCCTCTCTCTTCTTCTCTCTCTCTCTCTCTCTCTCCTTCTTTGTTTTCATTTGTTTTTAGATCTGGAATGAAATAAAGGCGAATATTTTTCTTCTCCTTTCATCGTTGCAATGATCTTGGGTAGTGGTTATAAAGGGAAACTGGGTTCTTGTCATTGTGGTTTTGTTGCTACCTCCTTTTTCTTTCGTTTCTTAATTTTGTTTGATTTTTGTTATGGGTTTGATATGGTGTGGAATTGATAGTACATGGTTGAATTCCCTTTTCGTTTTGAGATCGTCTATGTACATATAATTTTTGGGTGTTTGTGTATGTGAAGATTTGAGTATCTTCATGGATTATAAAAGTGGAACTGTGTTGGGTTTTTTGTGATTTGGGGTTTTGAGAAGCGAAAAAGTGTCAACGATGCAAAATAGAATGAAAAGCAGTTGATTTCCATTCTCTCTCTCTATCTCTCTCTCCTCTGTAATTTTTGCATTTATCTTACCTTAATCTAAGAGGAAAAGAGGAGAAGAAGTCCATAGATAAGAAGTGAGATTTAGATAATTAGATTATTTCTTCTTCTTTTTTAGCAAAGGATGGGTTTCTTTCTTTTGTCATCTCTGTTTAGTCTGGAGGCAGGCCAGCCAGGCCTCTCTTCTCATTGAGGTGTTGAGTATTTCAGTGTTTTGATATATTGCTAGTGGAGTTTTGATTGGTCCAGCTCTAGCTGGGGTGTTTCTCTTTGGTTCTATCTTTCTATGCTTTGATGAGGCAGCTCTCCAGCCCTATGGAAGAAATTATCTCCCTTCTGCATTATTTGAGTTCCAGCTACAGCCCTGATTTTCCAGTCGCCGTTACTGTTTGCAGTCGCTATGATGTCTATTGTTTGTTTTGTTCTCCTATCAGCTGGTGTTTTTTTTTGGTGCTCTCTAGAGTTATGCTCAGTGGTTATCTTTCTCTCCCTGTTATTTTTTGGGCCCTTCCTTTTTTTTGGAAAGGGTTTTTTTTTTGTTTTTCTGTATGTAGCATTTTTGCTTCTCCTTGTCCTAAGGGCCTTGCCCTTTTTCTTTTAATACCAATTTACCATTTAGCAAAAAAAAGGTAATTGGATTATTAAAAATGTTAGGATTTGTGATAACTTAGTTTTTTCTATAAGAGAAATGTAAAAGCAATAACAAGGTTTAGCACATAATTATAATTTATTAAACCAGATGATCTTGATCGTAAGCATTCAACTAAAACATGAAACACATTTGTTGTAACACTATTAATCCCACCGGGGATTAGTTGAGCTTAGTCCCCTTGCATGCATCATGATCTACGGGCTGGATCTTTTTCATATGTTTGTGATAATTTTTAAGTTAACTGAGAATGTTTGGACTTTCTCTCTCATTATTGTGTGAACATCAAAACCTACAAAACCAGTCACCTTAAAAAACCCAGAAAAAGCTCTAAGGAAAACATAACATCAAACCCCAGAAAAAAAATAAGAAAAAGAAAAGAAAAGAAAACCTTCCCACCCTTGTAAAGATCCACAAACATCAAAACCCAAAAGAAGAAAAACCCACTTCTCTGTCATTGAAATTAAAAGAAGCAGTTTTGGTAAACAAAGTCACAGTAACCCCAAAAAAGGGTATGAGAATGAGAGGGAGAGAGAATCAACGTAGAGGAATCAAAGCAAAAACACATACAAAGAGAAATGAGTAAGAGATTGACATAAAGGAATGTCTGATTGAGAAGTGAGAGACCCAATTGAAGAAACAAGAATCACCCACTTAAGCAACCTTTTCTCTTTGTTTCTCTTCTACTCTCACCACCAGAAATAGAAATTTCTTAAATTTTAGGAAAGCTTGGATCTAGGGACCAAGCTATCAACTGCTAGAAGAAGAAAAAGAAGACAACCTCTTTTGTCTTCTTTTAGTAGGTTTTCTAAATTAATACCAGTTTAGCATCACCTTAACCTTAATGATATTTATGTTATGATGACCATGACTATGATAATGCCATGATGGTAGCGGTGATGATTTTAATTTGGATATATCTACCCCAATCATATCCATCAAATCTGAAAGTTTTATAGATTTATTTATGTTGGTCTAGTGCCCACTAATTAATGGTTAAGATTATTTGATAAACTTGCTTTTTGGCTTATGGGCTGTTATTATCATTAGTGGGATTTATACTCGTTGAAGGAGTTATTTAAATTCATTTCTCTGAGATGAAGAGGATTGAATTTATATGTAATTAATGTCTTTGCCACTGATTGCGGTTTTAGGGTTTCTTTTGGTAATTGCACGTACCCCTCTTGCAAACAAATCCTAGGCATCTCACCACATAGTGTATCTTGGAGGTAGTGTGTCTCAATTCATGAGAAGCCAAAACAAGCATCTCTTTATTAGGACCCTTTTCCCTAAATTGGAACCAAGCCACTAGCATGAAACAATAAGCCCACTGTTCCGATCATTACCCATATTTTCATAGGTATATGCTACTTTCCCTCATCTTTGCTTTTGTGTCTTTAGTACATATATTTTAGATGTTTTGCTACTCAACTCTTGATGTACTTCCCCTGCATATTATGTGTTTAAAAATGTTAACATTATACAATTCCATCAGCTCATCCGTTTATCTTTTTCTTTCACCAAAACCTTTTGATTCAATGACATCCATATGCCTGACATACCACTATGAAATGTATACATATTAGGGGTGCACAATGACTAAGTTCATTAACATATATGGCTGAATCAACTTGTCTCAAAGCCTAGCATCTTAATTTCTTGATATTGTTTCCTTGTTATATAGGTACTTCTAGGATGTTACTACTTGGAAGTTTTTCATGGGCCACCATGTAAATAAAAAAAGTTATAAGGGTACCCTATGTAAAAGGAGAGTTCTCAAATAAACTGGTGTAGGTGGGTGGGTGTGTGTTCTACCCCTACTTAAAACTCCTTTTGTTTCTACCCACCTTGGCTCAGTCCGTTTAAAACTCCCTTCGTTTGCATGTTTACTGGGAAGACCTTGTATGGTTTGTGGTAAACTGTTTGGTCTGTATTTCAGTCATCCATTCTTGTCACAGTAATTATGGCTGTTAGAATTTCTGTTCTGGCATAACCTTTGATTAACATGGATATACTTGTCAGACTATTGTCTATAAAGAAGGTATTGCCATCAGAATCTTTAATTGCACCAGATCTTCCATTATCATTAATGACTTGCTACCATGTTCTAAAGGTTGCCGTCATGACAGCTGTATTTTTGGTTCTTATACGAGGGTAGATCTAGTCAAAGGTCTGGAAAATTAAGTGTTTTGTCTATTTGATCTGAAAAATAGGAAGACATTTTTATATTTTTATGAGTTTCAAGCTCAGTCATTCAGATCTCACACAGCTGTAATTTTGTCCAGAAATCTCATTAAGATTTGGGCAGTACAAAATTAATAACTTGTGGAAAAGTATTTTGGCTTTCCACACACCCTTTTCTTTTAGAAAAGTAGCCATACAAATGTGTATTTTTTTTTTTTTGTCATTGTGATCCAACTCTCCTCCTTTTCCTTGATACAAGAACAATGCAAATGACCAATTCATGATGGTTATATAGTCTAGATTGATAATTGGTATCAACTATCTATTGGCTTATTGGTTTTCACATGGCTTAAAAAATTGTTGAAGAGATATTTTTTTTCTTAGATTTTTGTTCTTTCCAATCATGAAAACAAGACTTCTAAAAAAGGGGCAGATATAAGAATTTGTGTTCCACATCACAAACACTAAATACGTTTCATGTTCATCTCATCACACATCAAAGTGAAGCTCGGCTCAACTTGGTACATTGATAACCCTACATCTTGGCATCCATTGCATGATGCGATGATTGATTCTAGCTTGTGATAAATATAAGACCAAAATAACCCCTTCAACGCTCCTTTCATAAAGCCCTTTCTCTGAATTCCCAAGTATTTGCTCCAAATCAATCTGTTGACATAAGTTGAGCTGAATTGGACAAGTATGTGGACTAAACCATAATCAGGTCTAAGCCTGTATAAAATAATTGGTACTGATGTTTTATTTTTATGACCATGAAAAATCTCTTAATTCTTAATTTATACATTAGTTTTAATTTTGCAACCAATCAATGGTTTTGGTAACTCACACATGCCTTACTTGTACAGACTTGCAGCAAATTTGGGAAATGCACAGTGGTGCATAAATCAACCTCAGATTGATGAGTAAAATCAATGATGATGATTAAGAATATAATGAAGATGTATAGTGAATCATAATAGCTAAAGATTTCATATTCTGTCTTTTTCCCCAAATAAACTTGTATAATGTAGTTACTACCGACAGCCCACATGTGGATTCCAGCTTTGAGGCCTTTGTGCAGTGAGGAATCAGCAATATCTTTTTGGTAAGCTGTTGGCATCACAAGTCGGCTGCTAATATTCAAGTTCTTCAAGGTCTTTGTTGACACCAAAAATGTCACTTTGCCTCTTCAAGATCCAAAAAGCTACATGAAGTCGCAACCTGCCATAAATAGGCAATGCTGCTTCCAAAAATCAAATCTTGTCAGAATCAAACAAAAACTGCAAGATTCTTCCAGACAGCCAAAAGAGGAGTACACAAGAAGTTTCGGGCCATTTCAAAATCATTTGGCCTAACTTCGCTTCTCCGACAGCTGAAAAGGAGCTCTCAGCGGCAAAAGCATCGGAGACACCAAATCTTCGATCAGGGCCGATGGATGGTCTCAAAATACTTCCAAAAGGCTCCACGTCAAGTTCCGAGTCAAACCGACAACGTTTGACCCTACATCAACCCTCGAACAGCTAAATCAAGCCTCTCGGCGGTGAGAACCACCAAGGCCATTACTCATCAGATAGAGCACATGGACGGCTTCAAAATGCTTATAAAGGGCTACACGTCAAATTTCAGGTCATTTCCACAACATTTGACCATAGTTTGACGCTCGGAAGCCAAATCAGGCCTCTCGGCGGCAAACCTCTCCGGGACCATGGTTTCCAAGACAGAGCCTATGGATCATCTTAAAATGACTCCAATAGGTTCCCTGTCAAATTTCAAGTCAATCAGACATCGGTTGACCGCACATCAAACCGCGACATCTTCATCGCGACAAAAAGCAAGTCTACTGGTGATAGGACCCCAAACAGCTTCAAAACTCAAACAAAAGCCTATGGTCGGTCTTATTTATTGCTCAGGAGGCTTCACACCAAATTTCAGGTCATTCCGACATCGTTTGACCCAGTTTCAGCTTCTGACGGAAAATCGGCAGCTCTACGCGACAAAGTCTTCGGCTTTCTCAAGAAATTGGAAACTTTGCAAAATAAAATGCAAGGATTCTCATCAGGTTTCCTACAAAGAAATCAGGCCAATAAATGGTCAAAATGTCAAGGAAAAATACAGAAGGAAAAAGAATCGAAAAACAGCAAAACCGGACACAAAACGGGACACAAAGGGGGGAAAACCCCCCCAGGGTCGCAGGCCCCTGCGACCCTGGGCCAGGGTCGCCAGCGACCTTGGAGCCCGGGGTCGCCGGGAAGGCCCCGGAAACCCCGGTTTTCGCCGTTTTTTCGTGATTCGAAGAACCCAGCCTCTGGTACTTTCCAAAATTCATGCTTTTGAGACACCAAGTCCTCTGACATCCGTCCAAAACACGGGTCAATCATCAAGAGTATCGAAAACAATATTGATCGCCACCCGGTCAACCAAAAAAAGTGTGCTTTCTACCCGACCGATCGAGAAATCGACAGGACAGATGGCACCGACCCGCTGTTGGCAACAAACACCTGAAATTACATGGTCATCTGATGTCGATCTACATGAAGATCCATCGATGATCATCGACAGAAGAATCCCAAAAGACGTGGCACGGCCCGCGACTCTTCAGCTGCTCGGCGACCACTTAATGCGATTAATTGACTAGCTTTATTACAGTCATTAATCCATTTCTTTGGACGGCCCAATCAGAAGCAAGCATTCGGGAGTTACAAGTCAAGAGATTCATGGCATTTAACCCATGAAACTCCTCCCATCATGGCGATTAAAGGCGATTAAATGCCCTCAATCTCCTCCGGCCAATCAGAAGCCAAGAAAAAGGAGTTACAAAATAAAGAATTCAATTCTGTAACTCCTCCCTTTATGTAGCTTTATGACAATCAAAGCTCATAAACCCTCCTAAATGGCCACCTAAAAATCCTATAAATAGGAGAGCTCTCCAAGAAGAAAGAGACACACAGAGAGAAAAACGAAAATCACAGACAGAAGCACATAAATTCAGAGAAGGAAAAGAGAGAAAACTCTGCGGAAGTTCTACACCGGCCACCGCTACAAGGTGACAAAAGTCCCTTGGGGGGTACCCCCCCCAAGGTCCTTGCCTTCTCCTCCTGCCTCCAATAGCTTAGATGTGGCTTTTCAGCCCGTCTACTCGGCTTTTTATTGGATATAGGACCTCCTTTTGGTCTTTGTCCTCTAAAAACCCGAGGTTATAGCCAAGCCAAGCCAATCAATAGCATCCTCTGTTCTCATCTGCATGGATGATGGCGAAGCCCACATATGGCTTGCGACCGTCAATCTAAACGGGTCCCCCACAATCTCCTGAGAAGTTAGATCCTCATTTTCTTGCTTTTCATTGTAGTTTGTATCTTTTTAAAAGAGATAAAAAATCACAACTCTTGTCTTTCATTATTGATAAGGATTGTAAATCGGCTATAAACGCCAAAATCGGCTATAAACGCCAAAAATCGGCTATAAACGCCAAAATCGGCTATAAATGCCAAAAAAAATCGCCTTTCACGGCAAACCAAGAAAAATGTCTCTTTTCTTAAATATATGTGCAATGGAAAACTTGAAAGAAGTTGATTTCCTTTTTACTTGCGAAGGTTGATCTCCGGATCGCCACTTGAAATTTTAAGTAAAATAGAAAATCTGGCACACCCACACAAAAAAAGAAATGTTGATGCACGCCCCTTGCCCCCCGGTTACGAAAGGGTCGGACCCAAACGGACTCCCACGTCCGCCGACCTCGGTAGGAACCGAGCATTGGAGCGCGGTCCATCAGTCTTGTGCCTTTAATTAGACGGCATGTTCATGGGGTTCCAAACACTAACAAACATAAAACTAGAGATTCCTGGTTGGGGCCTTTGCACCCTTTGTTCATCTTCATCTTCTTCTTCTCTCTCTAGCACAATTTAACACTTCAATTCCCCCTATCACAAAAGGACATGTAGATATTGTTAGCAAAAGGTTTTCTCTTGGCATAATGAGTCCATGTTTCTTAATTTGGCCTTCTGTGCATTCATGTGAATTTTTTTTTAGAAGCAAAGAGGGCTTGATGTATAACAAAAATGAATTTTTCATACTATGCACTACTTTTGGCACATCAGCTGGTCTCAGCAAACTGCCTTGAGGCTTTCCTTGTGTATAATAAATTGAAGCTCGATTTTTCCCCTTTTGAAGCTGTGTTAGTTTCCATTTGGTGCAAAATACGGACGAAATCCACTTTAGCTTCAACCCAGAGTCTGATTTCCTCTTTTTTTTTTCTCTTGTTAGGTTGGAGATTGTGTGTGAGCAGGTATCTCATTTGAATCTTAATTCCTCTGTTTGAAAGAAACATTGTTTCTTATGATTGTAGATTGGAAATTAGTTGAATGGATTGAATAAAATAAATGTGTAGATTGATTGTGAAAAACATGCATATAATATGGGCATGGGGCGAGATTCATGAATGCTGAGATTTGAGTTGCGTAGAATAATTAGATTCATGGAGAAGATATGTTGATGCAACCCAAATTTGAGTTTAATGGATATCTTATCATTCATTTCTTTTTTACATTTATTTTTATACCATCTAATGGTTGAATTTGAGTTAACCACCACCTTACATATATATGAACAGATATGGACAAGAGTTGGATGCTACTGTATCATAATAGATTTAGTCAGCTGTATATAGACGGGGTGAATTCTTTTATTGAATTCGCAAAGGCAAATTCGCGCGGGAGTAGAGTGATCAAGTGCCCATGCAACTATTGCTGCAACAGTCTTGACCATGATTATGAGATTGTGAGAAACCATCTACTCGTACGTGGGATGCTGGTATCCTAGGACACCTGGTTGCAGCATGGGGAACTTGCATAATTTGATGAATCGGATGATAGCGAGGATGAATCGGATGAGGACCGGGATGGATATGGTGAGTTACTAGAGGACCATGGCAGGGGGACTTACATGATGGATGACACCCTAGGGATAGATGATGTGCGAAACTTTGAAATTATGCTGGAGGCTTCCCAGTGTGGTTTATACCCTGGTTGTAAAGATTCAGAAATGCTGTTAGCATTTGTCATTAGGATGCTACATGTGAAGGTACAGTACAGGTGGAGCAATAAGTCATTTGACAAGGCCTTGGAGATATTTAGGGACGTCCTACCAGAAGGTAATGTGGTTCCCGCATCCGTTTATGAGGCCAAGAAGATACTGCGTGACTTGGGCTTGGGATACGAGCACATTGAGTCCTGCAAGAATGATTGCATACTTTTTTGGGACGAGAATTCTCACCTGGATAAGTGTCTGGAATGTGGGGAGCCTAGGTACAAGGTCAATGATGGCAAGGGTAAGTAGATCGCTCATAAGATATTGCGTTACTTCCCATTGATACCTAGGCTACGGAGATTATACCTGTCTAGGATGACGGCCAAAGAGATGATATGGCACCATGAGAATGGCATGGATGGCGATCTGGGTAGGCATCCGGCCGACTATAAAGAATGGAAGGAATTTGATTTGAAATTTCCAGAGTTTGCATGGGAGATCCGCAATGTGAGGTTAGGATTGGCCACCGATGGGTTTAACCCCTTCGGCAACATGAGCACTTCTTACAGCATGTGGCCCGTCGTACTTATGCCTTATAACCTTCCACCCTGGATGTGCATGAAGGAGCCATTTTTCATGATGTCCTTACTTATTCCTGGGCCGCAGGCTCCTGGGAAGGAGATCGATGTGTACCTAAGGCCCTTGGTTGATGAGTTGAAGGAGTTGTGGGAGATTGGTGTCATGACTTACGATGCCCATAGTGAACAGACCTTCCGAATGCATGCGGCTTTGATGTGGACCATTAATGACTTTCCCGCGTATGGTAACTTGTCTTGTTGGAGCACAAAAGGTTATTTGGCTTGTCCCCCTTGCAACGAAGATTCATTATCGTGTAAATTGAGAAGTAAGATTCGGTGGGTTGGACATCGAGCTTACTTGTCTGAGAACCACCTCTGGAGAAGGAGCAAGAAGTTCAATGGTAAGCCAGAGCATAAAATAAAATCCTTGGATTTACCGGTTCAAAGGGTACTTGATCAGTTGGATCGACTACCAGAAGTTAGGTTCGGGAAGGGCCCCAACAGCAGGAAAAGACCTCGTGAGCCTACACTGTTAAATTGGACAAAGAAAAGCATCATGTATGAGCTACCGTACTGGAAGAAGTTAAACCTTAGGCATAACCTTGATATCATGCACGTAGAGAAGAACATTGTTGGAATTTGAGATGAACTTGAGATGACTTTAGAGTCTTTTGATGAATTAAAGTAATTAGTATCTCAAGTATGGTTTTGAGTTGGAATTCTTGTCAACACATTGTCACAAACGTGATGTTAATAGATTGGTGTTGATAGAGCTGAAAAGAAGAAACAGAATTGAAACAGCCAGGAATTAAGAATTCCTGATGCAGAGCACGCGGTCGACCGGGCTCTTCATGCGGTCGACCGATAAAGAAGAAACCTGCAGAAACAGAAAAAGGCACCTCTCAGTTATTTTCGTGACACAGTGTGTCTTCGGTCGACCGGGACCCCAGGATGTCGACCGAGCTCAAAAGTTGTCTGTTTCCAGTCAGTGTCTTCGGTCGACCGAGCAAGCCAGGATGTCGACCGAGCACGGGAACCAGAGTTGCGCAGAATTAGAAGTTTTGCATGAAAATTCAGCACTCTTATCTAATTTGTTTGGGACTCTTTCTAAACGAATTGTACCCTATTTTGAATACAATTAAGGGTTATTAAAACCTATATAAAGGCATGCTTGGGTCGTTCATAAATACATCAGAAGAGACACCAGAAGAGAAGAGTTTTAGAGAGAAAATAGAGAGAGTTTTGGAGAGAAGAAGAGTGCTGTTGCTGTGTTGCTGCATTATCAGACGTTTTCTACAGCAATTGTGGACGAGATTATGCTCTAGAAGATGGTGATTCGTCCATGAGTTAAGTGTCTCTCTTTTATGCTTTATTTTCAATTTGTAAGGGATTGAGAGAGAGAGAATTGTAGAGGGGAAGGGCTGTAGACAGAATTAATCTTCTACTCTGTTCGTACATCAAGTTGGTGCTTGGTGTTTAGGGTTTGGTGATCCTATCTGTGGGTGCAGATAAATTGTAAAGGGAGTCGGTGCTTCCTAGATAGTTGGTGCTATCTGAAACTAAGGGTTGGTGCTCTTTGTCGTTGGTGCGACTAAATAAGATTCAGATCTGTCCCGGATTGGTGTTCGGACAGTCTTTGAACCGTGGACGTAGCCTTTCGGTGAACCACGTTAAATCTGGTGTCATTGTGTGGTTTGACTTGTTTTGTTGTTGAATTGGACCTGTTTTTAGAAATCACTGATTCACCCCCCCCCTCTCAGTGATCGCGGTATCCAACAATTGGTATCAGAGCGAGGCTCCCTTGATCAGTTTAATACGCTAAGGGTGATCACTTGTCAAATCACATGGCAGTCAATACAGGGAATATGAAAGCACCTCTGTTTGATGGTTCTAATTACTCCTTTTGGAAGATTAGGATGCAAGCCTTCATCAAATCTCTTGGCTATGATGTTTGGGAGGCTGTCAGAGCCGGTTACAATGCTGCCACCGTACCCAATGATACAGCATCGAAGAAGTTGGCAGACAACGACTCCAAGGCGCAGAATGCACTCTTTAGTGGCCTTGTGGACAGCGAGCTTGTCAAAGTAATTGCATGCAAAACAGCCAAGGAAATTTGGGACAAATTGCAAAGCATACATGAAGGTGATGAGAAGATTAAAGAAGCCAAATTGCAAACTCATCGCTCTCAATTTGAATCTCTTTGCATGGAGGAAAGCGAGAATGTTGACTCATATTTGCAACGAGTGAATGAAGTCACGAATGACATTCATGGACTAGGGGAGGAGATTAAAGAGCCGGTCATCGTCAAAAAGGTTCTAAGATCTCTTCTTCCCCGGTTTGATTCAAAAGTCTCAGCCATTGAAGAAGCCAAAGATCTGAATGCATTTTCCATGGATGAATTACATGGTTCTTTAACTGCCTATGAGATGCGCATAGGAAAAACGTCTTCATCTGATAAAGAAGCGGCCTTCAAAGTTCAGAAAAAGGCAAAAGAGACTGCTGATCATGATGTTGATTCTGATGATGATGAGCTTGAGGCTCAATTTGTTAGAAAGTTGAAGAAAGGAAGCAATGGCAAGTACAAAGGGAAGCTACCCTTTAAATGCTTCAATTGTGGAGGTATTGGTCACTTTGCTGCGAAGTGTCCGCTAAAAGAAGACAATGATAATGACTCTTATGCTGAAAAGAGTAAAGGAAAGAGAAATTTTAGAAAAAGGGGCAAAGCTAAAAACTTTCTATGTCAACAAGATGACAGCACGTCTGAAACTTCAGACGATGATGAATCAACCGAAGCTCTTTTCATGGTCACTGTTGAAGAAGAAGAAGAGCTAGATCCGGAAGAGGAAGAGGAGGCTGAAGTCAATCTTGAAGAGGAACTCATAGCCGCACTTGAGGAGCTAAGCATTGAACGCAAATCAAGTAAGAAAAATCTGAAACTTCTCCATGAATCTGAAAGTTCTATTATTGCTTTGAAAACTCAAGTAGAAGAATATAAAAGAATGGTAGAAGTCCTTGAAAACCAAATAAGTATCAAAAAGGAAGAGGCTATGAAACTTGAAACTGAGATCGCTAGAGCAAAGGCTGAAAATTTGGAAAATAGCAAAAAACTCAAAGCGCTCCAAGCGATTGAAGGGACTATGAAACTCAATGAACTACTGAAAGTTCAAAGACCTGCCCACTTCAGATTTGGTCTAGGATTTGAGAAAGGTGAATCCTCTAAGATTGCACCTCCTAAAAAGAAAGAGTTTGTGAAGCAAGTCACTGCACCTTCTAACTCTATGAAGCCCACTCAACCTAGAAAGGAGTCCATTCCTGTTAGAAAGGTAATGAAGACTAACCAGCCACAAAGAAGATACAAATTCTATGGTTATTGCTTTCATTGTAATATGTTTGGACATAAAAGAGCTGATTGCAAATTCTATGTAAGAAACAGCCCATTTGTGACTAGGAATCCTTTTTCAATCCTAAGTAGCCACAAAATTGAGTGCTATATGTGTCATAATTATGGACACTTGGCTAGGGATTGTAGGTTGCATATTGCTAACAAATTTCAGGTTGAAAAGAAACCCAAGTTAGTCAAGGCTTGGAGAGCAAAGAAAAGTGCAGAAAGTCCCAAAGAATCTCTCATTGTGCAAACGGCATTCAATGCACAAAAGAAGGCAGCACCATGGGTCCTTGATAGTGGTTGTTCAAGCCATATGACTGGTGATAAAGAGAAATTCATCAAATTACAGCACTATGAAGGCGGTTCAGTGAAGTTTGGCAACAATGATGGTGCCAAAATCTGCGGAAAAGGTGTTATTCAGCTTATGGCAAACAAGATCAGATCTGAAGAAGTCTTATATGTGTCTGGATTGAGACACAACCTGCTTAGTGTGAGCCAGATCTGTGACAAGGGTCACGAAGTTATCTTCACAAAGAATGGGTTTGCCATCAAGAAGAGTAGCAACGGCAAAACAGTGGCAACTGGATCAAGAACTGCTGGAAAGCTCTATACATTGTCAGATGGAGCTGAAAAGACCTGCTTGATGAGTCGGACAGAGGAAAGTTGGTTGTGGCACAAACGCCTTGGGCATCTAAGCTTTGATAACATGTCAAAGATTTGCAATTCAAAGGCTGTAAGAGGCATGTCTAAAGTTGAAAAGCCTTCCAATCCCATTTGCGACTCTTGCCAAAAGGGAAAGCAAACGAGGGTTATGTTCAAGTCAAAGGAGCATCATTCCAAGAAACCTCTTGAGCTAGTGCACACTGATCTCTGTGGACCGATGCGAACTCAAAGCACCAATGGAGATAAGTATTTCATGTTATGCATTGATGATTATACTCGTATGACATGGGTATTGTTTCTTAAGCATAAGCATCAAGCACTTGATCGTTTTAAAGTGTTTAAAGCACAGGTTGAAAATCAATTGGAAAAACGTATCAAGATTTTAAGGTCTGATCGTGGAGGCGAGTTCACATCTGAAGAGTTCACTAAATATTGTGAACATCATGGCATTCAAAGACAGTACTCAGCCCCTAGAACTCCACAGCAAAATGGAGTTGTGGAACGGAAGAATCGCACCGTACAAGAGATGGCTCGTACGATGCTAAGTGAAAACAAGATGGCTGACAAGTATTGGAAAGAGGCAATTCATACGGCTGTATACATTCAAAACCGATGCTTGATCAGGCCACATGAAGACAAAACTCCCTATGAGCTATGGTTTGGGCGAAAAGCAACAGTCAAGCACTTCAAAGTCTTCGGCAGCAAGTGTTACATCAAGCGGCTCGAACAAAATCCGGGCAAATTTGAAGAAAGAGCTGACGAATGTATATTTCTGGGTTACTCCTCTACTAGCAAGGCATACAGGTGTCTTAACAAAAGAACCAGAAAAATCATAGAAAGTGCTGATGTGAGAATAGATGAGAATATTGAATCCAAGAATGGAACTCATTATGACAGTCCCGTTTTGAGGACTCGAGTGAGATTGATGATGAGATGGCTGAATCTAATGATTCTGAGAAATCAAAGGATGACTCAGAAGATACTACACCTAAGAAGCACAGCACTTGGGTAGAGCAACACCCTAAGGATCAAATCATTGGAGATCCTAAGGTAGGCGTTCAAACTAGACAAAGTGTAGTTAGCAATTACTCACTTGTGTCCACCATTGAACCCAAGACTGTGGCTGAAGCCAGTCTCGATGAAAGTTGGTTGAAAGCTATGCATGAGGAAATGTGCAGGAATTTTGCTGAAGAGATGACGAAAGAATTTGAGATGATTTTCACGAAACCTCTGCCAAAGGAAGTCTTCGAGTATCTCCGGAAAAAGTTAGGAGTTACTCACTCTCCTAAACCGTAGGAGTTGTGCTTGAAAGGGGGAGCAATGCATTCATTGAATATCCTATTCGCTCCTCGGTTTGGTCCCTTTGGACTTGTTGTCAAAGGGGGAGAGATGTTATGATATGATAGCAAGGAGAGATGTTATGCTATGAAAGCTAGGAAGAGATGTTATGCTATGAAAGCTAGGGGGAGATTGTCAACAGTGCATGGTTGTTATTTCAGAATTTCAGAATTGGTTCCAAGTGAGTGTTGAAAAGAACTTGGAAGAGCTGCAAGCTGAAGTTGAAAGTGTTGAAGTTCCAATAGTGTTGCCAACAATTCCAAAGGGGGAGATTGTTGGAATTTGAGATGAACTTGAGATGACTTTAGAGTCTTTTGATGAATTAAAGTAATTAGTATCTCAAGTATGGTTTTGAGTTGGAATTCTTGTCAACACATTGTCACAAACGTGATGTTAATAGATTGGTGTTGATAGAGCTGAAAAGAAGAAACAGAATTGAAACAGCCAGGAATTAAGAATTCCTGATGCAGAGCACGCGGTCGACCGGGCTCTTCATGCGGTCGACCGATAAAGAAGAAACCTGCAGAAACAGAAAAAGGCACCTCTCAGTTATTTTCGTGACACAGTGTGTCTTCGGTCGACCGGGACCCCAGGATGTCGACCGAGCTCAAAAGTTGTCTGTTTCCAGTCAGTGTCTTCGGTCGACCGAGCAAGCCAGGATGTCGACCGAGCACGGGAACCAGAGTTGCGCAGAATTAGAAGTTTTGCACGAAAATTCAGCACTCTTATCTAATTTGTTTGGGACTCTTTCTAAACGAATTGTACCCTATTTTGAATACAATTAAGGGTTATTAAAACCTATATAAAGGCATGCTTGGGTCGTTCATAAATACATCAGAAGAGACACCAGAAGAGAAGAGTTTTAGAGAGAAAATAGAGAGAGTTTTGGAGAGAAGAAGAGTGTTGTTGCTGTGTTGCTGTGTTGCTGCATTATCAGACGTTTTCTACAGCAATTGTGGACGAGATTATGCTCTAGAAGATGGTGATTCGTCCATGAGTTAAGTGTCTCTCTTTTATGCTTTATTTTCAATTTGTAAGGGATTGAGAGAGAGAGAATTGTAGAGGGGAAGGGCTGTAGACAGAATTAATCTTCTACTCTGTTCGTACATCAAGTTGGTGCTTGGTGTTTAGGGTTTGGTGATCCTATCTGTGGGTGCAGATAAATTGTAAAGGGAGTCGGTGCTTCCTAGATAGTTGGTGCTATCTGAAACTAAGGGTTGGTGCTCTTTGTCGTTGGTGCGACTAAATAAGATTCAGATCTGTCCCGGATTGGTGTTCGGACAGTCTTTGAACCGTGGACGTAGCCTTTCGGTGAACCACGTTAAATCTGGTGTCATTGTGTGGTTTGACTTGTTTTGTTGTTGAATTGGACCTGTTTTTAGAAATCACTGATTCACCCCCCCCTCTCAGTGATCGCGGTATCCAACAAACATCTGTGAAAATGTTGTTGGGATAGTGGTAGGCATAATAAGAAGAATAAGGACACAGACAAAGCACGTGATGATTTAAAGGATATGGGCATCAGGCCGCAATTGCATCTGCAGAGGAATGAAGAAGGATCCATTGTGAAACCCCATGCATCCTACACGTTGGACCCGAAACAGAAGGAGGGTTTTTTCGAATTCTTGAAATCAATCAAGTACCCGGATGGCTATGCAGCAAACCTCTCGAGGTGTGTGACCTCGAAAAATGGCAAATTATTGGGTATGAAGAGCCACGACTATCATGTGCTCCTACAACGTCTACTTCTGGTTGGCCTACATGGTTATGTTGATAAGGAGTTAAGTACAACTCTATTTGAGTTTGGCAGGTTCTTCCAGGACCTCTGCTTAAAAACATTGAAACAGAGTGATTTAAAAAAATTAAAGGAACGGGGAGTGTTCATACTTTGCAAGCTCGAGAAGATTTTTCCTCCGGCATTCTTTGATGTAATGGTCCATTTGGCTGTTCACTTGCCCCGTGAGGCCATGCTTGCTGGACCGGTACAATATCGGTGGATGTACCCCATTGAAAGGTAACCGTTACCAAGTTGTCAAGTATTGTTCGTGTAGCAATGTGATTATCTTGTATAAGTAACCTTAATACTAATGTCTCTTTATTTGAAGGTTTCTAGGGACTTTAAAAGGTTACGTTACTAACCGAGCACGACCCGAAGGCTCGATCGCCGAGGCCTACATTGTCAAAGAGTGTTTAACTTTCTGCTCAATGTACCTAAAAGGGACTGATCGAGATGAACGAAATGATGATGGTGGTGTGCGTGGTCCCGGAATGGAGATCTTCACACAAAATGTCCGCCCCTTTGCGCCGATCACAAGGGCACTAGATCCGTTTCAGAATGAGCGCAACATGGCTTACTGGTTTGTTTTGCATAATAGTCCCGAGTTAGAGCCATATCTTGAGTAAGTGCTTTGGCTTAACTACATGTTTGCATAGATTGTGTCCTTGTTGATCCTTCATCTACGTTTAATTGCTTATGAATTGCATTTCCTTACATAGGGAACACAAGAATACATTACAAAATCCAGAAGGGCATGGCCTCAGTCAAATACAGCAAGATCAATTTCCAAAATGGTCCAAGCAACGTCTAAGATATATGATCCCCTATTTGCACGGCAAACATGATCTAATTGGGCCTGAATTGACATTAACTCAATAAATTATGTTGCATGTTGCTCATGTAGATGAATGATTTGCGAAACCAAGGGTCGCCGGAAGCAACCGATGAAATGTGGTCGTTAACAAATGGTCCCGGTTTGATAGTTTATATGTATTCAGGGTGCATATTCAATGGTGTCCGATTCCACACCAGAGATCGCGAGAACCGGCGTTCGTGCCAGAATAGTGGTTTGGTCGTGTAAAGGTTGCATCTCGGGAAGACAATTGACTTCTACGGGTACTTGTGGAAAGTCTGGGAATTGACATACATGCATGGGGGTAGGGTGGTGTTATTCCAATGTGAATGGTACAAAACCAGTACCAAAAACAAAGTATATACCGATCAGCACATAACAAGCATTGATGTTACTGGTCGGTGGTATAAAGATGATCCATTTGTCCTACCAAGTCAAGCGAAGCAAGTTTTCTATGTTATTGATACCTGCAAAGGCAACAACTGGAGAATCATAGAATGAGTGAAGCATTGAGGAGTCTGGGATGTACCAGAAGTTGATGATGTGCCTAATGAGGCCTTCCAGCAGCACGAAGAAAGTGATGTTGTCCCAATCTGTGTCGAAGATAACGATTTGAATTACTGTAGAGATAACATTCCGCCAGATGTAGTTAATGGTGAGGATCCAATGGCGGAGCATAGCGATGGCGAAGATGAAACTATGGGGGAGTATATAGACGAGGATGATGATGAAGACAATCTACATAGCCAGTCCGATCCGGATATCGATCCTGACGTAGACTAGGATGTGAAGTTTTTGTTTTCTTATTTCTGTATGGACAAGTGTTCTAAATTAATAAAGTTGTTCGTTTACATTTCATGACTCATTTTATATATATCTCATTTTATTTCATTTTAATTATTCGCCCTCATTCTCATGTGTGTCATACATAGTTCTCAAAAATGCCCAAGGGAGGTAAAACATATGGCAGGCCTGGCTGGGTGGCCAAACAGGCAAAGTTGACAGAATACGAGAAGGTGAGAAATAAGAACATCATGGAAAGAAACGAGAAATGTCGTGCTTTGGGGGTAAAGCAAATGGCCAGCACTATTTTTGGATTGAGTCAAACGGGCAGAACGAAAAGTGGAGTGGGAAATAGAAAATCAGGTGAAGATGACGATGATGAGGAGTATCGACCGCCCCAATGTGATTTTGGGTTGGTTTATTCAGATGAAGATACAGGTGATGATGGGGATGATGAGTCTTCTGGGTCTGATCATGCGAATATGGTAATTTGTCTCTATTGATTTATGACAAGCCATTCTAGTTGTAAACATCTTTCATCCACTTTATTATGTATTTCAGTACTAATACTTCACTATTGTGGCGTGACAGGTTACTGATATGACTCGAGGGAAGCGAAATAGACATGCTTCTGTTGTAGTAGCTGCACTATCCCTGGCTATATCGGAACTACCTCAAGTCACACAGTCTTCTTGTGCAGACCGCACACCTGAATGGGCGGCCCAAGCTACACTGGCACAGCCTCAAGTCACACGGTCTTCTCGAGCAGAGAGCACGCCCGATGGGGCGGCCGTAGCTAGACCGGCACAGCCTCAAGATACACGGCCTTCTCGTGCGGATAGCATGCCTGAGGTGGCGACCAATTCTAGACCAATGGATCCTACAGGGATTGCCGTGTCTTCTGGCCAGCTTGACCAGGTTTTGAGTCAGCGTACTCCGAGCAGTAGTGTTGGTGAGAAATTTAGAATTATTTACGTTTAAGATTTACATTCTTTTAATTTTATATGCCTAGTAACAAAATTAATATTTTGATCGTGATAGCATCAGGCTTAGGCAAGGGCTCCCGCCGTGTACGGGGCAAGACACCGGGCTAAAGGTGCAAAAACTGAGGCGGCAACTTGGCTATGCCATACCAATTCCGATCCCAGCTTCGAGCCATGCGCCAGAGGGTGAATTTGCCACTGCTTTTGCGAACCTTCTCGGCAAGTGATTCGAGCTGAGGCACCTATTCAGAAAGAAGGCTGGAAGTCTGTTCCTGAGGTGATCAAGAATTTGGTGGTAAAGAGAGTTCAGGTAATTTCATTTGCGATAACTTGATGCAGATTCAATTCGACTCATTAATATTTATTTGTTGTCTCACATAACAAGTTTATGTTTGCAATTACAGCAAACTTTTGACTTCGGGGACTATGTTAACGATCCATTCATCAGGGATGCCGTTGATGTGAAGTGCAAGAAGTTGTACAGGGACTGGAAGCACGAATCACATACCCACTATTTGTCCCTTTTGGAGGCAGGGGTGCCCGATCCAAAGAGCCACCCACTAAAACCTTGTAATGTAGATGACTGGGCCTGGATGATCGACAATTTGTGGGAGACTATGGAGTGGAAGGTAACTTTTAATGGTTTTGTATATATATCTGCCTCAATTATTGATCAAGATCATTGCAGTAGTTAAATTTTGTTTCTACTAATACCTCGTTTTTTATTTATCTGTGCAGGAGAAGTCAAAGAAAGCAAGAGTTAGCCGATCGAAGATGCCATGGAATCATACGAGCGACTCTAGATCGTTCCTAAAACGTAGTTCTTTAATTGTAAGTGCAGATTTAAGAATTTATGCCATTTGACTAAGTTATGAAAATTAAAGTTATTCTATTAATGAAATTTCTAATGTCATAACAGATGGCACATAATGATGGGCAGGCACAGGCTTTTCCCGATTTCTACCATGACACCCACTATATGCATGGGCAGAAAAAGTGGATAAATGAGGCAGCTCAGAAGACACATGTACTGATGCATAAGTCATGTTTTATATATCAATCCAAATATACTTTTATACATTTGTTAAATCACTTTATTTGATTTTTACATGTTTAAAAATGGCAGGAGGAATTAGTACGAGTTAGCGCCGAACAATCCCAACCCTCCATAACATCTCCGTTGACAAAGCAACAAATATCCGTTCAAGTGCTTGGGCGTAGATCGGGATACCTAAAGGGTTTTGGCATCCGGACAAAGTCTTTTTTAGCTTCAAGCCAGAATCGGACAGGCCCTGATTCTGAGGTATAAAAATTGAGGCAACAGGTTGTTGAGTTTTCCCAGAGAATAATTTTCCTGGAGAGCTTGGTCCTCCAGTTAGCTCAGCGTGCAGGCATAGATCCAAACACAGCTACTGGTGTGGATGGTGAAGGTGGAGATCAGGATGGGACTTCTCTATGTTTGTATATGACTACTCTTATTAGCTTTGGGACTTGTTTTTTTGTTGCTTCTTATCAACTTATAATGCCTTGGTCTTTCTATTATTTTCTCCTTTAATGTTATATGGTTTGTATATGACTACTCTTATCAGCTTTGGGACTCGTTTTTTTGTTGCTTCTTATCAGCTTATAATGCCTTGGTCTTTCTATTATTTTCTCCTTTAATGTTACACTTTGCCCGTGTCAGACCCCGACCCAGGTTTGGAATATTTAATTATATTTTAACCGTGATTAGTTGATAAGTCGGGTTCGTGGACGATTAGCTTATTTTCTTAAGCTAGATCAGAATGTTTGAATAGCTTTGGGAACTTTTGAGAGTCGTTGACTTAGGTTTGACGCGGGCCGGGGCGCCCGTGTTGTGTGTGAATCTGTGGAGTTTAACTTTGATTTTCGTAAAAATCCCAATTTTGTGCATTTTGACTCATTTCATTTAGATTATCAACTTTCATGTTTTGACCGTCTTAATTTAATGATCAGAAATCGCGTTTTTCGAGGAAAAGGGCAAAACTGACCTTTCACACAAAATCTGTACCCAAATTTTGAAAATTTCAGAAATTGACAAAAATATACTTTTTGGAAAGTAGAAATTTCGCTGATCGTTTTTGTCTTCTTCGTCATTTTCATTCGGGGCCCGCAAATGCCATTTTTAGTCTTGAGAAGATCGGGGCCCACAAACCCATCTTATAAGAAGAGGAACTCTCTTCTTCTCCTTCATTTCTTTTTCCTGCAAGGTTTTGAGTTAGGGCTCTTTCCCTCTCTTACAACACTTTCTCTCTCATCTGAAACACCAATCTCTTGGAGTTTTCTTGGAGGATTGATCTCCTAAAGTTCTTCCTCATCTTCCAAGCTTTCCAAAGACAACTTTTTCAAAGGTTTTGAGCTAGGGCAAGGTTCTCATTCAAGCTTCTCTTCTTCGTTTGAGCTTTTCAAGGTTAGCAATGGCTTTCCAAACTTGAGATCTTTGTTTTCCTCTTCATTTGGAGTGTTTTCATCCCATATACAAGAGCTTTCCTTGGAGATTTGCAAATATTGATTTTTAGGGATTCTCTTTGGAAAATTTTGGGGTTTTTGTAGATTGGGAGCTTGAGACCCTAGAGCTTTGTTTGAGGAGTATTATTTCTCTCATTTAGACTTGAGGCAAGTAGATTTTATAATTAATATGATGATTCCTCTTATTTGGTTTCATTTCATGGCTTTTTCTTCTTATGTTCTAATCCTCTATGATTCATGGATCTACTTTGGATAAGTGAAGCAATGTTATGTTGATTTCCATTTATGTTGTTGTTGTACAATGAATTGGAAGTTTTGTTTTCACTTTGGTCATCTTCAAAGTTAGCTTTCTTTATGTTAAGTGTTTTTGTTCAAAACAAAGAGGAGGAAAACTTTGATTTAAAAAGTGTTGTGTTTGATCAATTGGAAGGATTATGAATGGTGATTTGATGAGTTGAAGAGGTCAAGAAAGGGTCCAAATGATGTTGGAAAATTGTATGAAAGAAAAGGAAACAAAAAGGATAAAAAAGAATGAAAAAAAAGGGGAAAAACCCCCAACCGAGCCGGACTAGACGAAGCCCAGTCTACTCGAGCGACCCAGGCTCTGTCTGGGCTCCGTTCGAGCGGACCTTGGGTCGCTCGAGCGAGCCCAACCCAGCCTGGGGTCCTGTTCAGGTCTGAATTCTGGGCCCATTTAAAAATTGATTTGGGCCTGTTTCCAAGGCATCTTTGGGCCTGTTTCAAGGTCAGTTTCTGGGCTCAGTTCAAGGTCTGTATGGTCCTATTTTAGGGACTGTTTGGGCCATATTTAAAGGCTATTTTGGGCTTGGTTCAAGGCCCGATTTGGGCCTGATTCAAAGAGGCTTTAATCATTTTTCTAAGGGGACTTACTGAAGTGTTTCTTAGGTCCATTCCAAGCCCAGAGTCATGTCCAACTCAGCCCAACCTTTCTATATATATATATATTAAAGCCCAATCAGTTCTTTTAAAACATGAGACCATTATGTAAATTGGTTTGAATGTGGAACAAACCCTTTGGGGAATCTTTCTAGTCTCCATGTACATTTCATCCCTTGTAATTGTCAAGGATCTTCAGTGGCACCGAATTTCTTTCAATTAATGACAATAAAGGGGTTAAATGTATATCAAGATGACCCGCATTAGACTGTCGAATCGTCATACATTCATTCCATGTAAAAAGACTTTTGATGGGATTCTTTCATCAATATTTTGAATGCTTTGAGGTGGTTTACCACATCTTTAGATATTGATAAGACTACTCACCTAGTTTGCTCGGATTCGTCAATATGTAATTGTTCGGAGTAGTTTTTTTATCGATTTTGGAAATGTATTTTATGAACGGATTTACATTTCTTCGAGGTTTCGAACTTTTACTCTAATGGAACCACTAAGCTTAGGTTACCTTGTCGGACTGATCATCCGGCTTGGAATCTTTAATTTGTTCACCAGCTGCAGTTTGGATTCTGTCTGTACCGACCATGGCAACGGTTATATCCGGTCCCACATGTAGTGGCTACGGTTCTGTTTGTTAACGACTATGTTCGTTCCGGTCCCACGAGTAGTGGCTATGGTTTTGTCTGCTCCAGTTACTTCGGTAACAGGAGAATTTAGCTATACGTAGTCTGCCAATGTTTTTACACATTTAATGTTTATCTTCTATCTTTAGTTCATCATTTCTATTATTCAGGATCTAATCGTGGCTCTCATTTGTTTAATGTTTTACTTTTCTGTCATCCTATTATTGTTATAATTTCTTGCCAGACCGTCGTGTCTGACCCTATTTACTTGGTGCCAGACGTCGAGCCCCTCGCGGTTGAGGCGCACTTCGAGGTAGAACCCATAGTCCTTGTGCAGGGCGAGTGGCAGCCTGATGATGTCGTTTAGACGTCAGGTTATTTTTGGAGCTGTGATTACATTTTGGGGATTAGATACTATACTTTTGGGGATTTTGTTGTAGTCATTGTTGGCTTATTCTTTTGGGGGGGAAAAATTGTAATTACTGGCTAACTTTACTTTTGTATTAACTTGAAACCAACTTTGGGGCCCATCTATAGAATGTTTCTCTTTTTGATGCTAGTCTTGTGAATTCTCATCTTGTACCCATATGTGAGAGACCTTTATGTTTGCTACAATGCTTCCGCATAAGTTATTCGTATGAAAGTGATTCTTATTAATCACTGTTGGATCGGATTTCGGGAATCCTTACCGCGAAAACCTGTGGGAAACTAGCGTGTGCGGGCGGAATTTTCCGGCCCGTCGCACCACGACCCCGGATTAAGGTCTTGTTTAATGGGTCCTCGGTCCGGGGGCGTGATAGGCTTGGCATCAGAGCGAGAAATATTTGAGGCAATTAAAATTTGAATAGAAACATAAGAACATGGCAAGGATTCGTTAGAATTACCGTTAGTTAGCATCGATTGGGTTTGGGAACGCTTTTTCTATTATATTTTGTTGTACTAACAAGTTGTTTTGCAGCATTATGCCTCCACGCAGACCTCCAGTGAATGTGAATGCATCGGGCAGTAATAACGACAGTGGGGTTGAAAACCAGATGACAAATCAATTCCAGCAGCTTATGCAGATGTTGGTTGAACAGCAACAACGAGCTAATGAGAATCAAGCTAGATTCCAAGAACAGATGGCAAAGGAAGATGAAGAATTGACACAAGTTCAGAGGCAGTTGCTTGAAGTTTTGGGTAGGAGACCAGAACCAATGCCTAATGTGGAAGCCATGCAGAACAGGGACCGAGATCCTAATATCTTATTTGAAAAGTTCAGAAAGAGAGGTCCTAAGGAGTTCACAGGACAAGAAGACCCTTTGGCAGCGGATGATTGGTTAGCCCACATGGAGAACATCTTTGATATCTTTGTATGCACAGGCAGACAACGAGTTCATCTAGTAGCTTCCATGTTCACCAGATTAGCGGACATTTGGTGGAAGACCATTAAGGAAGGCTATCAGAATATTGAGGATGGGATTGCTTGGGCCACCTTCAAACAACAGTTTAGTGAGAAGTATGTCCCCGTACACATCAAGAAGCAGAAGGCAGCATAGTTTCAGTTGCTCAAACAAGAAGACATGACCGTTCTTGAATACCTTACGAAGTTTGAGAAATTGTCTCGTTATGCACCGGAGCTTATGGACACGGAAGAGAAGAAGATCACCAAGTCCATGGATGGACTCAATCCCATTATCTTGAGGGATGCTTTAGGTGTAGTACCACCAACCACTTTCCAAGAGGCTATCAAAAGGGCCTACAGGTTTGAAGACATCAACAACAAGATTATCAAGGATAATCAGAGGAAGAGGCAGCAGTACCAAGGAGGGCAGAAATCTTATCAAGGCAAGAGGCAGAAGAAACAGCAGAATACTCCAGCTCAAGGTGGGTGTGAGCATTGTGGCAAGAATCACCCTTCTCAGCAGTGCTATAGAGTTACGGGTGCATGTTTCAAGTGTGGTGGCACAGATCACCAAATGAAGGATTGCCCGAATAACAGGAATCAAGGCAATAGGGCACCTTAGTAGCCACCAAGGTAAGCACCTCAGCAGAACTAGCAGGCAGCTCAGAATCAACCAAGGCAGTAGCAGAATCAGTAGCCCCGTCAGCAACCACAAAATTAGAATGTACGTCCACTGCAACAGAATTGGAATGTGCGGCTTAGAAGGCCAAATCAGAACCAAAACAGACTGCATCAACAAGGCCGTCTCAATCACCTCAATCAAGTGGATGCAGAAGCAGCGGGAGATGTTGTGGAAGGTAAACTCCTAATTTGTGATGTAGAAGCTAAAGTGCTGTTTGACCCGGGATCTACTCACTCTTTCTTATCCCATGTGTTTGCTAAAATGATTAGTGTACCTGCTAGAGAGTTAGAGTTTGTTTTGACTGTTACTACTCCGGTAGGGAAACAAGTTATGTGTAGTACTTTTTACCTTAGTTGTTCAGTGAAGATAGGAGAGGTCATATTCCTTGCAGACCTTATTACCTTAGTTATGCATGACTTCGATGTCATTTTAGGCATGGATTGGTTAGCGGGACATCATGCCTCTATGGATTCCTATAGCAAGACCATTGCTTTTAGATTGGATGGGATATTCTCCGGGGTGAAATTTCAGGGAGAGAAAAGGGTTTCTCCGGCTAGGTTCATTTCAGCTCTTTCTGCAGCTAAGTTGTTGAGATCAAGATGTGAAGGATTTATTGCATTTGTCACCAAGGATGAACAGTCCAAAGGGGTGGAGAACATTCTGGTAATGTGCGAGTTTCCCAATGTTTTTCCGGAAGAGATTCCAGGTTTACCACCTATCAGAGAGGTTGAGTTTACGATAGAGTTGATGCCAGGAAATGCTCCGATCTCCATTGCTCCTTACAGGATGGCTCCAGCAGAGTTAGGAGAATTGAAACTACAGTTGCAAGAGTTGCTAGACAAAGGCTTTATAAGGGCAAGTGTTTCCCCATGGGGAGCCCCAGTGTTATTTGTCAAGAAGAAGGATGGAAGCTTGAGGATGTGTATAGACTATAGGAAATTGAACCAAGTGACCATCAATAACAAGTACCCTTTGCCAAGGATAGACGAGTTGTTTGATCAGTTGCAAGGTGCAGAGTTTTTCTCGAAGATAGATTTAAGGTCCGGATACCATCAGTTGAGAGTTAGAGAATCAGACATCCCGAAGACAACTTTTCGGACTGGATACGGGCACTATGAATTTTTGGTGATGCCCTTCGGACTAACGAATGCACCAGCGGTATTTATGGCCCTTATGAACAAGATCTTTGCACCCTATCTAGATCAGTTCACAGTCGTCTTCATTGATGACATCCTAGTGTATTCCAAGTCAAGAGAAGACCATGAGCAGCACTTGAGGACTTCATTGCAGTTGTTGAGAGATAACCAGTTGTATGCGAAGATTGGGAAGTGCGAGTTTTGGCTAGAGCAAGTCACTTTTCTTGGTCACATCATTTCTAGAGAAGGACTAGCAGTTGATCCAGCAAAGATAGAAGCAGTCATCAATTGGGAGAAGCCGAAGAATGTGACTGAGATTAGGAGTTTTCTGGGTTTGGCAGGTTACTATAGGAGATTTGTATAAGGATTTTCATCCATTGCAGCACCGTTGACCAAGTTGACCCGAAAGAATGTACCATTCATATGGTCAGAGAAATGTGAAGCTAGTTTTGAGGAGTTAAAGAAGATGTTAACTTCAGCGCCTGTCCTCACCTTACCTTCGGGGAGTGGTGGTTTTGTTATCTATACGGATGCTTCAGGTGTAGGACTTGGATGTGTTTTGATGTAAAATGGGAATGTGATTGCGTATGGCTCGAGCAATTGAAGGAACACAAGAAGAAGTATGCGACGTACGATTTGGAGTTGGCAGCTATAGTGTTCGCGTTGAAGATGTGGAGACACTACTTGTACGGAGAAAAATTTAAAGTTCACTCGGATCACCGTAGTCTCTCAGAAGGAATTAAACATGAGGCAAAGAAGATGGATGGAGTACATCAAAGACTATGATTTCTCGATCATCTATCAACCGGGGAAAGTTAACGTAGTGGCAGATGCATTAAGTAGAAAATCAGTTTGTTTGGCCAGTTTGCAAGGGTTTTATAATTTTCAGCAATTTGAAGAATTGAGAGTAGAGTTCCAACCTTTGAGGGAAGCAGTTGTGTTGGCAAATATGACAGTGTCTGAGCCAGTCTTCATACAAAAAATTAAGGACAGTCAGATGCAAGATCCAGACTTGGCTAAAATTATGGAACATATCTCGGAACGCCCAGATTTTCAAATGATGGATGGAGTTTTGTACTTCCGTGGCAGGCTTTGTGTTCCAAAAGTAGATAATTTGAAGAATGACATTATGGTAGATTCTCATAATACGAGGTATTCTGTACACCCGGGGAGTACGAAGATGTACCAAAATTTGAAGAGTCATTTTTGGTGGAACAATATGAAGAGAGAGATAGCAGCCTTCGTGTCCAGATGCATGACTTGTCAATTGGTGAAGGCAGAACATTAGAAACCACCTAGTCTTTTGCAGCCCCTAGAGATTCCGGAGTGGAAATGGGAACACCTGACTATGGATTTCGTCTTGGGTCTACCGACTACAAGCAGAGGGAACGATGCTATTTGGATCATAGTAGATCGGTTAACGAAGTCGACACACTTTATTCCTTTGAAGACTGGGAAGAAGATGCACATGTTGGCTTTGGCACAAGCTTTTGTGAAGGAGATTGTTAGTCGTCATGGTCAGCCGGTCTCCATTACTTCAGATCGAGATAGTAGATTTGTTTTGAGGTTTTGGAAGACCTTGCATGAATCGATGGGAACGAAGCTTCAATTCAGCACAGCATATCACCTGCAAACCAATGGTCAGTCGGAGAGGACTATTCAGACCCTTGAGGACATGCTTAGGGCTTGTGTACTTGATTTCAAGAATTAATGGGATGAGAATTCACTGCTCTGTGAGTTTGCCTACAACAATAGTTACCATTCAAGCATAGGGATGGCCCCTTTCGAAGCGTTGTATGGTAGGAAGTGTAACACCCCAGTGTGTTGGGAAGAAGTCGGAGAACAAAGTTTTCATGGTCCATCTTTGGTTGAAGAAACAAGTGACAAAGTCAGAATTATTCATGAGCGATTGAAGATTTTGAGAAGTCGACAGAAAAGCAATGCTAATGTTCGAAGGAAGGATCTATAATTCCAAGTTGGAGAAAAAGTATTCTTAAAAGTATCTCCGGTCAGAGGAACACTGAGATTTGGGCAGAAGGGCAAATTGTCTAAAAGATTCATTGGACCGTATGAGATCTTGAGTCGTATCGTGGAAGTAGCATATAGATTAGCTTTGCCTCCAAAACTTTCGGGTGTGCACAATGTGTTTCACGTGTCAATGTTAAGGAAGTATGTTTCGGACCCTTCACACGTGCTACATCACGAACCATTGGATGTCAGAGAAGATGCCACCTACATTGAGAAACCGGCAGAGATTATTGACACCAAAGAACAAGAACTGAGAAACAGAACAATTCAGTGGGTAAAGATTCGTTGGGAGAATCATGGACCAGAAGAAGCCACTTGGGAACTTCGTGATCAGGTCCAAAAGAAGTACCCTCAGCTATTTCCAGAGGTTAGTGATCATTTGGAGGACCAAATGTGATTTTTAGGGGTGGAGGATGTCAGACCCCGACCCAGGTTTGAAATATTTAATTATATTTTAACCGTGATTAGTTGATAAGTGGGGTTAGTGGATGATTAGCTTATTTTTCTTAAGCTAGAATAGAATGTTTGAATAGCTTTGGGAACTTTTGAGAGTCGTTGACTTAGGTTTGACGCGGGCCGGGGCACCCGTGTGTCGTGTGTGAATCTGTGGAGTATAACTTTAATTTTCGTAAAAATCCTAATTTTGTGCATTTTGACTCATTTCATTTAGATTATCAACTTTCATGTTTTGACCGTCTTGATTTAATGATCAGAAATCACGATTTTCAAGGAAAAGGGCAAAACTGACCTTTCACACAAAATCTGTACCCAAATTTTGAAAATTTCAGAAATTGACAAAAATACACTTTTTGGAAAGTAGAAATTTCGCTGATCCTTTTTGTCTTCTTCGTCGTTTCATTCGGAGCACGCAAATGCCATTTTTAGCCTTGTGAAGATCGGGGCCCACAAACCCATCTTATAAGAAGAGGAACTCTCTTTTTCTCCTTCATTTCTTTTTCCTGCAAGGTTTTGAGTTAGGGCTCTTTCCCTCTCTTTCAACACTTTCTCTCTCATCTGAAACACCAATCTCTTGGAGTTTTCTTGGAGGATTGATCTCCTAAAGTTCTTCCTCATCTTCCAAGCTTTCCAAAGACACCTTTTTCAAAGGTTTTGAGCAAGGGCAAGGCTCTCATTCAGGCTTCTCTTCTTCGTTTGAGCTTTTCAAGGTTAGCAATGGCTTTCCAAACTTGAGATCTTTGTTTTCCTCTTCATTTGGAGTGTTTTCATCCCATATACAAGAGCTTTCCTTGGAGATTTGCAAATATTGATTTTTAGGGATTCTCTTTGGAAAATTTTGGGGTTTTTGTAGATTGGGAGCTTGAGACCCTAGAGCTTTGTTTGAGGAGTATTATTTCTCTCATTTAGACTTGAGGCAAGTAGATTTTATAATTAATATGATGATTCCTCTTATTTGGTTTCATTTCATGGCTTTTTCTTCTTATGTTCTAATCCTCTATGATTCATGGATCTACTTTGGATAAGTGAAGCAATGTTATGTTGATTTCCATTTATGTTGTTGTTGTACAATGAATTGGAAGTTTTGTTTTCACTTTGGTCATCTTCAAAGTTAGCTTTCTTTATGTTAAGTGTTTTTGTTCAAAACAAAGAGGAGGAAAACTTTGATTTAAAAAGTGTTGTGTTTGATCAATTGGAAGGATTATGAATGGTGATTTGATGAGTTGAAGAGGTCAAGAAAGGGTCCAAATGATGTTGGAAAATTGTATGAAAGAAAAGGAAACAAAAAGGATAAAAAGAATGAAAAAAAAGGGGAAAAACCCCCAACCGAGCCGGACTAGACGAAGCCCAGTCTACTCGAGCGACCCACACGGCCGCTCGAGCGACCCAGGCTCTGTCTGGGCTCCGCTCGAGCGGAGCTTGGGTCGCTCGAGCGAGCCCAGCCCAGCCTGGGGGCCTGTTCAGGTCTGAATTCTAGGCCCATTTTAAAATTGTTTTGGGCCTGTTTCCAAGGCATCTTTGGGCCTGTTTCAAGGTCAGTTTTCGGGCTCAGTTCAAGGTCTGTATGGTCCTATTTTAGGGACTGTTTGGGCCATATTTAAAGGCTATTTTGGGCTTGGTTCAAGGCCTGATTTGGGCCTGATTCAAAGAGTTTTTAATCATTTTTCTAAGGGGACTTACTGAAGTGTTTCTCAGGTCCATTCCAAGCCTAGAGTCATGTCCAACTCAGCCCAACCTTTCTATATATATATATATTAAAGCCCAATCAGTTCTTTTAAAACATTAGACCATTATGTAAATTGGTTTGAATGTGGAACAAACCCTTTGGGGAATCCTTCTAGTCTCCATGTACATTTCATCCCTTGTAATTGTCAAGGATCTTCAGTGGCACCAAATTTCTTTCAATTAATGACAATAAAGGGGTTAAATGTATATCAAGATGAACCGCATTAGACTGTCAAATCGTCATACATTCATTCCATGTAAAAAGACTTTTGATCGGACTCTTTCATCAATCTTTTGAATGCTTTGAGGTGGTTTACAACATCTTTAGATATTGATAAGACTACTCACCTATTTTGCTCGGATTCGTCAATTGTAATTGTTCGAAGTAGTTTTTTTATCGATTTTGGAAATGTATTTTATGAACGGATTTACATTTCTTTGAGGTTTCGAACTTTTACTTTAATGGCACCACTAAGCTTAGGTTACCTTGTCGGACTGATCATCCGGCTTGGAATCTTTAATTTGTTCACCAGCTGCAGTTTGGATTCTGTCTGTACCGACCATGGCAACGGTTATATCCGGTCCCACGTGTAGTGGCTACGGTTCTGTTTGTTAACGACTATGTTCGTTCCGGTCCCACGAGTAGTGGCTACGGTTTTGTCTGCTCCAGTTACTTCGGTAACAGGAGAATTTAGCTATACGTGGTCTGCCAATGTTTTTACACATTTAATGTTTATCTTCTATCTTTAGTTCGTCATTTCTATTATTCAGGATCTAATCGTGGCTCTCATTTGTTTAATGTTTTACTTTTCTGTCATTCTATTATTGTTATATTTTCTTGCCAGACCGTCGTGTCTGACCCTGTTTGCTTGGTGCCAGACGCGAGCCCCTCGCGGTTGAGGCGCACTTCTAGGCGGAACCCATAGTCCTTGTGGAGGGCGAGTGGCAGCCCGATGATGTCATTTAGACGTCGGGTTATTTTTGGAGCTGCGATTAGATTTTGGGGATTAGATACTACACTTTTGGGGATTTTGTTGTAGTCATTGTTGGCTTATTCTTTTGGGGGGAAAAATTGTAATTATTGGCTAACTTTACTTTTGTATTAACTTGAAACCAACTTTGGGGCCCATCTATAGAATGTTTCTCTTTTTGATGCTAGTCTTGTGAATTCTCATCTTGTACCCATATGTGAGAGACCTTTATGTTTGCTACAATGCTTCCGCGTAAGTTATTCGTATGAAAATGATTCTTATTAATCACTGTTGGATCGGATTTCGGGAATCCTTACCGCGAAAACCTGTGGGAAACTAGCGTGTGCGGGCGGAATTTTCCGGCCCGTCGCACCATGACCCCGGATTAAGGTCTCGTTTAACGGGGTCCTCGGTCAGGGGGCGTGACAGGCTTGGCATCAGAGAGAGAAATATTTGAGGCAATTAAAATTTGAATAGAAACATAAGAACGTGGCAAGGATTCGTTAGAATTACCATTAGTTAGCATCGATTGGGTTTGGGAACGCTTTTTCTATTATACTTTGTTGTACTAACAAGTTGTTTTGCAGCATTATGCCTCCACGCAGACCTCGAGTGAATGTGAATGCATCGGGCAGTAATAACGACAGTGGGGTTGAAAACCAGATGACAGATCAATTCCAACAGCTTATGCAGATGTTGGTTGAACAACAACAACGAGCTAATGAGAATCAAGCTAGATTCCAAGAGCAGATGGCAAAGGAAGATGAAGAATTGACACAAGTTCAGAGGCAGTTGCTTGAAGTTTTGGGTAGGAGACCAGAACCAATGCCTAATGTGGAAGCCATGCAGAACAGGGACCGAGATCCTAATATCTTATTTGAAAAGTTCAGAATGAGAGGTCCTAAGGAGTTCACAGGACAAGAAGACCCTTTGACAGCGGATGATTGGTTAGCCCACATGGAGAACATCTTTGATATCTTTGTATGCACAGGCAGACAACGAGTTCATCTAGTAGCTTCCATGTTCACCGGATTAGCGGACATTTGGTGGAAGACCATTAAGGAAGGCTATCAAAATATTGAGGATGGGATTGCTTGGGCCACCTTCAAACAACAGTTCAGTGAGAAGTATGTCCCCGCACACATCAAGAAGCAAAAGGCAGCATAGTTTCAGTTGCTCAAACAAGAAGACATGACCGTTCTTGAATACCTTTCGAAGTTTGAGAAATTGTCTCGTTATACACCGGAGCTTGTGGACACGGAATAGAAGAAGATCACCAAGTTCATGGATGGACTCAATCCCATTATCTTGAGGGATGCTTTAGGTGTAGTACCACCAACCACTTTCCAAGAGGCTATTAAAAGGGCCTACAGGTTTGAAGACATCAACAACCAGATTATCAAGGATAATCAGAGGAAGAGGCAGCAGTACCAAGGAGGGCAGAAATCTTATCAAGGCAAGAGGCAGAAGAAACAGAAGAATACTCCAGCTCAAGGTGGGTGTGAGCATTGTGGCAAGAATCACCCTTCTCAGCAGTGCTATAGAGTTACGGGTGCATGTTTCAAGTGTGGTGGCACAGATCACCAAATGAAGGATTGCCCGAATAACAGGAATCAAGGCAATAGGGCACCTTAGTAGCCACCAAGGCAAGCACCTCAGCAGAACTAGCAGGCAGCTCAGAATCAACCAAGGCAGTAGCAGAATCAGTAGCCCCGTCAGCAACCACAAAATTAGAATGTACGTCCACCGCAACAGAATTGGAATGTGCAGCTTAGAAGGCCAAATCAGAACCAAAACAGACTGCATCAACAAGGCCGTCTCAATCACCTCAATCAAGTGGACGCAGAAGCAGCGGGAGATGTTGTGGAAGGTAAACTCCTAATTTGTGATGTAGAAGCTAAAGTGCTATTTGACCCGGGATCTACTCACTCTTTCTTATCCCATGTGTTTGCTAAAATGATTAGTGTACCTGCTAGAGAGTTAGAGTTTGTTTTGACTATTACTACTCCGGTAGGGAAACAAGTTATGTGTAGTACTTTTTACCCTAGTTGTTCAGTGAAGATAGGAGAGGTCATATTCCTTGCAGACCTTATTACCTTAGTTATGCATGACTTCGATGTCATTTTAGGCATGGATTGGTTAGCGGAACATCATGCCTCATTGGATTCCTATAGCAAGAGCATTGCTTTTAGATTGGATGGGATATCCTCCGGGGTGAAATTTCAGGGAGAGAAAAGGGTTTCTCCGGCTAGGTTCATTTCAGCTCTTTCTGCAGCTAAGTTGTTGAGATCAGGATGTGAAGGATTTATTGCATTTGTCACCAAGGATGAACAGTCCCAAGGGGTGGAGAACATTCTGGTAGTGTGCGAGTTTCCCGATGTTTTTTCGGAAGAGATTCCAGGTTTACCACCTATCAGAGAGGTTGAGTTTACAATAGAGTTGATGCCAGGAAATGCTCCGATCTCCATTGCTCCTTACAGGATGGCTCCAGCAGAGTTAGGAGAAGCCGAAGAATGTGACTGAGATTAGGAGTTTTCTGGGTTTGGCAGGTTACTATAGGAGATTTGTACAAGGATTTTCATCCATTGCAGCACCGTTGACCAAGTTGACCCGAAAGAATGTACCATTCATATGGTCAGAGAAATGTGAAGCTAGTTTTGAGGAGTTAAAGAAGATGTTAACTTCAGCGCCTGTCCTCACCTTACCTTCGGGGAGTGGTGGTTTTGTTATCTATACGGATGCTTCAGGTGTAGGACTTGGATGTGTTTTGATGCAAAATGGGAATGTGATTGCGTATGGCTCGAGGCAATTGAAGGAACACGAGAAGAAGTATGCGATGCACGATTTGGAGTTGGCAGCTATAGTGTTTGCGTTGAAGATGTGGAGACACTACTTGTACGGAGAAAAATTTAAAGTTCACTCGGATCACCGTAGTCTCTAAGAAGGAATTAAACATGAGGCAAAGAAGATGGATGGAGTACATCAAAGACTATGATTTCTCGATCATCTATCATCCGGGGAAAGTTAACGTAATGGCAGATGCATTAAGTAGAAAATCAGTTTGTTTGGCCAGTTTGTAAGGGTTTTATAATTTTCAGCAATTCGAAGAATTGAGAGTAGAGTTCCAACCTTTGAGGGAAGGAGTTGTGTTGGCAAATATGACAGTGTCTGAGCCAGTCTTCATACAGAAAATCAAGGACAATCAGATGCAAGATCCAGATTTGGCTAAAATTGTGGAACATATCTCGGAACACCCAGATTTTCAAATGATGGATGGAGTTTTGTACTTCCGTGGCAGGCTTTGTGTTCCAAAAGTAGATAATTTGAAGAATGACATTATGGTAGATTCTCATAATACGAGGTATTCTGTACACCCGGGGAGTACGAAGATGTACCAAAATTTGAAGAGTCGTTTTTAGTGGAACAATATGAAGAGAGAGATAGCAGCCTTCGTGTCCAGATGCATGACTTGTCAATTGGTGAAGGCAGAACATTAGAATCCACCTAGTCTTTTGCAGCCCCTAGAGATTCCGGAGTGGAAATGGGAACACCTGACTATGGATTTCGTCTTGGGTCTACCGACTACAAGCAGAGGGAACGATGCTATTTGGATCATAGTAGATCGGTTAACGAAGTCGGCACATTTTATTCCTTTGAAGACTGGGAAGAAGATGCACATGTTGGCTTTGGCACAAGCTTTCGTGAAGGAGATTGTTAGTCGTCATGGTCAGCCGGTCTCCATTACTTCAGATCGAGATAGTAGATTTGTTTCGAGATTTTGGAAGACCTTGCATGAATCGATGGGAACGAAGCTTCAATTCAGCACAGCATATCACCTGCAAACCAATGGTCAGTCGGAGAGGACTATTCAGACCCTTGAGGACATGCTTAGGCTTGTGTACTTGATTTCAAGAATCAATGGGATGAGAATTCACTGCTCTGTGAGTTTGCCTACAACAATAGTTACCATTCAAGCATAGGGATGTCCCCTTTCGAAGCGTTGTATGGTAGGAAGTGTAAAACCCCAGTGTGTTGGGAAGAAGTCGGAGAACGAAGTTTTCATGGTCCATCTTTGGTTGAAGAAACAAGTGACAAAGTCAGAATTATTCATGAGCGATTGAAGATTTTGAGAAGTCGACAGAAAAGCTATGCTAATGTTCGAAGGAAGGATCTACAATTCCAAGTTGGAGACAGTATTCTTAAAAGTATCTCCGGTCAGAGGAACACTAAGATTTGGGCAGAAGGGCAAATTGTCTAAAAGATTCATTGGACCGTATGAGATCTTGAGTCGTATCAGGGAAGTAGCATATAGATTAGTTTTGCCTCCAGAATTTTTGGGTGTGCACAATGTGTTTCACGTGTCAATGTTAATTTAGTATGTTTCGGACCCTTCACACGTGCTACATCACGAACCATTGGATGTCAGAGAAGATGCCACCTACATTGAGAAACCGGCAGAGATTATTGACACCAAAGAACAAGAACTGAGAAACAGAACAATTCAGTGGGTAAAGATTCGTTGGGAGAATCATGGACCAGAAGAAGCCACTTGGGAACTTCGTGATCAGGTCCAAAAGAAGTACCCTCAGCTATTTCCAGAGGTTAGTGATCATTTGGAGGACCAAATGTGATTTTTAGGGGTGGTGGATGTCAGACCCCGACCCAGGTTTGGAATATTGAATTATATTTTAACCGTGATTAGTTGATAAGTGGGGGTTAGTGGACGATTAGCTTATTTTCTTAAGGTAGATTAGAATGTTTGAATAGCTTTGGGAACTTTTGAGAGTCGTTGACTTAGGTTTGACGCGGGCCGGGGCACCCGTGTGTCGTGTGTGAATTTGGGGAGTATAACTTTCATTTTTGTAAAAATCCAAATTTTGTGCATTTTGACTCATTTCATTTAGATTATCAACTTTCATGTTTTGACAGTCTTGATTTAATGATCAGAAATCACGTTTTTCAAGGAAAAGGGCAAAATTGACCTTTCACACAAAATCTGTACCCAAATTTTGAAAATTTCAGAAATTGACAAAAATACACTTTTTGGAAAGTAGAAATTTCGCTGATCCTTTTTGTCTTCTTCATCATTTCATTCGGGGCACGCAAATGCCATTTTTAGTCTTGTGAAGATCGGGGCCCACAAACCCATCTTATAAGAAAAGGAACCCTCTTCTTCTCCTTCATTTCTTTTTCCTGCAAGGTTTTGAGTTAGGGCTCTTTCCCTCTCTTCCAACACTTTCTCTCTCATCTGAAACACCAATCTCTTGGAGTTTTCTTGGAGGATTGATCTCCTAAAGTCCTTCCTCATCTTCCAAGCTTTCCAAAGACACCTTTTTCAAAGGTTTTGAGCAAGGGGAAGGTTCTCATTCAAGCTTCTCTTCTTCATTTGAGCTTTTCAAGGTTAGCAATGGCTTTCCAAACTTGAGATCTTTGTTTTCCTCTTCATTTGGAGTGTTTTCATCCCATATACAAGAGCTTTCCTTGGAGATTTGCAAATATTGATTTTTAGGGATTCTCTTTGGAAAATTTTGGGGTTTTTGTAGATTGGGAGCTTGAGACCCTAGAGCTTTGTTTGAGGAGTATTATTTCTCTCATTTAGACTTGAGGCAAGTAGATTTTACAATTAATATGATGATTCCTCTTATTTGGTTTCATTTCATAGCTTTTTCTTCTTATGTTCTAATCCTCTATGATTCATGGATCTACTTTGGATAAGTGAAGCAATGTTATGTTGATTTCCATTTATGTTGTTGTTGTACAATGAATTGGAAGTTTTGTTTTCACTTTGGTCATCTTGAAAGTTAGCTTTCTTTAAGTTAAGTGTTTTTGTTCAAAACAAAGGAGGAAATCTTTGATTTAAAAAGTGTTGTGTTTGATCAATTGGAAGGATTATGAATGGTGATTTGTTGAGTTGAAGAGGTCAAGAAAGGGTCCAAATGATGTTGGAAAATTGTATGAAAGAAAAGGAAACAAAAAGGATCAAAAAGAAAGGAAAAAAGGGGGAAAAACCCCCAGCCGAGCAGGACTGGACAGAGCCCAGTCCGCTCGAGTGACCCAGTGGGCCGCTCGAGCGGACCAGGCTCTACCTGGCCCTCGCTCGAGCGACCCAGGCTCTGTCTTGGCTCCGCTCGAGCGGACCTTGGGTCGCTCGAGCGAGCCCAGCCCAGCCTGGGGGCCTGTTCAGGTCCGAATTCTGGGCCCATTTAAAAACTATTTTCGGCCTGTTTCCAAGGCTTCTTTGGGCCTGTTTCAAGGTCAGTTTCCGGGCTCCATTCAAGGTCGTATGGTCCTGTTTTAGGGACTATTGGGGCCATATTTAAAGGCTGTTTTGGGCTTGGTTCAAGGCCCGATTTGGGCCTGATTCAAAGAGGCTTTAAACATTTTTCTAAGGGGACTTATTGAAGTGTTTCTCAGGTACATTTCAAGCCCATTGTCATGTCCAACTCAGCCCAACCTTTTATATATATATATATTAAAGGCCAATCAGTTCTTTTAAAACATGAGACCATTATGTAAATTGGTTTGAGTGTGGAACAAACCCTTTGGGGAATCCTTCAAGTCTCAATGTACATTTCATCCCTTGTAATTGTCAAGGATCTTCAGTGGCACCAAATTTCTTTCAATTAATGACAATAAAGGGATAAAATGTATATCAAGATGACCCGCATTAGACTGTCGAATCGTCATACATTCATTCCATGTAAAAAGACTTTTGTTCGGATTCTTTCATCAATCTTTTGAATGCTTTGAGGTGTTTTACCACATCTTTAGATATTGATAAGACTACTCACCTATTTTGCTCGGATTCTTCAATATGTAATTGTTCGGAGTAGTTTTCTTATCGATTTTGGAAATGTATTTTATGAATGGATTTACATTTCTTCGAGGTTTCGAACTTTTACTCTAATGGCACCACTAAGCTTAGGTTACCTTGTCGGACTGATCATCCGGCTTGGAATTTTTAATTTGTTCACCAGCTGCAGTTTGGATTCTGTCTGTACCGACCATGGCAACGGTTATATCCGGTCCCACGTGTAGTGGCTACGGTTCTGTTTGTTAACGACTATGTTCGTTCCGGTCCCACGAGTAGTGGCTACGGTTTTGTCTGCTCCAGTTACTTCGGTAACAGGAGAATTTAGCTATACATGGTCTGCCAATGTTTTTACACATTTAATGTTTATCTTCTATCTATAGTTCATCATTTCTATTATTCAAGATTTAATCGTGGCTCTCATTTGTTTAATGTTTTACTTTTTTGTCATCCTATTAGTGTTATATTTGCTTGCCAGACCGTCGTGTCTGACCCTGTTTGCTTGGTGCCAGATGTCGAGCCCCTCGCGGTTGAGGCGCACTTCGAGGCGGAACCCATAGTCCTTGTGGAGGGCGAGTGCTAGCCCGATGATGTCGTTTAGACGTCGGGTTGTTTTTAGCGCTGCGATTACATTTTGGGGATTAGATACTATACTTTTGGGGATTTTGTTGTAGCCATTGTTGGCTTATTCTTTTGGGGGGAAAAATTGTAATTATTGGCTAACTTTACTTTTGTATTAACTTGAAACCAACTTTGGGGCCCATCTATAGAATGTCTCTCTTTTCTATGCTAGTCTTGTGCGTTCTCATCTTGTACCCATATGTGAGAGACCTTTATGTTTGCTACAATGCTTCCGCGTAAGTTATTTGTATGAAAGTGATTCTTATTAATCACTGTTGGATCGGATTTCGGGAATCCTTACCGCGGAAACCTGTGGGAAACTAGCGTGTGCGAGTAGAATTTTCTGGCCCGTCGCTCCGCGATCCCGGATTAAGGTCTCGTTTAACGGGGTCCTCGGTCCGGGGGCATGACAGCCCTTAAGCAAGAATAGTACAAACAAATTTTTTTTTACTGCTAGAGGAGGAGAGTGATCTGCTATATTACTGTAAAGCTAGTTATAGTTGGATTAGACACATGGCATTTCAGGTTCAGTTAATACATCACATAGGGAGAGAATCTACTTGAACTGAAAGAAATAAGAATATTGAAAAACAGAAAAATGACAAGATCGGGTAAGAAATGTACATAAGGCTATTTGTATCCATGATAATCAATACCAATGGAGACTGGCACTACATGGTTCCACCTGATTTTGTGGGCAATTGCGAGAGAAGTTGGATTGTTAAAAGAATGTAGAGGACTTTGCCTACTATGTTCTAATTCTATTTCCTACATGCAACTCAAACCTATCATTTTTTTCACTGATATTTCCAGCCTTTCTTGTTAAATTGTGGATCTTATTAAATTTAAAGGAAAAGAAACAAGATTAGTCATTTCTTTCACTGATATTTCCAGCCTTTCATTTCCTTATTGTATGTTAATCTTGCGCTCTCTCTCTCTCTCTATTTTTTTATGTAGGATTGAATGAACATTGATGAAAAAGTTTTGTTGAAAGATCCCATGCAGGAAAGATGCAGCCAGCATGAAGACCAAAATGGATGCGGAGTAGCAGATTGCTATATATTAAAATGGGATGCATGGAGTTTTTTTAAACAACATTGCAAATGTTGGAATGTCATAGTAGAATGTTAGCATGGATTTATATTTTGTAATGGTAATGGTAAAGTGTGTTGTAAGGATATTTGAATATTTAAATTTTTACTGGCATTTGAATGTTGGTACATAGTAGAATGTTAACATCAATTTTTATTTTGCAATGGTAATGGTAAGGTGCTTTTAATGTTGTAAGGATAGTTGAATGTTAATATGAAGTGGCATGAATGTTCTTGTTTCATTTCTTGATGGTTTTGGAAAAGAAATGGGACAAAGGATGTGCGCAGGGTGTGCAGGTGGAGGAAAGAACTGGCATTGGGTTCATGCGGTGCTACGGTGCAACTATGAAAGTTCAGGTGTTTAAAAACTTCTTTATTTTCTTTGATTTTGTTCTACCTAGACCAAATTAGCAGTTTTTTTTTTTGTGAATGCATTTAATCTACAAATTATTCCTTCTTGCAGGATCTTGGAAAGTATTTATTCTGGAAGTGTTTACATCTGGGAATATCAGTTTCAGGTAAGGAATGCTTATATAAATATTGACTTTATATAATTGTTAGAAGACAACGCGCACTTAATATTGATTTCTCCGAACTTAGCGAAAAATGTAGTGAAAGCCATGATTTATCAGAATGCTAAGTTTTGGTCATTTTATCCCAGATGAAACAAAATTTTTTATTATTTATATGGATTTTTTTTTCTTTTATACATTCAGCTTATCTATGTTGCTGATTATATTTAGATTTTAGAGTGTTCCTATGCATCGTGTAACTATTCTTCATGGGTGTCTTTGGGTTCTGAGTCAGTTCCTCAATAAACATGAATGGTTCAACAATTGAGTCAACCAACTATTCTAATTGTCCCTATACTTCATTTAATTGTGCATAGACTTTTCTAAAAGACCACTATAGATCATCTTGCAAATTACCATGTTTTGTCTTGTATTTTATTCTTGTCAAATGAGGGGAGGCTGTGCAAGGAGATGTGGTAGGCAGATGATTTAAAAGCAGAGAAGTTCCCACATTTTTTGGAAAGGCAGAATTCATATGTTTCAAAGTCTATCCTTGGATCAATCTATGACACGGTGAATTCATCTAAATCGAAAGATTTGTCATCAGAGGGTGAGGATTTATTCATTTCATTATTACACCATGTGTGCCTTCTACCAAACTCTGTTGTTGACTTATAATTTCTTCAAAATTTTTTTGCATGTAGAGATATCTCAGCTGCCTTGCTTCAGTGAAGAAGTTCCAGCTGCTTGTTTGAAGAAATGGGAGCCTCATTATGATGAATATCGGGCTGAGATGTGCAGGGTTCATGTCAATTAATGATGAATCCAAGAACATAGTAACCAAGCGCATCTACAAGAAATATAAGGAGGTAACTCCAGAAGATGCATCATTTTCTCAGTTTTTAGGTGATACCTCCCATGTCATCTGTTTTTAAATTGGAAATGACATCTGAAAAATGCTTTTATCTATTTTTTAAATGTGATACCTCACCCTGCACTACCTGCCACAGCCCCTGCAGATCATTTTCCAGTGTGATCTTCAGAGTTGTTAGTTCCATTTGAAAAATGCTTTTATTTTAAATAAACATTGAATTTGTGGCCGTCCTTTTATGGTGAAAAATGATCTGCATGGGGTTGTGTGCAGGTGATGCAGGGTGTGTGCAGGGGAGGCAGGGGGAGGAAGAAAGGAACCGAATTTATGATAATGAAATCTTATATTTCATGGGCTTTATAGTTGTGTTTGGATTTACTACTAGAACTGGAATTGATTTGGGTCTTTATAGTTGTGTTTGGATTTACCATTTTTCAGCTGGTTTGGCTGACAGTTTCATTATTCCAAGTTGACAAGACAGACCCCGAGCCAATTAGAGATTAGTGTCACAGGTCCAAGCAAAGCCCATTTAGTCTCTCTTTTTTTGTTTTTTTGGTAAAGAAAAAATTACATTAGAAACTATTGGCAGCACTAGAGAAAAAAAAAACACAAAAACAGACCCCAAAAAACCAAATCAGTGAGGCTGGGAAGGACCACAGCCATTCATATTCAGAATTAACAGTTATAATTTCTCAATATAGGATAAGTAAGGTGACATAGGTTACTGTGTTTTGAGTCCATGAGGCTTTACTTCGGATGATGGCTTGATTACAGAAATTGGCAGTTTCTTTTTATCTTTTGTTTCTGGTTGTTTGATTGTCTTGGTCATTCAAGGTAGGGCAGAATCTAAGCAAGACAAACCTGTAGAGTAACTTTTGTGTTGACATGGTTTTTTTTAAAAAAACTTTCTAAAAAAACCTACACTATTACCACCGTGGTAAGCTGACTCCTCACACACTACAAGTCCATCAACTGTCATGTTCATTATGATGAGTACGGGCTGTTAGGTACAATGCCATTTCGATTAATGATGAATCCAAGGACATAGTAACCGGGTTGAGGTGGTCCATGGTGTGTGCAACTGGTGCATGGTGTCTGCAGCTGGAGCAGGGTGAGTGCAGGTGGTGCAGGGTGAATGCAGGTGAGTGCAGGGTGTGTGCAGGTGAGTGCAGGGTGTGTGCAGGTGGTGCAGGGTGAGTGCAGGGTGGGTGCAGGGTGAGTGCAGGTTGTGTGCAGGGTAAGTGCAGGTGAGTGTAGGGTGAGTGCAGGGTGTGTGCAGGTGGTGCAGGGTGAGTGCAGGTGGTGCATGGTGAGTGTAGGTGGTGCATGGTGAGTGCAGGGTGTGTGCAGGTGGTGCAGGGTGTGTGCAGGTGGTGCACGGTGAGTGCAGGGATTTTTACATGATACGATCTTTTTATTCTAACTATGATGTTGCTCTTATAAAAGGAGCAAAACTGTTTTTGTTATATTTCATTATCTTAACTGATCCTGTTGCAAATCATTTTTCTTTTCTTTTCTTTTCTTTTTTGTTTTCCAGGCTGAAGATGGCATTGGCTTTAAAAGTGGAAATTATATTGCCTTGACCTTCCTTGAGATTGAATGGTATTACATTTTCAACTTTTACATTTTCAACATTTTAATGAGTACAGGCCTAAGGAAAAATGAATCTATTTTTGTCTGCATATTTTTTAAAGAAATGTAAAGAGTAGTAAGCACTGTTTGTGGCGTATGCATGTGTATCTATATGTGTGAAATTGTGAATGGATGGCATGTTAAATTGTGAATGGATGGCATTTTTTTTTGTTATTAACGCTTAGACTGTCTAAATGTGGAAGATTCATGCTATGTGTTATTTCAATTTTTTAGAGGTAGTTATCAATGTAAGGAATACCACTCTTCTTTCAAACACTTATATTAAGTCCACAATGCTTGAATGAGGCTCAAATTTGGTTCATCACTTCTCCTATCTTATACTATAGGTGCCTTTTCTAACTAATAGAGGTAATAATCTTATGTGCCCGATTTTCAGAGGTTGAAACTGGTATCCATGATTGTAGTTGGTTTTAAACTTCTGCTTTACGGATCTTTTTTCTCCCCCTTTGTCTCATTTGCTTTTATGTTTTCAAAGACAAATTCATAGTTCATGCTTCATGTTTGTGGATTGTTGTTATATTTCTATAACATCAAGAACTTCAATAGGGAAGCATGAATGACTGAAACAGTAGAACAGTGGTGGCCAACACACCCATCACCATAACTAGCCTCATGGTTCTAAGTCGGGAGGTTTTTATATCAAATAGCAAAAGAAACTACGGAAGAAATGAGAAACTGATGAACAAGAAGCCAAGCATTCTACCCCTACAAGAGCTGCAAAACTTGGTTTGTCATAGTTTAACAATTTCTGAACTGGGTTTGTTTTGATTTCGCATTTCATTGAAAGGTTTATTCGATAGGTATTGATTTTTTTTTTATTATGTAGTGCTGTGGAATGCTGTAGTTATCTAGTAAGCATCCCTCTCGCGCATCAACACTGGTGACTATTCCTCTGCAACCACCCATTAGAAAACTGTAGTTCCTTTCCTCTGTTAGAAGTATTCAGTTTTCTTCAACTAATGGTGGATTTAAATTTATGTAAATAGAAAGATATATTTTTTTTTTTTATTTTGTTTGCTACTGGATTTGATATATTGGCAGGATGGATAATTATTTGTTATGCTTGGTTAGGGGCTTTGGCAGTGCAAAAATCAGAATCACATCAAACAAGTTATTATTTTGTTACTGCTAGGCCAGATCAATATCAACAATTTGCTTTGATACTTGATAATAATTTTAGGTGTGGAAGAAGTGGAAAAAAGTATAGCGTGCCTCATGTGGTTTCAGATTTTTGCACTGCACCAAATGCCTAATGGGATAAATACACCTCTGTTAAGATGCACCTTCAGAGAAGAAAGTTTGTGCTTTGTTCTAATTGTAATATCTGAACTAGAATCACTATGGACATGGGGAATCTATGTCAATCTAGAGACTGCAAATGGTATTTTAATTTCTTCCTCCTAAACTAGAACATATTCTGTATTTGGTCTATGTAATTCTAACATTAGATTTGGATAACAATTGAAAGCTATTTGATCCTTTCTATGAAATGACATAGTTTTCTTGCCTTGTTTGTGCTACAGTGTTTCACATGAAGGTGTGTATACATTGAAACTTACTCTGTATTGCTTTGTTTTGCTACTGAGTTTTTCATGTAGCTCCTGTGTTCTGTCTATATATACACAGATCCATTTCGTGAGGTGAAGAGGAAAAGGGACAAGAAAAAAGAGGTATGGTTTATATTAAGTCCCATACCTTGCATCACTTAAATAAATAGATGATAACCAATACAAATGCCCTTTAATCAAAGTGGCACAACACTTCTACATATCAATCGCACTAGCTTGTAAGGCCATACATTGTCCACCCTGCATTTATCCTATAATGGAGCTGTCTGTTAGTTTTATGGACTCAATCCAGTAGATGATATAATAAATTGATTAAATTCTTTATTTATTCATATATTCATGCTTACTTTCATGAGATGAATGGTGATTTATTATATATATGCACATAACCAATACGAATGACATGATGGTTCATGAGATGAACCGGAGTCCACAAGTATATTAGATGTAACACATGTGTATGGATGAGATCCACATACGGGAGACATGTGTGGCAAATCTTATACTTAAAATATCTTCACAACCAGTGATGAGACTGGACATCTCATACTGACAAGGTTGCAGCACTTTGATCACTATGAGATAGTGTGATTTGTCTCGATCATCAGAATGGAAGATTCTGGATCATAGTGCTGGTACATTGGATGTATTGAAGGACCATGAGAAGCACCTTATAAACATTGTCTTTACTTTAAGGTCTGCTCTCATAATTCCCTAGCAATAGGCTCTTAATCCTGAGACATTAATGAACTCAAGTTTCTATCTATTCATTTGCTTTGAGTCACCAATGAGTGAGGCCAACTGTAGGTCAACACCTCGGTGATTTGGGTACGTGGTAGTAAAGCTGTGGGAACATTCAATGGTCAAGATGGAATCTATCTCTAATATCCCCTTGTGCCAATTAATGGATTTATCATTACTAAGTGCGCACCCATTCCGATTAAGAATTAATTGGAAAGGTACCTATGATCATTATAATTAATTGGGGCTCAAGGATAATAAGATATGGATCTAGTTTGGAAGACAGGTCCAATTGATCCATGAATATTGATAGAGGGGTCTACTTGTGGTAATGTGGAAGTTTAGGGTCTTCTTTGTAATATTCCTAAGACTGGAGTTCAATTGCATTTATATAGTGGAGTTATTTGCAATTAACTATGGGCCCGGATTACACATGAGATGTGGGATCGCGTGTCCCAGTTGGAGCCAGCTTTCTAAGGAATCCCTGGTGGTCCCAACGCTAGCCCAATTATTAGAAAGTATCTAATTCTAGTTGAACTCTAAAAGGAAAGTTACTATTTCTATTTGAAGTAAGACTTCTAATAGTGGTAATAGTAGACTTACTAATTTTAGTAGAAGTGGGACTTCTATTTTAATTAGAAAGGAATTGGAAAGTTACTAATCATATTTGAAGTGAGACTTCTAATTATGATATAGTAAGTTACTAATTAATTAATGGAAGTAAGACTGCTATTTTAATTAAGAAGAGATAGTTACTATTTTTTGGAAGTAAGACTTCTAATGGAAATTAGTAAGCATGGCTTGCAAAAGCTATAAATAGAGGAGAGGAGGGCTGGACGTCCCAAGTATGCTCCATAGCATTGGGATTCACGCCCAAGCCTCCCTAGTGCAAGTGTTGCACGAGTTCTTTCTCTCTTCCCTCTTCTAGTTCTCTTTCTAGTTCCTCCTTAGAGTTCCTAGTAGTTTTCTCTTGGAGATCCCACCATCTTCTTGAGAAAAAGGGGAATCTGATATGGGTCATAGCGTGGAAGATCAAGAGGTCTTGGAGATCCCTATTTGATTAGTGAAAGCGTTTCATCATCAAAGAAAGACGCAACTTCTCCATTAGAGCACAACCGAGCTCCAAAGGTATAATCTACTTCCTTGCATGTTGTAGATTTATTCGTAGCTTATATGTTGTTGTTTCTATCTACTAGATAAATTGTATTTACTGATCATGATGGTTGAGATTGAGGACTTGGAACTTGGATTGGGTTTTATGGCCTTCTGAATAGTTGATCCCTGCATCAAGTGGGAAAAAGTTTTTGAAACCTATTCTAGAGGGCCACCCTATTTCCAACACTGTCACCTTATTAAGGAAATGACCTTTAATGAAAGTGGCACCAAACAATCACAGAGCACTCCTCTTGTCTGTCTATATTCTGCCCACCTTGCACTAATCTTATATGAAGCATCCAAGTCAAACCCGCCGATGTGTTCTATAATTCTTTTTTTCTACATTAAACATTGGTTTTTATTCTAACTTAAATGATACCATCATTTATTTAATTTATTTTATTGTGATTGGTTCAAAGTAGAGGAAAAGACTAATGGGTGCATTGTTGATCCCAATACAAATTTGACAATGGTGAACATGGAAAAATTGAAAGGAAAAGATAAGGAAGGAGACGAGCCATTCATATTAGCATCTCAAGCAAGTCAAGTTTTTTACTCCGAAGATAAAACTAGACCTTTTACAAATCTGATATGTGCATTCATTTTGTTCTCCTGGGCATTCATTTATAGATTTGTTGTATATTTTCCTTTTTGCTGCAGCCTGTGGCCATTTTGCTGGAAACTAAAGCAGCTCTGTTGCAAATTGTAATCATTTGAGAAAATTTGAGGTTTGCATCAGGTGAAGTAACTTCAACATGATTTGTCTTCTGCTTTTGCAAGTGGTAATAAACCCAGAATATTGGTCCCCTTCACATATAGTGCTGTCCCTATGTGTTGTCACTGTACACTTTAATTTTCTTTTATCAATATAGTAGTTTGCAGTGCTGACTTTACTTGGATTATGTTGCTACCTTTGGGTCGGTAAGACTAGTGAAAGTATTTAACTTTCTCTATCCAATATGCCAAAGAAGAGGAGTATGTATGGCCATGGCTGAAAAGCGTACTACCCTGTAGCTATCACCAACAGAATTGCATCCTCGAGATCCTGCACTTAATACTGCTGAGAAGTTGATCTTTGCAGATGGGAGTTGTGTTCATAAGTAGAGATCTAAATCAAACATATAGAGCTGTGTATCATTGTGATTGCATCAATGATTGGGAGTAAATCATAAAACAAGGACAGAATGACTAGAAAAGTAAATGAGTTGGAACCACTACTCTTGATCGTCTCACCACAGTGTTTTCAGTACACATGCCAGCCAAAAAACAGTTCTATTTTACTTTTCATAAAAAAAAGGGAAGACAGAAGATGTTATTCATAATATACTTGTTTTTGGCGATGAATTCCATTGATCTCTGAATATATTTGTGGGTTTTCAGATGTAGGTCTTCTGAAATAGCAAACTTATTGAATAGAAAGACTTTCATTCTTGATTAAGACAGAGATTAAGTTTATGTGAGATGTTTCTCTGGGTGAATCATTGGAAGTATTTTATTTTCTCCATGCTTTGTTTATTTGTTTAGTTGTATACTTGTATATCTCGTGTGATGTTGGAAGACTGTGGAAATTAAAATGATGTTGCTCATTATTGTAAGATCCCGACCCCAGTCCTTTTGTTTAGCATTGTTTTAATCGGGGTTTAGCTTTTTAAGTGAGCTTTGATTTAGTTTGATCTTGTTTTTGAGTTTGACTAGATTTTTCTTTAGTCTTTGAGATTTGGTAGACCGTTGACTTTGGTTTGACCCGGTCCACATGATTTGTATTTTTATGAGAAATTACTTTTGATTTCTAAAAATTCTGGATTTGACGTATTTTGACTCATTTGATGAATTTTAACAACTTTCATGTTTTGATCATTTTGATTTGATACTCAGAAATCACGTTTTTCGAGGAAAATGGGCAAAAATGACATTTTCACTAAATCTGTCCATGAATTTCGAAAATCCAGAAATTGGGGAAAATATACTTTTTGGAAAGTAGAAATTTCGCTGATCATTTTTGTCTTCTTCGTCGTTTTCGTTCGGGGCCCGCAAATATTAGTTTCAGCCTTGTGAAGATTGGGGGCCCATGGGGCCCAGCCCATTTGTTCTATAAAACCACCATGGGTTTCTTTTCTTCCCCCATTCTTCTCTCATTTCCTGCAACAAGGGAGGGGTTAGGGTTTCTCCAGCCCCCTTTCTCTCTCCTCATGCATCTCTTGTTCCTTGATGCTAAAGGGAGATTTGATCTTCCCATCTTCTTCTTCTCCATTCAAGCTTTCCAAGGGAACCATTTGCAAGGATTTTGAGCTAGGAGAGACCACCTTTCCATGCATTTTTTCTTGGTTTGAGCTTTTATAAGGTGAGCAATGGATTTCTTTCTCCAAATCTTGGCTTTCCAAACCATTTTGAAGGGTTTTGTCATTATGCAATGGGTTTTCATGGAGTTGGAAAATGGATTTGTTTTCTAGGGTTTATTCATGAGCCATTTGGGGGTTTTGTGATTTTGGGAGCTTGAGACCCTAGAGCATGGTTTGAAGAGTATCTTAGCTTGCATTGTGGCTTGAGGCAAGTGAAATTTTCAATTAATATGATGTTTTTATGTTTCTTGTTTGGTTTCATGGTTTTTCCTCATTATGTTCTAATCCTTTATTATTTATGGATTTACTTTGAATGAATGAAGCAATGTTATGTTGATTTCCACTTATGTTGCTATTGTACAATGAGTTGGGAGTTTGGTTTTCACTTTGGTCATCTTGAAAAATTAGTCTTCTTTGTGTTAAGTATGGTTTCAATGAAAGGGAGAAAACTTTGCTTTAAAAAGTGTTGTGGTTGGGCCAATTAGAATGATTTATGGATGGGTTTGATGAGTTTGGAAGGACAAGGAAGGGCCCAAATGATCTAGGAAAATTGTGTGAAAGATTGAGAATGAAAAAGATCTCAAAAATGGAAAAAGAGGAAAAGAAATCAGAAAAAAATACACAAAAGAGTGCATTCTGCACTCAGCCCGGACTGGGACAGAGCCCAGTCCGTTCGAGCGACCCAGTGGGCCGCTCGAGCGGACCAGGTTCTGCCTGGCTTCGCTCGAGCGGACCCTGGGTCGCTCGAGCGAGGCCCAGTTCTCCCTGGGGCCTGGTTCAAGTCCGAAATTGGGTCGGTTTCAACGATTTTTTGGGCCCGTTTTAGAACAGTTTTTGGACCTGTTTTTGGAGTGTTCTTGGGCCTATTTCTTGGACCATTCAAGTCAGTTTTTAGGCCATTTCAAGACCTGATATTGGGTCATTTTAGGGCCTGATATTGGACTGTTTTAAGACTTGTTTTGTGGGCCTGTTCAAGGCCAGTTTTGGGCTGTTTTAAAAACTGTTTATTGGGCCATTCAAAGTTTAGTTTTGGGCTATTTTAAAACTGTTTATTGGGCCATTCAAAGTTTAGTTTTGGGCTGTTTCAAAACTTGTTTTGTGGGCCTGGTTCAGGTTAGTTTTGGGGTTGTGTTTTATAGTTTGTTTGTGGGCCATCTTAGGTTCAGTTTTGGGCTGTTTTAAGGTTTGTATTGTGGGCCATCTTAAGATCAGTTTTGGGCTGTTTCGAAAACTTGTTTTGTGGGCCATGTAAGAGTAGTTTTTGGACTGTTATTAAGGACTGTTTTGGGCTCGGTTTAAGGCCAACTATGGGCCTGTTTTAATGAGATTTGGGATTGTTTGTGATGCTTGGAAATTTGTGAAATGGGAATGATGTGAGAATGGGTGTATGTGAAATTACCCGGGAACCGTTCGAGTCTTAATGCGCACTTTATCATTTAAATATTATGGATTTTCATTGGCATCAAACGCACTTTTTATTAATTAATGTTTAAAGGTTAAATGTGCATTGAGATGGTTCCTTGGTAAGTCATTAAGTCATTCTCCACTGTCCATTTCATTTCAAGTCAGAAAAATGTATTTGTATTTGTATTTGTATTTGTATTTGTTTTCTTTGGTGAACTAATTTAAATAGCATCGATGATTTGTTATAAAATCATGTGGTTTTCCACGTTCGAAAGGATTGACCGTATGATTTTATACAAATCACCTTGATGCGTATTTGAACGGTTTACCATAGATATTCGTACGCTTTCTCCGATTCGATTTGAAAAGAGATTGGAGTATGTTCGTCACATTCGGGATTTCTTCGATGAGATTATTGTTTTGATAAGACTCGTATTTGAAAATAAAACCTCGAGGCAAGACGGGGCCAGAGCTATGTGGTGCGAGCCCATGAGCCAAAGAGGCTATGATTCCGAAAACAAAACCCCGTGGCAAGACGGGGCCAGAGCTATGTGGTGTGAGCCCCTGAGCCAAAGGGATTAGTATTATGTAAGATTTGTATCGGTTTGAGTTTGAAAACTAAAGGCACCACTAGGCTTAGGTCACCTTGTCGGGCTGATCACCCGGCTTGGGATCTTTAATCTGTCCGCCAGCTGCAGCTTGGATTCTGTCTGTACCGACCATGGCAACGGTTTTATCTGCCAGTCCCATTTGTATGGCTACGGTTCTGATTTCTGATCTGCCGGTCCCATTTGTATGGCTACGGTTCTGATCCCATTTTTAGTACCACGTTCAGTGGCTACGCTCTGTCTGCTCTTATTACTTCGGTAATAGGAGGATTTAGCTATTTGTGGTTGCCAGTGTTTTATCTGCACATTACTTTAGTTTATGGTTCTAGTTGGTTATACTTTTATGCTTTGATTCGTCTAATGTTTACGATATCGATCTTTATTGTATCGCCCCTACTATTCAGTTTTAAATGTATTTCCAATTATTAAATGTTGGCTTAGGTGGTTATCTTTTCGAGACATTTATGCTTTAGAGATTGTTCGTTTATTTGTCTTGATATTTCTGTTCGGACTTTCGATTGTTTTAGCATGTTTTATTGTCATTATTGTTTAGACTATTTATTCGGTTTTACGATGATTTCATTAGGTTTTATATATGTTCTTTTGTTTCATATTACTTGATTATTTGCTTGCCAGACCGTCGTGTCTGACCCTTATTTGTTTGGTGCCAGTTTCCGCTCTTTTTGTTTTTAGGTGTCTGATCAGAGGAGGCGGTGGGACCGCCGGTCTGACGTGAGAGGCTGCCCATTGATATCATCTAGATGTCAAGTTTGGCACCGGAGTTCGTATCAATCTTTGAGGGTAGTATTCTGTCTAGTTGGATATTGTTGTATGGCTTTATTAGCCTCTTTATTGGGTTTGTAATTAAGACACTTGTTAATTGTAATCTGAACATGTGGGAATTAATTAGTCTTGTTACTACCAGCTCAGTGTGATCTGATATATGATTTATGCCAGTCTTATTATTTGATGGCTTTATGATATTGGTTGCGTGCGACACGGAACCCGATGGCCACGGATTCCGAGTCGTAACACCATGTATAGCATCCGCGAAAATATACTCTGATGGTGTTGGAATGTGATTATCCTCATTCACGCGGATCTTGGGAACTATAACAAAAAGTTTCAAATTTATCCCAAAATTTCGCACCCCGAGATCGGTTCGCTGCAGGTCCCGGTTTCGGGGCGTGACAGGTTTGGTATCAGAGCTGGTTAGTTTCTAGGAAATAAAACACTCTAGAGACATTAAGACGTGTGGTGAGGATTCGTTAGATTGTGTCGATTTGTTTTCTCGTGTCTTTGTTTCTTTGGATTTGAGTCGGCTTTTCTTTCAGTTCGGGGGATTTTGCTTGTCTTTTCATTTAGTTCGTGTTGTTAGGAGATTTGGATGACCAAATTTCCTCTTTAGTGGTGGAGAATTTAAAATCTCCATGCTCTTGTTCGGTGTCTTTTATCTTTGTTTGTGTCGGAGACTGAGAACCCTATAGACTTAGTATGTTGTTTTCGGAGAACATCAGCAGACTTCCAGCCTTCGGCATCTTCATTGTGGTTAAGGAGAGAAGACATGTGCATTTGCCAGCGAAAGTAGGACTTGAGTAGTATTTGAAGATCCCCTCTCAGCTAATTGAAGATCATCATGCAGCGCACCGAGGTAAGTAAATGTGATTTTTGGGTGAACTCAGACCATCTTTCCAAGATGAAGGACTGCAAGAGGCGTATTAGCTATTGATTTTATGAAGAGAGAAATGATTCTTAGTTAGTAAGGTTGGAAGCTAATCCTCGTCATAGTTTTGGTTGAGAATTCCCGTGATTTGTAGCGTAGCCAGTGTAGTTGGTTCAGCAGGGATACCAAGTGGATGGCTAGTTGTAGTCAAGACAACTTTTGGCAGTAGAGGAAACCTTGTGGATTTCACCGACTTTTAAGGTATTGGATTAGACAACATGCAGGTGCAAGAGTATACTTCAGTTTTGGTGTTGTTCCTTTTCTTGGTGAGAGTGATTTTCGTGCTGTTTTCATCCTTGTTATGTTTTCCTTAATGTTTATGATTTATCCGTGTAGTGTTTAAACAATGGATTTATGTTTCTTCTTTAAGGCTTATCTTTGAAATAAATTATGGCATTATACTCTTTGTATGAGTCGCATGATTTTGTTTTCATAAGGAATCGTGTTTCGAACTTTTATTTAATCTTCTTAAGACGTTGTTACACAATGATCTTGAAATTTTGCTCTTATTCTAATTCTCTTAAATGTTGACATCTACATTTTTAAAACCTTAAAGATTTCAAAATATTGTATATATTTGGTTGGAAATGGATTCCAATAAAATTTGATGTATGGTCATATTACATGAATTTGATTTATTTTTGAAAATCCTAATTTGAGATTGTTAAGTATTTCAAGGATTTGTTGGGTCATGAAAACATGAATTTCAAAACGAATAATGTTGTTTCATGTTCAAACTTTGATAAACTTTATTTGTTAAGTTCTATTTGATAATTTGAAAGTTCGGTTTCTATTATGTTTTAAAATGGTGAAATTCAACTAAGTAATTGTTTTAGTCACTATGTTTAAGATTTTACGATTTTGTTTTGCATCGAATGGAATGAGTTGTAGTAGCTTATGGTTGGAGTTTGGAGGTGTATGGATTGAAGGGTTGATGGATGTCAGGAAGTGTACTAGTTCAGTTGGAGGCAAAGTTGGATTTATGAGAGAGTAAACATCATTCAAGACTTGAATTGAAAGTTTCCGTTCTTCAAGGATTGATGCCAGCTAGGCAGGTCTACTTTGTTGATAACACAGTGTCAGGTAAGAGATCAAGAGCAGTAAGTAGATAGAATCAGATGTGGGCAAGAATTCAGAGTACATCACAGAAAGATTAGAATTTGGAATTTGTGATTTCAGAATGAAGAAGGAATGACGATATTCTTGGAAGCCAGGAGTTGAATGGTACAGTGTAAGTAGGTATATGGAATTTCAGAATTTTTCGGGGTGAAGATTTTTCAGTAAAGGCATGTCTACGATCACATCTTCGTACAAGCGTCTGGAACACCATGTACCGCTTTGAAGGACGTAAGGCACAGAATTCCAAGGTGATAGAAAGAGATAGAACTCACAGTTTCTTGAACCAACAGTGACTGACAAGGTGAGTAAAAGAAATGATCCAGTGCAGGAGCAACAGATGACACCAAGGATGATTAGAAGGATTATTGAACTCTAGTTTGGTCAGAGGAGTATGTTTCAAGCAGATGTGTGGAACAGTGTGAAGCTTTCAACCGAACCAGAATGTGGTTGACCGTGCATCTCAACGTCCAGTTTGGTCAGAGAGTCTCTCAGTTGCCGAGGTCTAGCATAGCGTGTCAGTGTTTTCTTTTGTCCTTTTGGGTTTTTGATTTTGATTTGGTTTAAGCCATTTGGAGGACCAAATGGATTCTAAGGGGGGGAGGATGTAAGATCCCGACCCCAGTCCTTTTGTTTAGCATTGTTTTAATCGGGGTTTAGCTTTTTAAGTGAGCTTTGATTTAGTTTGATCTTGTTTTTGAGTTTGACTAGATTTTTCTTTAGTCTTTGAGATTTGGTAGCAATGTTGTAAAAATCGCTAGGCGGACGCTAGGCGGTGGGCATGGACTAGGGATTAATTTCCGATTAATCCCCGCCTAGCCCGATTAATCCCCTCTTAGTCGGATTAATCCCCGCCTAGCGCCTAGGCACCGCCTAGGCGGTGACCGCCGACTAGCGCCTAGGCGCCGACTAGGCGGCCGCCTAGGCCGATTTTTACAACAGTGTTTGGTAGACCGTTGACTTTGGTTTGACCCGGTCCACATGATTTGTATTTTTATGAGAAATTACTTTTGATTTCTAAAAATTCTGGATTTGACGTATTTTGACTCATTTGATGAAGTTTAACAACTTTCATGTTTTGATCATTTTGATTTGATACTCAGAAATCACGTTTTTTGAGGAAAATGGGCAAAAATGATATTTTCACTAAATCTGTCCATGAATTTCGAAAATTCCAGAAATTGGGGAAAATATACTTTTTGGAAAGTAGAAATTTCGCTGATCATTTTTGTCTTCTTCGTCGTTTTCGTTCGGGGCCCGCAAATATTAGTTTCAGCCTTGTGAAGATTGGGGGCCCATGGGGCCCAGCCCATTTGTTCTATAAAACCACCATGGGTTTCTTTTCTTCCCCCATTCTTCTCTCATTTCCTGCAACAAGGGAGGGGTTAGGGTTTCTCCCAGCCCCCTTTCTCTCTCCTCATGCATCTCTTGTTCCTTGATGCTAAAGGGAGATTTGATCTTCCCATCTTCTTCTTCTCCATTCAAGCTTTCCAAGGGAACCATTTGCAAGGATTTTGAGCTAGGAGACCACCTTTCCATGCATTTTTTCTTGGTTTGAGCTTTTATAAGGTGAGCAATGGATTTCTTTCTCCAAATCTTGGCTTTCCAAACCATTTTGAAGGGTTTTGTCATTATGCAATGGGTTTTCATGGAGTTGGAAAATGGATTTGTTTTCTAGGGTTTATTCATGAGCCATTTGGGGGTTTTGTGATTTTGGGAGCTTGAGACCCTAGAGTATGGTTTGAAGAGTATCTTAGCTTGCATTGTGGCTTGAGGCAAGTGAAATTTTCAATTAATATGATGTTTTTATGTTTCTTGTTTGGTTTCATGGTTTTTCCTCATTATGTTCTAATCCTTTATTATTTATGGATTTACTTTGAATGAATGAAGCAATGTTATGTTGATTTCCACTTATGTTGCTATTGTACAATGAGTTGGGAGTTTGGTTTTCACTTTGGTCATCTTGAAAAATTAGTCTTCTTTGTGTTAAGTATGGTTTCAACGAAAGGGAGAAAACTTTGCTTTAAAAAGTGTTGTGGTTGGGCCAATTAGAATGATTTATGGATGGGTTTGATGAGTTTGGAAGGACAAGGAAGGGCCCAAATGATCTAGGAAAATTGTGTGAAAGATTGAGAATGAAAAAGATCTCAAAAATGGAAAAAGAGGAAAAGAAATCAGAAAAAAATACACAAAAGAGTGCATTCTGCACTCAGCCCGGACTGGGACAGAGCCCAGTCCGTTCGAGCGACCCAGTGGGCCGCTCGAGCGGACCAGGTTCTGCCTGGGCTTCGCTCGAGCGGACCCTGGGTCGCTCGAGCGAGGCCCAGTTCTCCCTGGGGCCTGGTTCAAGTCCGAAATTGGGTCGGTTTCAAGGATTTTTTGGGCCCGTTTTAGAACAGTTTTTGGACCTGTTTTTGGAGTGTTCTTGGGCCTATTTCTTGGACCATTCAAGTCAGTTTTTAGGCCATTTCAAGACCTGATATTGGGTCATTTTAGGGCCTGATATTGGACTGTTTTAAGACTTGTTTTGTGGGCCTGTTCAAGGCCAGTTTTGGGCTGTTTTAAAAACTGTTTATTGGGCCATTCAAAGTTTAGTTTTGGGCTATTTTAAAACTGTTTATTGGGCCATTCAAAGTTTAGTTTTGGGCTGTTTCAAAACTTGTTTTGTGGGCCTGGTTCAGGTTAGTTTTGGGGTTGTGTTTTATAGTTTGTTTGTGGGCCATCTTAGGTTCAGTTTTGGGCTGTTTTAAGGTTTGTATTGTGGGCCATCTTAAGATCAGTTTTGGGCTGTTTCGAAAACTTGTTTTGTGGGCCATGTAAGAGTAGTTTTTGGACTGTTATTAAGGACTGTTTTGGGCTCGGTTTAAGGCCAACTATGGGCCTGTTTTAATGAGATTTGGGATTGTTTGTGATGCTTGGAAATTTGTGAAATGGGAATGATGTGAGAATGGGTGTATGTGAAATTACCCGGGAACCGTTCGAGTCTTAATGCGCACTTTATCATTTAAATATTATGGATTTTCATTGGCATCAAACGCACTTTTTATTAATTAATGTTTAAAGGTTAAATGTGCATTGAGATGGTTCCTTGGTAAGTCATTAAGTCATTCTCCACTGTCCATTCCATTTCAAGTCAGAAAAATGTATTTGTATTTGTATTTGTATTTGTATTTGTTTTCTTTGGTGAACTAATTTAAATAGCATCGATGATTTGTTATAAAATCATGTGGTTTTCCACGTTCGAAAGGATTGACCGTATGATTTTATACAAATCACCTTGATGCGTATTTGAATGGTTTACCATAGATATTCGTACGCTTTCTCCGATTCGATTTGAAAAGAGATTGGAGTATGTTCGTCACATTCGGGATTTCTTCGATGAGATTATTGTTTTGATAAGACTCGTATTTGAAAATAAAACCTCGAGGCAAGACGGGGCCAGAGCTATGTGGTGCGAGCCAATGAGCCAAAGAGGCTATGATTCCGAAAACAAAACCCCGAGGCAAGACGGGGCCAGAGCTATGTGGTGTGAGCCCCTGAGCCAAAGGGATTAGTATTATGTTAGATTTGTATCGGTTTGAGCTTGAAAACTAAAGGCACCACTAGGCTTAGGTCACCTTGTCGGGCTGATCACCCGGCTTGGGATCTTTAATCTGTCCGCCAGCTGCAGCTTGGATTCTGTCTGTACCGACCATGGCAACGGTTTTATCTGCCGGTCCCATTTGTATGGCTACGGTTCTGATTTCTGATCTGCCGGTCCCATTTGTATGGCTACGGTTCTGATCCCATTTTTAGTACCACGTTCAGTGGCTACGCTCTGTCTGCTCTTATTACTTCGGTAATAGGAGGATTTAGCTATTTGTGGTTGCCAGTGTTTTATCTGCACATTACTTTAGTTTATGGTTCTAGTTGGTTATACTTTTATGCTTTGATTCGTCTAATGTTTACGATATCGATCTTTATTGTATCACCCCTACTATTCAGTTTTAAATGTATTTCCAATTATTAAATGTTGGCTTAGGTGGTTATCTTTTCGAGACATTTATGCTTTAGAGATTGTTCGTTTATTTGTCTTGATATTTCTGTTCGGACTTTCGATTGTTTTAGCATGTTTTATTGTCATTATTGTTTAGACTATTTATTCGGTTTTACGATGATTTCATCAGGTTTTATATATGTTCTTTTGTTTCATATTACTTGATTATTTGCTTGGCAGACCGTCGTGTCTGACCCTTATTTGTTTGGTGCCAGTTTCCGCTCTTTTTGTTTTTAGGTGTCTGATCAGAGGAGGCGGTGGGACCGCCGGTCTGACGTGAGAGGCTGCCCATTGATATCATCTAGATGTCAAGTTTGGCACCGGAGTTCGTATCAATCTTTGAGGGTAGTATTCTGTCTAGTTGGATATTGTTGTATGGCTTTATTAGCCTCTTTATTGGGTTTGTAATTAAGACACTTGTTAATTGTAATCTGAACATGTGGGAATTAATTAGTCTTGTTACTACCAGCTCAGTGTGATCTGATATATGATTTATGCCAGTCTTATTATTTGATGGCTTTATGATATTGGTTGCGTGCGACACGGAACCCGATGGCCACGGATTCCGAGTCGTAACACCATGTATAGCTTCCGCGAAAATATACTCTGATGGTGTTGGAATGTGATTATCCTCATTCACGCGGATCTTGGGAACTATAATAAAAAGTTTCAAATTTATCCCAAAATTTCGCACCCCGAGATCGGTTCGCTGCAGGTCCCGGTTTCGGGGCGTGACAATTATCTTATCTCATTATCTAACATATCTTTGTTTCCATCTTCTCCCTTACATGTGGCCATGTTTACTGCCATCCTGTTGTTACTATGGTTGAAACACACACTGATTGAATGACAGTAACTTTGGGAAGAATGGAACTTTTGCCTCTTTAATGTGGATTTATCAGAAGATAAGATTGTCCAAGATTGTACAACATATACAAATAGAAATTACAATAATAACCCACACTATAAATTTGGGTACATATTGTTTGTGAATGGGTTATTGTAAAAATTTTTGAGTTATTGTTGTTGTGTTGAATAATATTTTGTATTTTGAATATGTGTAAATTTAATTTTAGGAATTTATTTTAGAAATGAATATTTTTAATACAATATTTGATTAAATTGATAGGCAAGCTTAGAAGCTTTGAAAAGGGGCAGGTGCAAGGGTACTTTCTTTAAGCTTTTTAAACAAATTAGGCCATAGAGGCTCAACATGTTTGAAGTATCAAGGTGATACAATGTGAAAACATTATTATAATGGCCAGTTTGACAAGCATCCTTCTCCCTCAATTCCACATCCTTATTGACAAGCATTAACTCATTCCCTGTACTTGCATTCTCAAATCAGGACAGTTTGAATTCCCTTCCTTTTATTATATCTTTAAGAACTTTTCCTGGCCAATGGTTCAAGCCCTCAATTACAAAGAAGTTGCTGTTGTTGACATCCGAATACTTCATTCTCAAATCTGGACAATGTGAATTCCCTTTTTTTAGTTAAATCTTTAAGTCTTTTATGTTTACATTTCTGGCCTAGTTTGATTTGATGTATCAATAATATACAGCTTTAGTGTGAGAAACTTAGGCATGTTTTTTCTTGAGAAACTATTGTTACTTAATGGTGCAGTATGTTGCTACTTTGCGTGAACAACTTGAACAACTAGCAGAAGAGAAAATCAGGTCCTGTTAGATAATTGTGTGGGACATCCTTAATTTCAATTGTGTGGGACATGTTAGGTAATTGAACAGGTCCTGGGTCTTAAGACCTTGTATTTCCAGCAAAAATCAGTCAGTGCAGTAGCACACATGATATTTGTGGTTTGTGAGTCAGGAGATGTATTTTGTGGATGTACTGCTGGGTGGACTACCTGATGCATCATGCACTTGTGGACATGGAAATTGTGTAGAGAGATGATGTAGATTATCAAAAGTTTTGTTTTATGTAAAGTTGCAGAAAATCATTCCATGTAATGGGTGTCTTATACTTTGAACGGTAGCGTCAGTGCAATTTAATCTCTTATCTTTCTTTAGTTTTTTTTATTTTCTTTTCATCAAGTGTTTCATGTATGTTTGTGCCTATGGTGTAGGACACATAAGCAGATCATTAAGGATGCTCATGGTGGTCGTATAAGTGTTAGGGATGTAGACCGCACTCATATTAAGGAATTTGGTAAATGGTTTGAACGCTTTAGATGATTTTAGATTCTTGATATCCTCCTAATTATATATTAAAAATATGATGCTTTCACTCTTTTTTTGCTTTCACTTAGGTGCAGGTTTAGATGTACTAATCACTGCTTGTTTGTAGAGCCTTGTTCTTTGTTTTACTTTTTTCTTTTCTTTCTTGCTGGATCTCTGTAGGACTTAATCTCAAGAAAATAGATAAATGTATGGGACGATATGTTTCATTTTTTGTACCCATTCTATCTTTCTAATCTATGTTGGATTGTAATACTTATATATAATGCACTAATAAATTCATTTCCTTTTCTCTGTTTGGTGATGAATGGTTTGGCAAATGTCCTACAATCTTTTTTTTCAGGTATGTCTTTTTGTTTCTTTTTATATTGGGTTACTTTCTGTTCATCTTACATTTTGGCATGTGTTTCTTGGATTTTTTAATTTGCTGTGCGCCTATATTTGGGAGCATGTCTGAGTGTCTGACATTATATGTTTTTTAGGATCATCTTTTGTCCTTTTTTTTTTAAATGCTCTATTTGTATGTGATCTTGAACTTTTGGCTATCCGTGACTGCTACTGCAGTCATAGTTGAAATTTAGATGACTGCAATGAAAAAAGCACAGTTGGAAGGTGCTTATTGTCCAAACAATTGGAAGGCTTCATATCAAGTCATGTTAACTTACCTACATAAAAAATATTAGATTAGAATGTAAAATTTGTGGAAAGATGGCAATACTTAGTGTTTTATTTGGTCTTCTAATGACATTAGAAATGTCCAAATAGCAATGTTTGTTATGTTTGAAATTGTGCATACAAGGGGCTCGACAAGTACAGGAAAAATATTAAAAAAATATTTTTAAAAAAAAAAATAAATGCTTTGCTGGCGCAAAACAAGTGCCGGCAAATTTTTTTAAAAAATTATATTAATGTTTTGCCGCCTCCTCAAAACGTCGGCAAAAGTTCTTAAAATTTTATAATTGAAAAAAATAGAGGACTTTGCCCAGCGAAATTAACCATTTTACCGGCGAAAAATAACGCCGGTAATTAATTACTGGCAAAAAAAAAAACGCCGGGAAACATTTTTTCTTAATTTATTATTGAAACAATTACCTTTTCCCGGTGCAAAAAAATGCCGGGAATCTTTTTCCGGCGCAAGGAAACGCCGGTAAAAGGTTTCAAAAACTTAATTGACGACTTTTTACCGGCGAAAAATAACGCCCGGAAATTTTTGCCGGCACAAAAATCGCCGCTAAAAGTTTTAAAAAGTTTTAAAAATTCTTTTCCCGGCAAAAAAAAACGCCGGCAAAAGTTTTAAAAATTATTTTATTGACTTTTTTCTGGCAAAAAATAACTCGCGAAGTCCTTTACCGGCATAGAAAAACGCCGGGAAAAGTTTTTAAAAGTTTTATTATTGAAAAAATAGACCTCTTTTCCGGTGAAATGAATTCTTTTTCCGGCGATAAATAACGCTGGCAATGTGTATTCCTTTCCCGGCGTTGCTTTATTTTGCCGGTAAAATGCATTAGTGGCGTATTATTACCGGCGAATTGCCGGCACAACAGAAATCGCCGGGAAAGCCCTTTCCTGGCGATTTCTTGACCTTTGTCGGCGTTTTTTGAGCGCCGGTAAAAGTGAAATTTCTTGTAGTGAGACTCTCCTTTCTGGGCACTTGGATGCCGGATTTGGCATGATCCAGCATGTGCAGGAGATTCTCGATTATGCCGAAGAGGCTAGTCTGGATGTCACAGGTGCCAGGGCGATCGTTGATAGGATCATTGCACTGGTTGACAAGTGGTTTGAGACCATTGGTTTTGCAGACGACCAGTTCTTCAAGGAGATGTTCCTAGACCGTGCTGATAAGGCTAAGTCTGACCTGAATGAGGCTACATAAAGCAAGGAGCAGCTAGTTCGAGAGAAGAACTTAGAAGAGCTAGCCATTATTGGGCTGACACATGACCTTAACATCCTTGATAGGGGGTCGATGAGGCCAGGAAACGTCTTGAGAACTTGAAGGCACAAGTCGCTGCCAAGTGGGCTGCTGTAACAGAGGCTCGCGATAGGGAGAGTGCTTTGATTTGCTGGGTCGCCGATGCTGATAAGGAAGTTGCAACAGGACAAACAATGGCAAACTGCTCGGGATAAGCTTCCCGGTGTGAAAGAAGGGTTACAGCCTGCCCCAGCATCTCAGGGCAAGTTCCTGAAGAAGCGTGCCCTGGAAACTCTGACGGCTAAGGCCAAAAGCTTGCTCGAGGAGCTCAAATTTTGGCTAGAGACCATTTTTGGTTGAGCTCCTGATTTTTGTAGCAGAAACTATCCTTTTTTTTTTGGTACCACATGTATTTTTTTTTTGGTACTCTCTCTTTTTTTTGTAGTGCTTTGTAAACACTTTTTTTTTGGTACCACATGTATTTTTTGGTACTCTTTTTTCTATTTTGTTTTCCCTACGCTCACTTAAATCTTTTTGTGACGGAAGCAATTGCTAAATGGGATGCTTTTTTTTTTTGTTTTGTTTTCCCTATGCTAACTTAAATCTTTTTGTGATGAAAGCAATTGCTAAATGGGATATTTTTTTTGTTTTCCCTACGCTCACTTAAATCTTTTTGTGATGAAAGCAATTGCTAAATGGGATGCTTTTTTTTTGTTTTGTTTTCCCTATGCTCACTTAAATCTTTTTGTGATGAAAGTGTTAGACCCTAAGTTGTTTTGCAATTTGATGTCTTGCATTTGCATAATAGTCATCTCATTAGGTTCATTTTCATTTCACATGTTTCTTCTTGAAAATCATCTTTTAACTCAACCTACTCATGTTTTGATTTAAACTCTTTTTTGGTTGATTTGAACCTTGATTTTAATCATGTTTTTCTTGATGAAATAATACATAAAGACAACCTTCAAATCTGAGTTTTTAAATGATTTCAAAAGGTTCATTTTTCAAAACTTCAGATGTTCAGAAAATTGACCTGACCAGTCTGTCGGTCAAGTCATCGGTCCCCATCGGTCAACCCATAAGTAAACCAAGGTTAACCGATGACTCCATCGGTTCCCATGGGTCAGCCTATCGGTTCCCATCGGTCCACCGATAGTGCATGAAAACCCAGACCGAGACTCGTCGGTTCCAAAAACAGACGGCACCTTTTTCCATGATTGTTGTGCTATCGGCTCGGCTATCGGTTCCGCATCGGTCAACCGATGAAGGACGGTCAACCGACGAATGCAAAAGGGTCAGGAGAATTGTAAAAAATATGACCGTTGCATATGACCGTTGAGCCATCGGTCAACCGACGGCTAGTTATCGGTTGACCGATAGGCATCCGTTGGACCACTTTTTCTATAAAAAGCAAGTTCATTCCAAGATAAAGGGAGACGGGAATAGAGGCCATTTTTGGTGTTTTTGATGCCCAAGCAAAGGGAATGAACTAAGGAAGCTTGTTTGGTCCAAAGGAAAAGCTAAAGCTTGATTTCAAGAATTTAAATTCTAGTAAGCTTTAATTTCCTTGTTCATATGTATCATGCTTTGGTATAAACTTTTGGAAAATGTTTTCAAGCATGCTAACTATGTTGTGTGGAATCCATTTCCCATTTAATCTTTGATTCACATGTTTTGGATTTCAACACTTGATTTCAAACCAAGTTTTGTTTTAAACTTTGTTAAATCATGCTTAACAAAAATCTTTGATTTCTTTACAACATGATATATTAACTTGTTTGAATCCCTCTTTGTTGTTTTTCATTCGTTTAAACTTTAGTTAAACCTTGCTTTAAAAACAACATAGAATATGCATCACATGTTTAGAAATATTTAGGTTCATACAACTTGTGAGATTTTGAGTTTCTTATCATCATCAAGTTAACTTTTATACATGTGATTTGCTTATAGACTTCAATCATATATTTGAGTGCTTTAAACCTTCAAATACATTAAGCATATATGAATTAAGCTTATGTTTTAAACTTGATTGAAGTTTACACACACACATATCATGAGCATTCATTGTGTTGTGTGTGTTTTATTTTCACTTTCATATTTGCCTAATTAAGAGGCACCCAATCAGAGCTTGATCTATTTCTCTCCTAGTGTGTAGACACTTTCATGAGAAAGAAGACTATTGTACAGGTTATTGCTTAGCCTAAGAAAAGCATAGTGTAAAGGTTGTTGTTTAGCCTAGAAAAACAACTTTGTAAAGGTTATTGCTTAGCCTATTGCAAAAGCATAAATAGTGGAAATCCGGTGGGGTGTTGAGCACAAGCCGGTAGTGGATGTAGGCATTGAGGCCGAACCACTATAAATCATTGTGCAATGGTGAACTACTTGTGGTGATTGATTAGTTTATCTTCCGCACTTTCTCACATAATCATCACTAGTTAAAGGAGAATTGAAAAGGAATTAAAATTGGCCATTAATTGTAGGTCACCCTATTCACCCCCCCCCCCCCCCCCCCCCCCCCTCTAGGGTTAGGATCCAGGACTTTCAATTGGTATCAGAGCCTCGTGCTCTAATATTAGGATCAAGTGTTTAAAACTCTTGATTAGGTGTAAAAACCTAAAGTTTAAACCCTAGTGTGCTCTTCATGAAAATCATAAAAATGGATTCCACTAAGGTAGATATTGTACATTCCCTTGTAGATTCTTCTAGATCATCATTTCTTCCATCTATTGGAGATACAAATATTGGAATTAATGAATCCCAAGATGAATTAGAAGAAGAAGAAAATGAATATGAAGATGACCTTCAACATGCTTATAATGAACTATATACACTGTTTCTAAAGCTTGATAAGAACAACAAAAGTTTAAAAGAAGAATCTAAAAGATTAAACAAGGAAATTGACATTTCAAAAGATGAACTTAGAGAGAAAGAAGAATTAATTCAATGCCTAGACTCTAAGTTCATGATCACCTTGCACAACCTATCAAATGCTCAAAATGAACTAAATGAAAGAAAATTAAGTCATAATGAGCTAAATACAGAAAATATAAATCTAAGAGATACATTAAAAAGACAAGATGAGAACATTATCCATTTAGAATCCAAATTGAAAATTTCTAAAGATAATTTGTCAAATCTTCAAGATGAATTAAATGTATCTAAGATAAGTTGTGAAGAACTTACCAAAGAAAATTCAACTCTAAGTGATCATATAAAAAATCGAGTTGAAGACATTGTCAACCTTGAATCCAAGTTAATAACCACCAAAGAAAATTTATCCAATGCTCAAAGTAATATAAAAACTTTACAACTTGGATCTAATGTTAATGAACTCAAACTTGAATTAAAACTTGCTTATGAAAAGGTAAATAAGTTTAATGGAATTGGAATTGAAATTACAAAAGCTAGACTTGAAAATTCAATTCTTAAAAATCAAGTCACTCAACTTGAAACTCACAAACAAAAGTATGAGTGCAAATTTACCCAAGGAGAAGAGAAATTTGAAAAATTATTTAGATTGGGTAAACCACAAGGAGATAGGACAGGTCTTGGATTCAATAAGTATATTACACATGACCCAAATTTCACCAACACATTTGTGAAAGATGAGTCCTCATTCTCATGCACTCAATCCCCATTGCCCAAAACAAAATGTTATTATTGTGGTAAGGAAGGGCATTTCAAATTTGAGTGCAAACTAAGAAAAAGTCATTTGTCCAAACCCATCTATGAACCTAAAAATGGAAAATCTAATTCTATGATGGTTAAGGCATCTAAATCAAAGGAAGACTCTAGAAAGTTCAAACAAGTCAAACCATTTCAACAAGAGTCTTCTAAGATAGATTTTAAAAAGACTAAACAAGTAAAATATGGTCAAAATAAATCTATCAATAAGAAACTTCTCACCTTCCCTCCATTAGCCTTGGAAATAAAAGAACTCTTGAAAAGGTTGAAAGGTTAAAATTAAAATCCAAAAGACAAAAAGAGGGAAATGAGAAGAATAAAAAGAAAATTGAACACCAACTACCAAGGACTAATCATCAATCTAATCATAAGTGGTCAAACCTCAAAGATATGATGTCAAGTCTAAAATTCTATATTTATCTCCTATAGTTGGTGGAATCTCAACCATAGGCTCAAAGGCTCAAGACCTTAGATGGATACCTAAGGTTAGGCTATTTGACAAACACTAAGACCTAGTAATTAGATTAGACCAACCCATTCTCATAAGTTATATGTCTAGTTGGTCCAAGTCTAAATGGTTTAAACGTTCTAGGTATTTTCTATATGTTTAGAATTTCAAATTGTTTGTAAATTATTTTTTTTAAAATGCATTTTTGAACCCAAAAGGTACTTGATATTAAAATGCATGTGTTTGATCAATTTGAATCTAAAATTTTTATGATCTAAAAATTGTTCTTCATAAGTTAAATCAATCATAAAACACTCTAAGCAATGATCATTAGCTAAGAAGGCTAATTCAGCGGATTAGTCCACTTTTCCACATTTATCGGTCGACCGATACCTAAGTCATCAGTGGACCGATGAAGCAGTGGCTCGTTAAAAACCCTGCGCGCAGAAATCTTCCTCTCTGTTCTGTTTCTCCCTGCATCGTCTCCAAAGCCCTAGGGTGCTGTGTCTGCTGGTTCTCCTTCTCCAAGAGTGAGATCTTCATTCGTTTTCAAACATTGATCATTAGCAAACATTGTTGGACATCTTCCGAATCTGATTTCAATGTCAGAAGCCTGCACTGTTCAATCTTCTTGGATGCTGTGCTTGACTGATTCCTTCTCCAAAACGCGAAGACTCTCTGCAAGCTCTATGTGATTTGAGAAATCATTGTCAAAGTAAGCCTTTAAGCCATCAACAAGTCAAGATCTCCAAACCATTTGATGTTCACAGTCGACTGCAATGGGCTGTTTTGAGAAACCCAACCTCATGTGCCACATTCAGAATTGATCATCTGTTCTTGTTCCCTTTCCAAGTTTGATTCAGGTAATATTGAATTCAATCTTCCTAAATCTTAGTCCACAATCATTCTCTAAAAATTTCAAATCTTTCTATCATATCCCCACTGTGCACACCAAGTATCTGTGAAAATGCCTCCTAGAACCAAGAAGGCTACTCCTAGGCGCCCTATAAGATGGGAAAGGCCACAGCCTCTTCTAGCAGACCTATAGAAGATAGTGGGAATGAAAGCTCATCTCCGTCACCCCCTCCTCCTTCAACCAATTTGAGACTTGACTCAAATATCTTACAAAGTCTTCAAAGGAGGAATGTTGTAGTAGAAAGGAGGACTATCGTGGAAAAGATTACTTCCATGGGTTTCGACTTGAGCAATGTGCTTGGTCAAGTGGGTTGGGATAGGATACTTCGTTGGGGTGATATTGCATACCCTTCTATAGTCAAATTCTTGTATGCATCTATCACAAGCACAAATGACTCTGTCAATGCTTGTTCTTTTACCATTTCATTTATGGATAGAGATGAAGTGTTCACACCCCAAAGAATAGGACTGATAATGGGGATTCCTTGTGCTCCTATGGGAGTAACGTATGTGACTGATACTCCTTCGGAGGATGAGAGGATCAAAGCCACCATAGACATATGTGGCTTCAACTGTCCATGGGATCAAAAGAAACATCATCTATCCATTAGTTCCCTGATTCCAATCAATAGGATCATTCACAATCTTTTCACTTACAATGTATATCCTAGAGGTGGAAATAGGACTGAGCTTACAGCTTTCATGGTTAGTATCCTGTCCAAGGTAGTAACTGGCACTCCCATCTGTCTACCCTCACTCATCTGCCATACAATTATCAAGTTTCGAAACTCATTGGCACAAAAGAATGCCATTCCGTATGGATACTTGATGACTCAGATTGCTCTTCAGTTTCGTATTCCTATACCCACTGGAGAAAGCTCCATTTTCAAAGCTCCATTCTCAATAACCAATCTGAATCAAATGAATCTCATTCCAAATCCTCATATCCCTATAGCAGATGATCCTCCATTGGCACAAGAGCCTCCCTTGAGATAGGAGATACCTAGATCTCCACCTCCTCCTGCTCGTGCTTCATCTTCAAGGCAGACTGCTGGTCCTTCTACCCCTGGCACATCCTCTGACTGGCAAGCAACTGTGGAGAGAGATATAGCCTACTTAAAAAGAAAATAGAAGAAACAATCGAAGACCATCAACAAGCTGTTCAAATATCTCTCCAGGATCTGAAAGAGCTGCAGAAGAGATGACGTTGCTAGATCACCATCTCCATCACCTCCATCTCCAGAGTCTGATTAGGATCTAACTTTCCATGTCACCACATTTTGTGTTTAGATTGATGTATTATTGGTGGTGTATTTTGTATTGGAAGAAGGCCGGATTTTATTATTTTAACTTCCACTTTCAGTTTATGGATGGTCATGTTTATGTCATTTTTGTAAGACTTCCTATTAATATCCTTATATAGTAAATGACATCTTTTGGATCTATTTGCCATCTACATAAATGCTTTTCCTTCCTTTACATTGAAGATATCAAGGTTATGCTATGAGAAAGGTATATGTTTGCATGAGTATTGTTTGCAGACTATTTAGCAATTTGATGTCAATGGGGGAGAAGAAGAAGAAACATAAAGACTGAGTAGGAGATGAAGACTAAAGAAGATAAAGAGGACTTGAAGCAAAGATTCCATTGCTAGAACAATGGGGGAGAGCAAGGACATTGGGGGAGAAAAGAGAAAGAGCTGAAAGATTATGAACAATGGGAGAGAGCAAGGACATTGGGGGAGCTGAAGTAAGAAGAAGTGGATTGGACAAATGGTGATGAGTTGATAGTTTTAATGGGTGGTTAAGTGTTATTTGCCATCAAATTGCAAAGGGGGAGATTGTTAGACCCTAAGTTGTTTTGCAATTTGATGTCTTGCATTTGCATAATAGTCATCTCATTAGGTTCATTTTCATTTCACATGTTTCTTCTTGAAAATCATCTTTTAACTCAACCTACTCATGTTTTGATTTAAACTCTTTTTTGGGTGATTTGAACCTTGATTTTAATCATGTTTTTCTTGATGAAACAATACATAAAGACAACCTTCAAATCTGAGTTTTTAAATGATTTCAAAAGGTTCATTTTTCAAAACTTCAGATGTTCAGAAAATTGACCTGACCAGTCTGTCGGTCAAGTCATCGGTCCCCATCGGTCAACCCACAAGTAAACCAAGGTTAACTGATGACTCCATCGGTTCCCATCGGTCAGCCTATCGGTTCCCATCGGTCCACCGATAGTGCATGAAAACCCAGACCGAGACTCGTCGGTTCCAAAAATAGACGGCACCTTTTCCATGGTTGTTGTGCTATCGGCTCGGCTATCGGTTCCGCATCGGTCAACCGATGAAGGACGGTCAACCGACGAATGCAAAAGGGTCAGGAGAACTGTAAAAAATATGACCGTTGCATATGACCGTTGAGCCATCGGTCAACCGACGGCTAGTTATCGGTTGACCGATAGGCATCCGTTGGACCACTTTTTCTATAAAAAGCAAGTTCATTCCAAGATAAAGGGAGACGGGAATAGAGGCCATTTTTGGTGTTTTTGATGCCCAAGCAAAGGGAATGAACTAAGGAAGCTTGTTTGGTCCAAAGGAAAAGCTAAAGCTTGATTTCAAGAATTTAAATTCTAGTAAGCTTTAATTTCCTTGTTCATATGTATCATGCTTTGGTATAAACTTTTGGAAAATGTTTTCAAGCATGCTAACTATGTTGTGTGGAATCCATTTCCCATTTAATCTTTGATTCACATGTTTTGGATTTCAACACTTGATTTCAAACCAAGTTTTGTTTTAAACTTTGTTAAATCATGCTTAACAAAAATCTTTGATTTCTTTACAACATGATACATTAACTTGTTTGAATCCCTCTTTGTTGTTTTTCATTCGTTTAAACTTTAGTTAAACCTTGCTTTAAAAACAACATAGAATATGCATCACATGTTTAGAAATATTTAGGTTCATACAACTTGTGAGATTTTGAGTTTCTTATCATCATCAAGTTAACCTTTATACATGTGATTTGCTTATAGACTTCAATCATATATTTGAGTGCTTTAAACCTTCAAATACATTAAGCATATATGAATTAAGCTTATGTTTTAAACTTGATTGAAGTTTACACACACACATATCATGAGCATTCATTGTGTTGTGTGTGTTTTATTTTCACTTTCATATTTGCCTAATTAAGAGGCACCCAATCAGAGCTTAATCTATTTCTCTCCTAGTGTGTAGACACTTTCATGAGAAAGAAGACTATTGTACAGGTTATTGCTTAGCCTAAGAAAAGCATAGTGTAAAGGTTGTTGTTTAGCCTAGAAAAACAACTTTGTAAAGGTTATTGCTTAGCCTATTGCAAAAGCATAAATAGTGGAAATCCGGTGGGGTGTTGAGCACAAGCCGGTAGTGGATGTAGGCATTGAGGCCGAACCACTATAAATCATTGTGCAATGGTGAACTACTTGTGGTGATTGATTAGTTTATCTTTCGCACTTTCTCACATAATCATCACTAGTTAAAGGAGAATTGAAAAGGAATTAAAATTGGCCATTAATTGTAGGTCACCCTATTCACCCCCCCCCCCCCCTCTAGGGTTAGGATCCAGGACTTTCAGAAAGCAATTGCTAAATGGGATATTTTTTTTGTTTTCCCTACGCTCACTTAAATATTTTTGTGATGAAAGCAATTGTTAAATGGGATATTTTTTTTTGTTTTCCCTATGCTTACTTAAATCTTTTTGTGATGAAAGCAATTGCTAAATGGGATATTTTTTTTTTGTTTTCCCTACGGTCACTTAAATCTTTTTTGTGATGAAAGCAATTGCTAAATGGGATTAGGTCAAAAGTTTGTCATTTTGTGAAAATCTTTTGTCAAATGATTGTTTTGGCATGGGAGCCGGATTTTTTTTGTGGCATGAGAGCCGATTTTTTGTGGCATTGATAGCCGAGTTTGTGGCATTGATAGCCGAGTTTTTTTTTTTTTGAAAGCCAAGTTTTGATTGGTGGAATTGATAGCTAGTTTTGTTTTGTGGCATTGATAGCCGGTTTGTTTTGTGGCATTGATAGCCGGTTTGTGGCATTTATAGCCTGTTTTGGTGGCATTTATAGCCGGTTTGTGGCATTTATAGCCTATTTTGGTGGCATTTATAGCCATTTTTGGTTTTCAAAAATGCAAGTATCGACTAAAAGTCGCCTCCCTATTGAATGGTCTTGCAAGTATCGATGGAATGTCGCATCCTTGCTCATTCGATTGCGAGTATCGATCGAATGTCGCATCCTCATGGATTTGGGTGCAAGTATCGATGGAATGTCGTTTCCTTGCTTTTCAAAATTTTTTGTTTTGCGGGTACTGACGTGATGTCATTTCCGCACGATTTTTTAAATTTGTGGTTTTCTCGAACCTTTGGGTTATGGATATCAATTGCAATGTTGCATCTCCACGATTTCTTGGTTTTTTTCGAACCTTTGAAATTTGGGTTGTGGACACCAACTGAAATGTTGCGTCTCCACAGTTTTTTTTTAGGATTTTGCAAGTATCAACGAAATGTCGCTTCCCTGCGATTTTGGAAGTGTCGAACATGGTTCGCATGCTTCCAATTTGTGCGAGTATTGATGGACAGCACTTCCGCTCGTCCTACCGAGGTCGGCGGACGTGGGAGTCCGTTGGATCCGACCCTTTCGTAACTGGGAAGGGGGGGCAGAGGTGTGCATCGACATTTCTTTTGTGTGTGGGTGTGCCAGATTTTCTATTTTAGTTGGAATTGTAAGTGGTGATCCGGAGATCAACCTTCGCAAGTAAAAAGGAAATCAACTTCTTTCAAGTTTTCCATTGCACATATATTTAGGAAAAGAGACAATTTCTTGATTTGCCGTGAAAGGCGATTTTTTGGCATTTATAGCCGATTTTGGCGTTTATAGCCGATTTTGGCGTTTATAGCCGATTTACAATCCTTATCAATAATGAAAGACAAGAGTTGTGATTTTTTTTGTCTCTTTTGAAAAAATACAAACTACGATGAAAAGCAAGAAAAGGAGGATCTAACTTCTCAGGAGATTGTGGGGGACCCGTTCAGATTGACAGTCGCAAGCCATAGTGGACTTCGCCATCATCCATGCAGATGAGAACAGAGGATGCTATTGATTCGCTTGGCTTGGCTATAACCTCAGGTTTTTAGAGGACAAAGACCAAGAGGAGGTCTTATGTCCAATAAAAAACTAAGTAGACAGGCTGAAAACCACGTCTAAGCCATTGGAGGCAGAAGGAGAAGGCAAGGACCTTGGGGGGGTACCCCTCAAGGGACTTTTGTCACCTTGTAGCGGTGGTCGGTGTAGAACTTCCGCAGAGTTTTCTCTTTTTCTTTCTCTGGATTTCTGTGCTTTTTTCTGATCTGGGATCTGTCTTGTTTTTCCGATCTCTTATTTCTTTGGAATGCTCTCCTATTTATAGGCTTTTAGGTAGCCATTTAGGAGGGTTTATGAGCCTCAATTGTCATAAAGCTACATAAAGGGAGGAGTTACAAGATTGAATTCTTTATTTTGTAACTCCTTTTTCTTGGCATCTGATTGGCCGGAGGAGATTGAGGGCATTTAATCGCCTTTAATTGCCATGATGGGAGGAGTTTCATGGGTTAAATGCCATGAATCTCTTGACTTGTAAATCCCGGATGCTTGCTTCTGATTGGTCCGTCCAAAGAAATGGATTAATGACTGTAATAAAGCTAGTCAATTAATCGCATTAAGTGGTCGCCGAGCAGTTGAAGAGTCGCGGGCCGTGCCGTGTCTTTTGGATTCTTCTGGCGATGATCATTGATGAATCTTCATGTAGATCGACATCGGATGACCATGTAACTTCAGGTGTTGGTTGCCAACAGCGGGTCGGTGCCATCTGTCCTGTCGATTTCTTGATCGGTCGGGTAGAAAGAGCTATATGATAATTAAAGAGCAAGGTGAAAAGGAGATAAACTATCATGGATATCAATTGAAATAAATAAAAATATCAATTGAGATTCAAGGATAAAACTATTAACTCAATCACTCTAAATTGGAGTTAAGGAATACACCTATTAGGGTTCATCCAAATTAGAGCTATCCATGATGAGATGGGGTTTACTCAAACATAGCATCAAACAGTTTAACTATGAAAATCATAAGCTATGTAAAGTTCTGAGTTCATTTCATATAATCATTATATAACTATCATGCACAAGATGAATGAAATGAAGTTCAATCATGAAGCCAAACCTCACCATTAACCAACCAAAATTATGAAAACATAAACATGGTGGTCAAGAGATTTACTTATATGAGCATGAGAGGTGGCAATCATGAAGATTATGAAGTTCATGGAATGTGACATGGAACAAAAGACATATAACTATCAAGTTCAATCCAATGTACACAAGGTCTATCACAAACTCAAGATATGATACCAATTGGATATATACTAATTGAAAATGATACCAATTGATTACCAATTGAATAGGAAACATGATTAAGAGCAAGCATGTGACAAACACAAAATTCCAACAAGCATCATAAGATAATTATTCATCACTTTTAATGATATGACTAATGAGCATAGTGATGAACAAGAGAAATTGCATAAAAAGATATAACTTAGTAGAACATGCAATTTTCACAGTGTCAAATCATATGAATTCAATATCTAAGAAATCCATCAAACAATAGATATAACTATGAAATACAAGGAATGAATTTCAAAGATGGTCATATGATCAAGAACACTATTACGAACTTGAAACATGTTTAATGAATGATACCAATAAGAAAATTACACATGAATCAACAACATAACCATCCAAGTCAAATAAAAACTAGAAAGCAAGAGGATGGATTTTTGGGTTCTAGTATGGTAACTACAAAAATAATTGAAGAGCACAACCATACATGGAACAAATAAACATTTGCATAAAGAATGTAACTAAATGAGCAAAGATGCAAATAGCTTAAAACAACATTCATTTCCATTTGAAATGGCATAATCAAATACAAAAGGAAATGACAACATGGAACATGCTTTGAAGAATATAACTAATGATGTTTTAAAGCAATTCCATTCAAACAATCTTCAAATCATAAACAAAATCCAACAATGGACAAAATGAGTATGAAAATGAAGATAAAACATTTTTCAATTTGTATTCCAAAGAATATAACTACAAGGGCTCATACAAATTGAACACATATTTTCCATACCAAAGGATATAATTAGTAAGATAAAAAATTTAAATTGATTCAAATAATTTGTTTTTAAAGAAAAAATCTTACTATAACATTCATGTCACGCCCCCGGACCGAGGTCCCGCTAAACGAGGCCTTAATCCGGGGACGCGGCGCGACGGGCCGGAAAATTCCGCCCGCACACGCTAGTTTCCCACAGGTTTCCGCGGTAAGGATTCACGGAATCCGATCCAATAGTGATATATGAATCACTTTCATACAAATGAATTACGCGGAAGCATTGTAGCAAACATAAAAGTCTCACAAACGGGTATAAATGAGAACGCAAGAGACTAGCATCAAAAGAGAAACATTTACTGTAGGCCCCAAAGTTAGTTTACAGTTGATACAAAAGTAAAGTTAAGCATTAATTACAATTTTTCCCCAAAAGAATAAGCCAACAATGGCCATTACAAAAACCCAAAATGAATATCATAAAATCCCCAAAATGTGATCGCAGCTCCAAGGCAACCCGACGTCTAAACGACATCATCGGGCTGCCACTCGCCCTCCACTGGAACTATAGGTTCCGCCTCGAAGTGCGCCTCAACCGCGAGGGGCTCGACATCTGACACCAAACAAAAGAGAGTCAGACACGACGGTCTGGCAAGCAATTACAACAATAATAGGATGAAAGTAAAACAAAACATGATAAGTAAGAGCTACGACGAAATCACGATTAAATACAATGTCGAAGCAAAGATAGAAGAAACATCTCAATGGTTTACAAATCTAATGTCATGATGAGTAGCATAGATAAATGCCATGAGATGAATATAAATGCATAAAAACAATGGCAACCCACATAAAGCTATATTCTCCTGTTACCGAAGTAACCGGAGCAGACAAACCGTAGCCACTAAACGTGGAACCGGAACGACATAGTCGTTATCAGACAGAACCGTAGCCACTACTCGTGGGACCGGAGTAATTACCGTTGCCATGGTCGGTACAAACGGAATCCAAACTGCAGCTGGCAAACAAAATAAAGACCCCAAGCCGGATGATCAGTCCGACAAGGTGACCTAAGCCTAGTGGTGCCTTTTAGTGAAAATCGAAACCTCGAAGAAATGCAATTCTATTTATAAAATACATTTCCAAAGTCGATAGAGAACTACTCCAACAAATGCATATGGCGGATCCGAGCAAAATAGATGAGTAGTTTCTTCATTACTAAAACATGGGTAACCCACTTCAAAACCATAAAAGAATTGGAGAAAGAACCAAAACAAAAGTCGTTTTATACAAAAGAATGTATGATGGGTCGGTCGACTAAGCGGGTAGTCTCGATATACATTTAACCCCCTTTATTGTCATTAAAGAAAGTAATTTGGTGCCACCGAAGATCGTTGACAATCAGAAGGGGATAAGTGTACACTTAGACTTGAGGGTTTTCCTAAGTGGTATTGGCCATAGTTTAAGACACAACTTGCCATGAATTCTAGGCTTGAAAGGGTTGAATTGGGCTTCACTTATAGGAGAGGGTTTAGGGCTGAATTGAGCTTGGACATAGGCCGAAGTGGGCTTGAAATTATATAGAATAAGTCTTCCTTAGAAGTAGGTTTAAATCCCTTTTAATCAGGCCCACAGCTGGCCTTATTCAAGCCCAACAGTCCATTGAAAACAAGCCCAAACAATCCCTAACCTAGCCCACAATTCATGTCATACACAGCCCAACAATAAGACCCAAGGACAGCCCAAGAATTGACTTAAAACAGGCCCAAAGAACACCTAAGAAATGGGCTTATCAAAACCTTCAATGGGGCCATCAAACTACCCAAAAAGGGACCCTGAATCAGGCCCAAAACCCGAGCCCAGACTGAGCTGGGCTCGCTCGAGCGGACCCAGGTCCGCTCGAGCGGACCCAGACAGTAGCTGGGTCACTCGAGCGACCCAGTGGGTCGCTCGAGCGGACCCAGACAGAGCCTGGTCCGCTCGAGCGACCCAGTGGGTCGCTCGAGCGGACTGGGCCTGCCCAGTCCGGCCCGAGTGCAGGAAATCACTCTTCTTTGTGTTTTTCTTCCTTCTTTCTTGATCATTTCCATTCCCTTTCCATCCCTTCTTCCATACACACTTCTACAACATATTGGGCCTCTTCTCAACCTCCACAAATCATTAAACCATCACCCATAATCATATGATTAACATAAACTCCACACTTTTTAAGAAATCAAACTTCTTTTCCATTTCTTTGAACACCCATTTGAACACATGAAACAAACTTTGCAAGAAACCCAAAAAGAGCAAACTTCCAATGCATAGTAGAGCAATAACATAAATTAAGATAACCATTAAGATGGTTCATTAAATCAAAGCAAACCATAACTAAAGGAGATTAATATAAAAGGAAATCAAGAATAGAACCAAATGAGGGAAAAACATCATATTAATGTTGGAATATACTTGCCTTTAGCCAAGATAAGCTCAAAATCACTCCTTAAACAAATCCTTAGAGCTTCAAGCTCCAAATCTACAAAAGCCCCAAAAATTTCCCAAGAAACCCTAAAATGTCAACATTTGTGAAACCTCAATGAAAACCTTACAAATGGGATTAAAACACTCCAAATGGAGAGGAAAGCAAAGATCTAGAGTTTAGGAAACCAATGCTAACCTTGAGGAACCCAACAAAGAAGAAAGGCTGAATGGAGGGCTTCTCTTAGCTCAAACTCCTCAAGAATGGTATCCTTAGGAAGCTTGAAGAGGGAGGAAGAGTTTGAGGAGATCAATCCTCTAAGAATACCTCACCAAGTGAGAGTTCCAGATGAGAGAGAGTGAGAAGAAAGGAAAGGAAAAAGCCCTACAAAAGAGTTGCTGGAATGAAAATGAAGAAGAAGAAAGAAGAGCTCTCTTCTTAAGAGACAAGCCAATGTGGGCCCCGATCTTCACAAGCATAAAAATGGTACTTGCGGGCCCCGAACGGAAACGACGAAGAAGACAAAAATGATCAGCGAAATTTCTACTTTCCAAAAAGTAAATTTTTGACAATTTCTGGAATTTTCGAAATTTGGGTACAGGTTTTGTGTGAAATGTCAGTTTTGCCCTTTTTCTCGAAAAACGCGATTTCTGATCAAAAATCAAGTTGGCCAAAACATGAAAGTTGATGATCAAAAGGGAATAAGTCAAAATACACATAAATTAGGATTTTACAAGCATCAAGAACAAACTCAACAATCTCACACATAATCCACGGGCGCCCCGGCCCGTGTCAAACTTAAGTCAAAGGTTAACAACGGATCTCAAGCTAATTCAAACAACCTAATCTAGCTTAATAAAATAAGCTAATCATCCACTAACCCCACTTATCTACTAATCATGGTTAAAACATATTAAATATTCAAACCTGGGTCGGGGTCTGACATCCTCCACCCCTAAGAATCACATTTGGTCCTCCAAATGATCATAACCTCTGGGAATAGCTGAGGATACTTCTTTTGAACTTGCTCACGAAGCTCCCAAGTAGCTTCTTCTGGCCCATGGTTCTCCCAACGGATTTTTACCCACTGAATTGTCCTATTCCTCAGTTCTTGCTCTTTGGTGTCAATAATCTCTGCCGGTTTTTCAATGTAGGTGGCATCCTCTCTGACATCCAACGGCTCATGTTGTAGCACGTGCGAAGGGTCTGAAACATACTTCCTTAACATTGACACGTGAAACACGTTGTGCACACCCGACAGTTCTGGAGGCAAAGCTAATCTGTACGCCACTTCCCCGATCCGACTCAAGATCTCATACGGACCAATAAATCTCTTAGACAATTTGCCTTTCTGCCCAAATCTCAAGTCCCTCTGACCGGAGATACCTTTAAGAATACCTTGTCTCCAACTTGGAATTGGAGTCCTTTCTTCGAACATCAGCATAGCTCTTCTGTCGGCTCCTCGCAATCTTCAATCTCTCATGATAATTCTGACTTTATCACTTGTTTCCTCAACTAAAGATGGACCATGAAAACTGCGTTCTCCGACTTCTTCCCAACATACGGGGTTCTACACTTCCTGCCATAAAGCGCTTCAAAAGGGGCCATTCCTATGCTGGAATGGTAACTATTGTTGTAGGCAAATTCCAAAGCGGTAGATTCTCGTCCCACTGATTCTTGAAATCAAGGACACAAGCCCTAAGCATGTCCTCGAGGGTCTGAATGGTCCTTTCCGACTGACCATCCGTCTGGGGTGGTACGCTGTACTGAATTGAAGCTTCGTCCCCATCGATTCATGCAAAGTCTTCCAAAACCTCGAAACAAATCTACTATCCCGATCTGAAGTGATGGAAACCGGCTGACCATGACGACTAACAATCTCTTTCACAAAAGCTTGCGCTAAGCCAACATGTGCATCTTCTTACCGGTCTTCAAAGGAATAAAGTGCGCTGACTTCGTTAACCGATCCACTATGATCCAAATGGCATTGTTCCCCTTGCTTGTATTCGGTAAACCTGATACAAAATCCATGTCAGGTGTTCCCATTTCCACTCTGGGATTTCTAACGGTTGCAAAAGACCAGGTGGTTTCTGATGTTCTGCCTTCACTAATTGACAAGTCATCATCTGACACAAAGGCTGCTATCTCTCTCTTCATATTGTTCCACCAAAAACGACTCTTCAAATTGTGATACATCTTCGTACTCCCTGGTGCACTGAATACCTCGTATTATGAGCCTCTACCATAATGTCATCTTTCAAATTGTCTACTTTAGGAACACAAAGTCTGCCACGGAAGTACAAAACTCCATCCAACATCTGAAAATCTGGCCTCTCCGAGATATGTCCACAATTTTAACCAAGTCTGGATCTTGCATCTGATTGTCCTTAATTTTCTGAATGAAGACTGGCTCGGACACTGTCATATTTGCTAACACAACTCCTTCTCTCAAAGGTTCGAACTCTACTCCCAAATCCTCAAATTGCTGAAAATTATAAAATCCATGCAAACCGGCCAAACAAACTGATTTCCTACTCAACGCATCTGCCACTACATTCACTTTCCCCGGATGATAGATAATCGGAAAATCGTAGTCCTTGATGTACTCCATCCACCTTCTCTGTCTCATATTTAATTCCTTTTGAGAGAACAAGTATTGAAGACTACGGTGATCCGAATGAACTTCAAATTTTTCTCCATACAAGTAGTGTCTCCACATCTTCAACGCAAAGACTATGGCTGCTAACTCCAAATCGTGCGTCGCATATTCTTTTCATGTTCCTTCAATTGCCTCGA